>CM016614.1:130325860-130925860 GCA_005393395.2 Gossypium australe
AATGAGATACATGTTTTGATCTATTATATTTTCGATTGTTTAAATCGTTTAAGCATAATCTGATAATTGTTCCTTTCGGTAATTGATTAAATGTTAATCATGGTGTTGTGGCCTATTCGATTTTATGTTATTACTGTTAACTATTAACAAATCTGTAGCGGCGGTGGTATTTATAGTTTCCAGTAAGTGTTTAACTGGCTAGTGGAACAAGGGTTGTTCCGATATGAAACCTCAAGGATTAAAATCCTAAAAACACGATTCTTTTGATAAAAATTTATCAAATCGTGAGGCTTCATTTGACTGGGGTATGCGATTCGCGCCGCGGGGCTCCGCCCCCGCACCCCTGGTCCATACCGCTTCCTCCGACATCCTCAGACCCCGCAAAAAAATTTGTTAATAAAGAAATTTATAAACTTGATGGGTCCACAAAGGTTGAAAGGATATTTATAATCACCTTAGCAAAAAAAAAAAGCATTGAATTATGTATGCTATTTTTGACATGCACGGTGTTTGAAATGCATAGTTATAGCCCAATGACCCATTCGATAAAAGTTGTATTTTTTTTAAAATACGGCCTGCGTGTCGTGCCTTGCTACTATTCTCTTGTATTTCTCTTCTCATCTTATTCCCTCGTATGTAAACGAGTTTTCTGCATATTGTAATTTGCAAGAGTTGCTGTGGGCCAAACAAGAAGGAAGGTGGGACAATGATTGTGAATGATAGCTTGTGAAAGGGCTTACACCTTTAGGTTTCCTTTTGGTTTTCCCATTGGCTTGGGTTGAACCACTTTAGTTTATGGGCTATAACTATTGCATTTATTTATTGCTTTATTTATTCATGTATGAGATGCTATGGATGATAATAACCTTGTTGATAATAAACCCTATTAATTGATGAGATCGATTAGAAGACTAAATGGGCTAAAGTAGACCATAATTGGTGAGATGCAACAACCTTAATAAAATCCCTCTATTAAAATATTAAGTCAACATGGCCTTCCAATTTTGCCCTCGTTAAGGCCTCGATCAATACTATGTAGGTTCTGCCAAAGCGAAGTACTAGTATTTATCTTGGTTAAACGCGAAGAATAAACAAGTGATATTCGCTGGTTAAAAATTGGTTAATGACTTAACTAGGTTACTCTAATAGGATTAGAAACCTAGAGGCAAGTAAATTGGATAAATCATAAGATGATTAGAACAAGAGTTGTTCACCAAATATTAGGAGTTACATATGATGTAATTAGCAAATGTTGCTTACCTAAATAACCATAATCTTAAGAGTAAAGCCAAAGCTGACTTAAGAGGTGGTGAAATATGGATCCTTAACCTACTAGAAATACTTTTGAGAAAGTTTTTCCGAAATTAATATACGAGGGTTATTAATTTTGAAATAAAATAGTGGGAATATCATTTAATAAAGTCTTTTTAATGATTGATATAAAATTGGTAAATTTACTCACATGCATATTTAATTGTTGTAGATATATTATGGCTGCAAACACTAGCACACTCTCATTGCGATCGGTCCTTGAGAAGGACAAATTGAATGGTTTGAATTTTCTTGATTGGTTCCGTAACTTGAGGATTGTCCTTAAACAAGAACGGAAATTATATGTCATTGAACAACCACTTCCTAATGAACCACCGCTAATGCCTCGAGGACTGATAGAGATGCTTACAAGAAGTATCTCGATGACATGATAGATGTTGGATGTCTTATGCTTGCCACTATGAATCCTGAACTTCAGAAGCAACATGAGGACATAGTTGCTTATGATATGATCGAGCACCTGAAAGAACTTTATCAGGGACAAGCACGGCAAGAGAGGTTTGATATCTCTAAGGCCTTATTCCAATGTAAGTTGGCTGAAGGAAGCCCAGTAGGACCTCATGTCCTTAAGATGATTGGCTATATTGAAAGCCTGTCTAAGCTTGGGTTTCCATTGAGCCAAGAGTTGGCCACTGATGTTATTTTACAATCGTTGCCGGATAGCTACAGCCATTTGTCCTCAATTTCAATATGAATGAAATTGACAAGACTCTACCACAATTGCTCAGTATGTTACGAACTGCTGAAGGCAACTTGAAAAAGGTTGGACCCAAGCCCATACTGATGGTCCGTAATAACAAGGGCAAGGGAAAGGCCAAAGTTCAAACAAAGCCCAAGGGCAAAGGTAAGCCCAAATTGGAAAAGGAAAGGCTGCACTGAAACCTAAAGGTGGGGTGTCTAAGGAAGGAAACTGTTTTCATTATGGTGTGACTGGACATTGGAAACGGAACTGCCCTGCCTATTTTGAAGAAGTCAAGAAGGCTAAGCAAGCGGAATGTCTGCTTCAGGTATTTATGTTATTGATATTAATTTATCAACTACTACTTCTTGGGTATTAGATACTGGTTGTGGTTCTCATATTTGTACTTCTGTACAGGGACTACAAAGGAGTAGGACTTTGGCTAGAGGAGATGTGGACCTACGAGTTGGAAATGGAGCAAAAGTTTGCTGCATTAGCTGTGGGAACATATACTTTATCTTTGCCTAGTGGACTTGATTTATGTTTAGAGGATTGTTATTTTGTGCCCAGTTTGACTAAAAACATTATTTCAATTTCTTGTTTAGAAAAATTGGTTTTGAGATAATATTTAAGAATAATTGTTGTTCATTTTATCTCAATAATGTTTTCTATGGTTCGGCAATTGATTAATGGCCTCTATATTTTAGATCAAACGAATCCCATTTACAACATAAATACTAAAGATCTAAAATAAATGACTCAAATCAAACTTATCTTTGGCATTATCGTTTGGGCCACATAAGTGAGAAACGCATATCCAAACTCCATAGAGATGGTCTCTTGAATTCATTTGTTTTTGAACAATTTGAAGTATGTGAATCTTGCTTATTGGGAAAAATGACTAAATCTCCTTTTTCTGGAAAAGGTGAACGAGCTAGTGATTTATTGGGCCTAATACATTCTGATGTATGTGGACCAATAAATACACAGGCCAGAGGTGGATTTCACTACTTCATTACTTTCACTGATGATTTCAGTAGATATGGGTATGTTTATCTCATGCGCCATAAGTCTGAGTCCCTTGAAAAGTTCAAGGAATTTAAAAATGAAGTACAATCAACTAGAAAACTATCAAGTCACTTCGATCTGATCGAGGTGGAGAGTATTTGAGCCTAGAGTTTGATGATCTTTGAAAGAATGTGGGATTGTCTCACAACTTCCTCCTGTGACTCCTCAATGGAATGGAGTATCTGAGAGAAGAAATCGAACTTTGTTAGACATGGTTCGATCCATGATGAGTCATGCTGATCTACCGACTTCCTTTTGGGGACATGCACTTGAGACTGCTGCCTTCACACTAAATCGTGTTCCATCTAAATCGGTTCAAAAGACGCCATATGAGATGTGGACTGGGAAACGTCCTAGTATGTCCTTTATGAAAATTTGGGGTTGTGAAGCTTATGTTAAACGTCAGACGTCTACTAAGCTTGAACCCAAATCTGAAAGGTGTATTTTTGTGGGGTATCCAAAAGAAACCAAAGGATATTTTTTTTTTAATCCCACTGAGAACAAAATTTTTGTTGCTCGGACTGGTGTCTTCCTAGAGAAAGAATTTACTTCTAGAAAAGGAAGTGGGAGAAAGATTGAACTTGAAGAAATTCAAGAATCACAAGATACCACTGAACCAGAGATTGAACAAAACCAAATTCCACAAGAAATTGAGGAACAAACAACTGCTATAGAAACACAACCACAGCGCAGATATTTAAGAGAACGCCGTGCACCTGAGAGATATGGATTTCTCATTACAACGCATGGTGACGTTCTTCTTATAGATCAAGATGAGCCTAGGACTTATCAAGAAGCGGTGACGAGCCCAGACTCTGAGAAATGGCTTGAGGCCATGAGATCTGAGATGGATTCCATGTATGAAAACCAAGTATGGACTTTGATTGACCCACCCGAAGGGGTTAAACCTATAGGGTGCAAATGGGTTTTCAAAAAGAAAATAGACATGGATGGTAATGTACAAACATACAAAGGGCGATTAGTCGCTAAAGGTTTTCGCCAAATTCATGGTGTTGACTATGATGAAACCTTTTCTCCTTTTCTCCTGTAGCTATGTTTAAATCCATCAGGATCTTGCTCGCCATAGCTGCATTTCATGATTATGAAATCTGGCAGATGGACGTCAAAACAGCTTTCCTTAACGGGAAACTTGAAGAGGATGTGTATATATGACACAACCTGAAGGTTTTGCAAATCCAAAGGATGCTAGAAAGATATGTAAGCTACAAAGATCCATTTATGGATTAAAGCAAGCTTCTCGAAGTTGGAATATTCGTTTTTAACGATGCAATCAAAGAGTTTGGTTTTATCAAAAATGAAGATGAACCATGTGTTTACAAGAAAGTTAGTGGGAGCACTATCACATTCTTGGTACTATATGTGGATGACATACTTATCATGGGAAATGACATACCTACCTTGCAGTCTATTAAGACTTGGTTAAGAAGTTGTTTTTCTATGAAGGACTTGGGCGAAGCCACTTATATCTTAGGAGTCAAGATCTATAGAGATAGATCAAGACGACTACTAGGTCTAAGCCAAAGGACATACATAGATAAAGTACTGAAAAGGTTCAGTATGGAAGAATCTAAAAGAGGATTCCTACCTATGAGACATGGTATTTCACTCTCGAAGGAAATGTGTCCTTCAACTCCACAAGAGAGAGAACGTATGAGTAAAATTCCATATGCTTCCGCTATTGGATCTATCATGTATGCTATGTTATGTACCCGTCCAGATGTCTCGTATGCCTTAAGTATGACGAGCAGGTATCAAGTAGATCCCGGTGAAGGTCACTGGACCACAGTCAAGAGTATCCTTAAGTACTTAAGAACTAAGGATACGTTCCTATTATATGGAGGTGAGGAAGAGTTAAGTGTAAAAGGTTACACTGATGCCAGCTTCCAAACCGACAATGATGATTCTCGATCGCAATCAGGTTTTGTGTTTTGCCTTAATGGTGGTGCTGTGAGCTGGAAGAGTTCAAAGCAAAGTACAGTAGCCGATTCTACAACAGAGGCCGAGTATATTGCAGCCAGTGAGGCAGCAAAAGAAGAGTTTGGATCAAGAAGTTCATTACTGGACTAGGGGTTGTGCCTAGCATATCAGATGCTATAGAACTCCGATGTGATAATAATAGAGCTATTGCACAAGCTAAAGAACCCAGATCTCACCAGCGATCCAAACATATACTTAGACGCTACCATCTTATTCAAGAGATTATCGATCGAGGGGATGTAGAGATATGCAGAGTACCTTCAGATGATAACATCGCTGATCCCCTGACCAAGCCTCTGACACAGCAGAAGCATGATCGTCACACTAAGTTACTTGGTATTAGATATATGAGTGATTGTCTTAGTGCTAGTGGGAGATTGTAAGAGTATGCCCAAAGATCAATCATGAGATGGTTGTAATAACATACTTAATTTACCATGTTTATTAATATAAAGCGTTGTCATTATTATTTCAGTTTTTCTTTCTGTGTGTATAGATAAACTGTTTTATAATAATGTCCTGAGAATAATATGATTATTCTTAAAAGATCCTTAGTCGAGTATTATTGTTGACTAGGACAATAATAATGCATTAAGACTAACATGTAGTTGATTGATGATAAAGAGTTGTCATTGATATGGAGTGTCAAAATCAATGCATGAATATGTGTGTTAGAGAACAACATATTGGATTGACCCGCTATGAGTATGTTTCTTGGATTATTATGTAATTGTCACAACATTACTCATAGTGATTAATATGTATATGATCCTCAAACTTGAGATCATTATTATCCCAGCATCGTGAGTTGTATATTTTGATACAGTCAAACGTACACCGTAACAGGTTGTTCTATAAAGGCTGATGTTGGATATACCACAATCTATGTAGAGGGATATGGTTGATCAATAAAGGATAAGTCCCTCCTACATAATAGGAGTAATATCTTAGGCCACTTGATTGAGTGAGACTAGAAATGCATGGCCATGCTCAAATAAGTTGATATGAGATGTCATACTAATTTGTATATCATAGTCTACTCAAGATATCAAGAAACATGGGATGGATTATGCAAGTGTGACTATCCCATGACTTGTATCCGTTCCAGAGATAAAGGACTTAAGGATTAATGCATGAAAGGTTAATCACGAAAGGTTATGTCGAATCATGACTTCTTGTAATTTAGGTAGCAATGATGCATTGCTAGATGCCACTCATTGTCTGTGACAATAGAATCGTTCTAGTATTACTGCTAACGTTGCAAAAACCTACAGGGTCACACCCTATGGTTGAAATGAACAGAATAAAATATAGTTGGTATTGTGCTTGGTTGTCACATAAATTAAATTAATTAAAGAATTAATTTAATTGGGCAATCAAATATTGAACATATTATATGCACAAGGATGTTGTACACATAATGATAACATAATTTTATTAATATATGAATTTGATTCATATATAAATTTAAATAAATATAGTTTACCGGAATCCTTATTATAATTAATGTAATTGTAATTTTCAGATATAATTAATGTAATTATAATTTTCGGTTAAAAACTTTATTGTATTTATTTAATCTTGTAATACATTCAAGACATACCAATTATAAAAGGCCCAATTAAGAGGATACCTATTATAAAAGGCCCAATGAGAAAGGCACCCATTATAAAAGGTATTAAAAGGAGACAAAACTAAATATGAAAACCCTAAGTGATTGCTTGTTAGGTCTAGCAGCCGTCAAGCAAATAAGCTTCCAAAACAGTTTTGGAGATTTCTTCCGTTCATAGTCAAACCGGGTGGATTACGTACAGGCCGACATCGGAAAAGGTTGAGGCTTGATTCGACAGTAGATCAAAACTCTTGTTGCCAAGGCGTCGCTGTCTGCTCAGATTGAAGTTTTGGTAATTTCGAAACCTTTATTTCACCCCGATTCGTTCCTCACACATGGATCCATGATTTGGATCGCCGGATCTAATTTTATTCTACTGCGCCATGGGGTACCGGCGTTCCAACACTGTGATACCTTCAAAATAGATGGCGTTTCTGATGATGCCATACATCTTCGGTTATTCCCTCTTTCATTAAGGAATAAAGCCAAACAGTGGTTAAACTCGTTACCACGAGGGTTAATCACTACATGGGAACAAATGACCGAAAAGTTTTTATTGAAATATTTTCCACCGGCCAAAATGGCCAAAATACGGAATGATATCTCTTCTTTTGTGCAGATAGATTTAGAGACATTATACGACACATGGGAGAGATACAAAGATCTCTTGAGAAGGTGTCCACACCATGGTCTACCCTTGTGGCTACAAGTCCAAACATTCTATAACGGTGTAAACCCCTCAACGAGACAACTTATCGATTCAGCAGCCGGTGGAACTCTAAACAATGGAACTCCTGAAGCAGCCTATGAGTTCATAGAGGAGATGTCACTGAATAATTATCAGTGGCAAGTTACAAGGACGAAACCGACAAAATCAGTTGGAGTTTACAACCTCGATGCGATAACCACACTATCAACACATGTAGAGATGATGAATAAAAAGATTGATAGTTTGTGTTCCTCGCAGGCACATCCAGTCATGCAGTGCGACGCAAGTGGAACCGTGGCGAATCCTGAGTACCCACCCTACCAATCAGAAACAGATAGTGAACAGATGAATTACATAGGTAATAATTTCAGATCCAATAATAATCCCTATAGTAATACTTACAATCCAGGTTGGAGGAACCACCCAAATTTTTCGTGGGGAAGTAAAGGAAATCAAGGAAGTCAAAGGCAACAACCTCCTCAAAACTTCTAAAATCAGCCCTATCCACAAGAGAAGAAGCCAAACCTCGAAGAGATACTGACAAAATTTATGGCAAACACGAAAAACCACTTCAAAAAAATGAGAGAACAATTAAAAATAACGAGAACCGAATGGGGGAACTTACTAAGTCGATCAAGGAAGTCACTAATGCAGTCGAACAACTCGCGAAGCTAATGTCTGAATGACCACAAGGACGTCTACCAAGTAACACCAAGATTAACCATAAGAAGCAAATTCAAGCTATCACAGATCATGATAGCAAAGGGTTAGACGAACCAAACCAAGAGGTAGACGAAGATAAAATAGAGGTAACACAAGAAAAGCCAAAACCGGTAATCAAGGAGTACCAACCTCGCATACCTTATCCCAAAGCGATGAAAAGAGACGTTTCAGAAGAACAGTTCGGTAAGTTTCTTAAAGTTTTAAAGAAATTACATATTAACTTACCTCTTTTTGAAGCTCTTTTTCAGATGCCAGATTCGAGGAAATTTCTAAGACAGCTCTTAACAAACAAACGCAAAATAGACGAAGAGCACCACGTGGAATTAAACGCAACATGCTCAGCTATGTTACAGAATAAACTACCACGAAAGCTAAAATATCCAGGGAGTTTTACAATTCCATGTTTAATTGGTAGTTTAACTATTGATAATGCGTTAGCTGATTTAGGGGCAAGTATAAATGTTATGCCTTATACATTGTTTAAACAACTAGGTCTAAGGAAACCCAAACAAACTAGGATGAGCATTCAATTAGCTGATAAAACTGTTAGAATTCCTAGGGGCATTATCGAAGATGTTTTGGTCAAAATCGATAAATTTGTTTTCCCAGTAGACTTTGTTGTTTTAGACATGGATGAGGATAATTCAATCCTCTTAATTTTAGGAAGACCCTTCCTAGCAACTGCCAAGACTAAAATTGATGTTGCCACAGGTGAACTCATACTTTGTGTAGGTGACGAATCAATCAGTCTTCAAGCCCTTGATACGGCCAGGACAATAATCGATGAAGGTAAGAAAGAAAATTCATTTGATAATCAAATTGTGCAACTTTCATCGCAGGAAACACCGCAAGGATATAATCCTGAGCCAAAACCCCGAATTACATAAGGGACAAAGCCTTAGGGTCGACAAATTAGAAGAGTAGAAGACACATGTCAAAGAAGAACCAGGACCACACAAAGTAAAACCCGAGGAACCACCAGAAAAAGCTTATAGGAACATCAAATCACTTCAAAATAGGAGATCAGGTACTGTTAGACTACACAGATCCTCCCATCATCATAGCAAATCTGAAAATAAAGGGAGAAACTCCTCTAAAGGTACACGATATCTTCCCCCACGGAATAGTCGAGGTGAGCAATCCAACATTTGGCACTTTTAAGGTAAACGCTTCTTGGCTTAAACTTTATCAAGAAAACAAAACTGTAAGCATGAGGGAAGATATTCAAACCTTTAAACCTCCCTGATTTTTACAATTACAAGGAAAAGTCTAGCTTAAGACTATAAACAAGCGCTTCTCGGAGGCAACCCGAGCACTAACATTATTTTCTTTCAATTTTATTTTCAGTTTCTTTATTTCCCTTTTTTCTTTTCTTTTAAAACAAACTAAAAGTGCAAAATTTCAAGGTCACACGGTCTTATACACGGCCGTGTCCTTGACCGTGTGGACCACTAGAATCTCTGTACTGACTTATCAGAAGCCGTGCAAATTAGTCCCAACCACTTTTAAACGTCACGGATCCAACTACTACCCCACGGGCTCCGTAAAAGTGGCACGCCCGTGCCTCCCGATCGTGTGAAGCTACTGACTTACACACCACGGGCCGAGCACGCCCGTGACTCTCAACCGTGCAAGGTTAATGACTTATCGACCACGGGCAGAACACGCCCGTGCTGCCCAACCGTGCTAACATACTGACTTTACATACACGGGCGTGGTTAGCAGAAGAACAACCAAGAAGATTCAACACGCACAGACACACGGCCGTGCGAGACTGCCGTGTAAATTGACACGCCCCAGGTCCACGGGCGTGGGGATGCGCCAGATTTGAAACCATATTTAAACCTCACAGCCCTTCACCTTCTTCCCATCTGATTTCTTCTTTCTTTTTTTCCCCCTTCTCCCTCTCAGACTTTTTCCACTTTATAATAAAGCTCCAGATCCTTGAGCCATCCAACATCATGTCGAAGAAGCGAAAAAGGCCAACCATAGTCTTCTCAAAGAAGAACGATCAACATGAGTTCATGCCGGCAGCTTCGTCTACTCACCAAGCCAAGGGTCTTTGAGACCAATTAGTTTTTATTTTTCTTTCCTCTTTTGCCTCAATTTCCTTCTCTTTGACAATCTTATGCTTAGTTTAGTTTAACTTATTTTAGTTTCTTTGTGTTAGGTTCGCTAGGCTGCTTGGGAATCACGCCGACCACCACGATAACCACGCCACTTCCGCCACCGCCAGCACCTCCGCAGCCCTAGAAGTCACACCCACCTCGTGAACCATCCGTCAATAAGGACTTCTCAGTCCATTAGTATTTTCTTTTCATTTCAGTTTTCTTCTTAGTTTCCTTCCCTTTAGCTTGCTGTTCTTTATATTTATAATTTGTTTATTTTAATTATGTCTCAATAAACCATGGCTAATCCTCTACGAGCTCCCCAATTTCTTCATCTAGCGCAGAGCTCGTTAGCAACCGCCCCACCAGCAAGACGACACCACCCACGGACCTTCCACATCCTCCAAGGATACCATCCAAAATTCAGGAAGTACTCATTCCCCTTCTCTTTTGATTTATCCCATAAATGTTATATTTATCTTTGTACATTTAGGGCAATGTACATCTTAAGTGTGGGGGGTGAATATTTATCTAAAGAATGGCCTAACTTTCTGCATTATTCCTAATTCCAGCCAAATCCCTGAATTTAGTCTTGTTCATAAGTAAATCTCTCATATTACTAATTAGGATGAAATTTCTAATGATTTATGGCTGTTATTGGCATGTTTTTGGGTAAGTCATTGATAATTGTACAGTGATGATTGAATTTTAAGATACTAGAGAATCAAGCATGATAAGTCTAACTTTCAGAATAATATTTTGCTAGGTTGTTAACCTAAATTTGAATACTGCCTTGAAATTTGAAATTTATGAGATTGATGTCAAAACACCCATAATTTTTGTGAGATTTTGAGCCTTATAGAGCATATATTCTTTTTCGTGCTCACGTTTTGATTATGAGTGTGTGAACTTCGAACTATTATTCTAGAACTTGCCTCGTTTATACATATTAAGACCATATTCATGATTTGATATACAGAGATGATAAAGGCACCTAGGATTTAACCCACTCACTCTACTAAAAAGCCTACCTTCACAAATTAACCCCTAGTGAACCCCGTTGATCCTAACAACCCTTTTTATTGACTCACCTATTAATAACCCAAAAACCCCTTTGTATTTGTTATCACCCTTTCTTTTGACTACCCTTTAATCGAGATATGACTTGATTAGTTACCGAATTATATTATGATATGAGTTAAATTCATCATTTATTATTAGTTTGTTCTTAAAATTTTTTTTTGAAGATTTTTCAATATAAATAATGAGCTCATACAGTTAAAGTTTATTTTCCGAAAGAAAAGCTCGTATTATTAGGAATATTATTATCAGCTGATGTAAAAAATTAATTCAAGTATTCATTAGGTAGGTACTTGTCAATTCAATCTCGATTCTAACCTTCTAATTTCAGCCTTTATCCACACCTTAACCCTAACCCCGTTACAACCCTAACAAAGACCTTTTGATCTGTTTATCATCTTATTTTACAGTGGTGGAGATTTGATTTTCAGGCAAGCCTATGGGATTAACTTTTCAGGTTCGACGTATGAGTGCTTCTTTTCCTAACCCTTAAACACTTTGAGTGATTTGAGTGAATCTATAGTGAGGATGTCAACTCTTGTCAATTTCGAATTAAAGGTAATTATTCAAGGTAAGGGGAGATACCTACGTTTTCGAATTACAAATGAATGACTTATCATTGTTTGAATCTTTAGGACTCTTTGAATTGAATTATCCATGTATAAATTATCTATGAATTATGATGAGACATTGTTGATAGAAATTGTGAATTATGGAAAGTTCGTTTTAATTGTAAGTTGAGATTTTTGCTTGAGGACAAACAAAAGCTTAAGTGTGGGGGTATTTGATAAACCGTAATTATAACATATTTTAATCCTACATTTAGCTTGTTTTTGGATGATTTATCCTTCAATCGATGTAAAAAGGTGCTCTTAATCCTTTCTTTTCATGTCTTATACCCAAAAAAGCACCTGAGGATGAAAAGAACACAGAACGGGCCCAAAACGGAGTAAATGAGCCATATCACGAAATCTACACAGCCTGGCCCAAAGAGCACACAGCCATGCCTTGACAAGCATCTAGAACACGACCTCACCCCAATTTACACGGCCGTGCCTCAACTTAGAAATCTGAACACGGCCTGAAGACGAGTCACACGGGCATGTGACATGGCTGTGCCCCGGTCGTGGACTTAGACAATTTCAGTCAGAAAAGGATACTTAGGGAGAAAGAATCGCATTCCAAGAGCCTATAAATACCCCTTAAGTACCACCGTTGAAGGGGCGTCGAGCTAGGCCAAGGAGCCAAGCTGGAAAGATCAGAATTGAGGGAATTACTCGAAGTTAGCCAGTTGATCCATCCCAAGAAGTTGAAATTCTACCCAAGAATATTCTTCAAGAATTAAAGGAGATATGGGACCAGTGGAATATGAGATCAAGCAGCTGTTTTACTGTAACTATGGAGATTTCCCCTATCTGCTTGATATGAAGGTGGACAAGCACTTATTTTGAGCCCTCGCCCAGTTCTGGAATCTTGCCTACAATTGCTTCACTTTTGGTAAAGTTGATTTGGTACCTACCGCGGAGGAGTTTATGGCCTTACTTCGTTGCCCGAGGATTCAAGCCGACAAAGCATATTCAAGAGTCGTTAATGTCTCGACATTTTTGAAGAAATTGATGAGCATCACAGGGATGAATGAGTAGTGGGTTGATCGTGTGTCAGAGTCTTAAAAATTTATAAAAAGAATGATCGAGCCTAGAAACTAACTGTGACAACGACTTGAGGCAAGTGCACTTATCGAACAGTAGCTTAGCGGCAAGACCGGATTGGGGGGATGACGGTTAAGTTTTATATATAGGGGAGAGGGCACGGTTCGACGCCACGCCCGTGTCAATTTGAAATCGCCCGTGTTTTTCGCGATTTTCAGGTTTAGGCGCGTTCAGGTTTCTTAGCATGGTCGTGTGTCCATTGGGCACGCCCGTGCTCGATAAATTAGTGTGTTGGCACGGTTAGGATGCATGAGCATGCGTAGCCCGTGTGTGGCAAGTCAGTATCTTCGCACGGCCGTTTGGCAAGGCCATGTTTTGCCCGTGCTGTGCAAGTCAGTAGCTTCGTACTGTTGTGGCACATGGGCGTGTGATTCTCATGCTCGATAAGTCAGTGTCCTTGCATGCATAGATGGCACGGGCGTGGTCTGGTATTGCAACCCGTGTCAATCGATAGAGATTTTTCCCTGTTTGGGCACGGCTCTTGGCAGGCCCGTGGGTGGTCCCCTGTCTTTCACATGGCCATGGACACGCCCGTGTTCAAGGCCGTGTTAAAAAAATGCACTTCTTTTGACTATTTTAGTATGGTGTTAGAAAATGAAAACAAAATGTTAGTGGGTTAGTGCTTGGGTTGCCTCCCGAGAAGCGCTTATTTATAGTCTTAAGCTAGACTTTCCCTGTTTTTGGTTCTAAAAGAAGGCTCATGGAGCATAAGCTCCTCTCTCATATTTCCAAAATCTGCACTATTATAAATTTTAAGTCGGTGACCATTTACCTTGAATGTGCCTTTGGTGGGATGAGTTACCTCGATGGTGCCATATGGGAAAATTATTTTGATCATAAATGGGCCTGACCATCTTGATTTCAGCTTTCCCGGGAATAGTTTAAGCCTTGAGTTGTATAGTAGGACCAGGTCTCCTACTTCGAATTGTTTTGAATTCTTGAGACGAGCATCGTGGTGTCGCTTTGTTGCTTCCTTGTATAGTTTTAAGTTCTCATAGGCTTTTGTTCTCCATTCGTCCATCTCGTTCATCTGCATCATTCTTCTCTTTCCTGCAATTTTGAGGTCAGAATTCAAAAATTTTATTGCCTAAAAAGCTTTGTGTTCTAATTCGAATGGTAGATGACAGCTTTTCCAGTATACAAGTTTGTAAGGGGATGTCCCTAGAGGTGTTTTGAAAGCTGTTCTATAGGCCCATAAAGCATCATCTACTTTAACAGCCCAATCTTTTCTATTTGATTCAACCGTTTTTTCTAGAATGCGCTTAAGTTCTCGGTTTGCTACCTCAACTTGCCCACTGGTTTGAGGATGATATGGGGTGGCTGTCCTGTGCTATACTCCATATTTTTTTAGGACTTTTTCAAATTGAGTATTACAGAAATGAGTACCCCTATCACTAATGATGGCTCTTGGTGTGCCACATCGGGAAAACAACTTCTTGAGAAACTTGACTACAACCCTAGCATCATTGGTAGGTAAAGCTTCCGCTTCTACCCATTTTGACATGTAATCAACTGCTACTAAAATGTAGTTGTTTCCAAACGAACTAGGGAATGGTCCCATGAAATCAATACCCCATACATCAAATATTTCACATGATAACATATATGTTTGAGGCATTTCATCACGTTTAGAAATATTACCTATTCTTTGACATCTATCACATGAGGCAACATACCTGTTGGCATCTTTAAATAGAGTGGGTCAATAAAAACCTGATTCGAGAATTTTGTGTGCTGTCTTAATCCCACTGTAGTGTCCTCCTGACGGTCCAGAATGGCAATGCTTCAAGATTTTGCTTGCTTTTGTCTTTGTAACACATCTTCGAATTACCTGATCTGCACATATGCGGAAAAGAAAGGGATCTTCTCAAAAATAATTTTTCACATCAGCAAAGAATCACTTCTTTTGCTGATGTGTTAATTTTCTTGGCAAAACATTAGCTGCTAAATAATTCGCAATATTTGCGAACCATGGCACCTCAGAATGTGTTATAGAGAAGAGTTGTTCTTCGGGAAATGAATCATTTATTTCTCTTTCATCGAGCTCTTTGGTGTGTGGATTTTCAAGTCTAGAAAGGTGATTTGCTGCAAGATTCTCGGCTCCCTTCTTATATTGTATTTCCAAGTCTAATTCCTGTAAAAGTAAAATCCATCGTATGAGTCTGGGTTTTGCATCAGGTTTGTTTAAAAGATAATGAAGAGCCGAATGGTCAGTGTAAACGACAACTTTAGACAATATTAAATATTGTCTAAATTTATCAAAAGAAAAAACTACAGCTAGCAATTCTTTTTCTGTGGTGGTGTAGTTTTCTTGTGCGGGTGTTAATGTTCTTCTAGCGTAGTAAATTGGCTGAAAATGCTTGTCTCTTCGTTGTCCCAAAACTGCACCTACTGCAAAATCACTTGCATCGCACATTAGTTCAAAGGGTAAGTTCCAATCAAGTGCAATTATAATCGGCGCATTTATTAATTTATCCTTAAGGATATTAAATGCATCTAAACATTCCTGATTGAAATTAAAAAGGACATCTTTTTCTAGTAATTTTGTCAAAGGCTTAGCTATTTTAGAAAAATCCTTAATAAATCTTCTATAGAACCCTGCATGTCCTAAAAAGCTTCTAATAGCCTTGAGGAGCTAGGGGGAGGTAGTTTTTCTATGGTTTCAACCTTTGCTTTATCTACCTCAATCCCTTTACTAGAAATCTTATGTCCTAACACAATTCCTTCTCTAACCATAAAGTGACATTTTTCCCAGTTCAAAACAAGGTTTGTTTCCTCACATCTCATTAGAACTCATTTTAAATTTTTAAGGCAAAGATGGAAAGAATTACCGAATACTGAGAAATCATCCATAAATACCTCCATGATGTCTTCCACGAGTTCGTCAAAGATTGCCAACATGCAACACTGAAAAGTAGCAGGAGCATTACATAATCCAAAAGGCATTCTACGATAAGCGAACGTACCGTATGTACATGTAAATGTCGTCTTCTCTTGATCTTCAGGAGCTATGGGAATTTGGAAGTAGCTGGAGAGTCCGTCCAAGAAGCAGTATACATGTGCCCGGGTAATCTTTCCAGCATTTGATCTACGAAGGGCAGAGGGAAATGATCTTTTCTGGTGGCATCATTCAACTTTCTATAGTCTATACAGACTCTCCAACCTGTAACTGTTCTTGTGGGAATTAACTCATTCTTTTCATTGGGCACTACCGTCATTCCTCATTTCTTTGGAACTACCTGCACATGACTCACCCAACTGCTGTCAGAAATAGGACAAATTATTCCTGTATCTAGAATCTAACATCCTGAAAAGGGCCTATGCATTTTCGGTTTAATTGTACGAAATGACATGTCTTAAGTATTATGAATAAATTTTGAATATTTTTGGAAACCCGGAAATGTATGGAAAAGATTTAGGAAAGTGAACATTTTTGGAAACTAAGAAAGGTAAGGAAATGACTTGGAAATGATTCAAAAGAGGAAAGTGAACATTTCTGGAAACTTGCAAATGTAAGGAAATGTCAAGTTTAAAGAGCCAAACGAAAATTTTTGGAAACTTAGAAATGACTTAGAAATATCGAGTTTTAAAGTTTAAAAGAGGAAACTGAGGCAAGGTGGCCTTAAGAGAAAAAGTATGTGAAATTTGACACACAAGCAGGCTTGGAAAAGTGGCCTGAAGATGCCACTTAGGGCCTCTGGAAATGGCGCCACATGCAAGGGTGTTGGGCCTGAGTTCGAGTCACTTGGGAAGCAAATAAAAGAAATTTTATTTTTTGCTTCCAGAAGCAGAGAGGTGGACGGCATTAAGGCTCTTAAAAGAGGAGTTTTATTCTCTTTAAATTTCGGCTAATTAGGGGATAAATAAAGGATTTTGTTTGGATTATTTCTAAGAGATAATTGTTGGATTAATTCTTTTATTTTGTGATAATTAAAAGGATAAAGCTATCAAATAGAAGAGTGGTGGCCAAGTAAGGGATTCTGAGTAGTAATTTCGGCTATAAAAGGAAGAGAATAGGGCTACTCATCAAATTTTCTTCTTCCTCTTCTCTCTGCCGAATTTTTCCCTAGCAAAATCCTCTCTTCTCTTTTATTTTGTCCAACCGAATATACCAATAATCTCTAGTGAAATAGATTTCTTTTAAGCCTCAAAAGCCGAATCTTTGTGACTCCAAGCAAGGGTGCAGTCGACTGAGGTATTAAGGTAAGAACAATGGATTTTGTTGTTCAGTTTCTTTTTATCGAGATCTAGGAACTGATCCCCTTATTGTCTCTTGGCCGAATATTAAAGGAGGAACTCCGGGATTTTTGATAGTTATCGACTTCAAGAGAAGGGATTTTCGGGATTTAAAGCTTCAAGGTAAGACATCTGATATTCGGCCATAGGCCATTTAATGATGATTAAGTGTTAGAAATCAATCTAGCATGTGCTTATAGGATTTTCGACAGCACTAAGAAAGCAAGGATCTATCTCGGGATTTAAGATTTGGAAGGTAAGCATATAGGTATGTTCGGCCAAGGCTTGATTTGGTATTTAGATCTATTCTTTAATTTGTTTAAAAAGCCGGAACTAACCCCTGATGAGATTTAGGGCTTGGCCGAATACAAGAAGAAGCATAGCAGCAATTTCGGGATTTGAATAATCATCAAATCGGCATCAAAGGTAAGTTTTAAGAATACAAATCCTACTAGGATTTGGTATTATAGCCGAATAGGATTTATGCTAAATAGTAAGTGATTAATCAAATGTAGGAACTTGAGATCTAAGGCAGTAGATCAGATTTCGGGATTTCAGTGAAGTTGTTAAGCGAATCAGGTGTGTACCCCACACTATTTCATACTACCCTATATGGCTAAGTTTAATTAATATATGTGGTGTTAAGAATATAAAAGTAGCTAAGGTACCATGTTATGGTACAAAGTACTCAGGTATGTTTCCTACTCCTACTAGGATTATGAAATATGTTAATTGTAACATGAGAATAAGAATAAGAATGTGAACTCTGGCATATTTATGCATATTACTATTATATGGGGCATATGGGTTTTATTTTGAAGGGGAAGTGAATGTGGTGACCTAAGACCACGAACACGGTGACCTAAGACCGTGATATCTGAATGTGGTGACCTAAGACCACAGTAATCCGAATGTGGCGACCTAAGACCACAGTAATCTGAACGTGGTGACCTAAGACCACGAATGCGGTGACCTAAGACCGCGATATGGAGTGTAGCGGAAGGAGGGTCGACTTAGTAGTCCCCACGGTGTACAGGTTGGTACGGGGGAGTGTAGCGGATGGCTTAATAGGTTTGGGTTTTGGGAATGCATCATAACTTGTATGCTATGATATGAATGTGTAATAATTGTTATGCCTGATTCGATTATGATTTAGTGTTGTGTACACATTGAGTCTGTTGACTCACCCCGTTGTGGGACCATGTTTCAGGTGATGAACAGTGATGGACCAGGACGGCAGGACTTGTGGTGGCCATGCTCAACTTGAAGTCTTTATTTTAATAGACTATTACTTTTTTTTTAAGTACTCTGAATTATTTGGATTTATTTGATGTAATAAGGCCTTAAGGCCATAGTGCACTATCTTATTTCTGTTTATTGTTTAATTATGTTACAAAATTTTATTAAGTTTAAAGACCAAGTAATTTATTTTTTTTAAAATATACTCTATATGTTTTATCACATAGAATTAAAAAGGGTTTTCTAATATGAAAATCGAATTGGTTTTCAACACAAGCCCAACCCAAACAATTTTTTTTAAATCGCACAAGATTTTCACAAAGTAATAAAAGAGTTTTGAATTGATTTACATCGAGGAACATACCAGATCCGGTCACGGCTCGTGGGCCGGGTTTGGGGTGTTTCAGTTTTGTATCAGAGCCCAGTTTTAAAACTCTCGGCCTGTGGGCTAAGGCCCAAAACGTTTTCAAATCGAGCCCAAATGAGTTTTATGGAAGTATTTCTGAAAATAGGCAGGGTATGGCATGGCACCTAAGTCTCCGACCCGCAGTCCACCAGGTAAGTACCCCTAACCCTCTGTGTGATTATGTGATTTATAGAAGGGTAGAAAAGGAATGGAACGTAGAATAGAATGATAGGTACTTGAACCCTAGGACTAGTCTACCCCAACTATTACATAAGACTTAATTGTTTAATTAAACAAACCTATGGCTAAGTCACCAAGTTAGGGTGTGGTAACCCCTGTGCGCATGTCTAGGATTGGATCCGGAAGAGCTTGGTATTTAAGCAGTCCTAGTGACTCACCTCCTCTTCGCAGGAATCCTACCTGGTGCGTAGCTTCAGTTCACCCTAACCAAAAGGACTCAAAGAGTGTGGTAACCTCTGTGCGCATGTTTAGGAATGGTTTCAGTGGGAGCTTGGTATTTAAGCAGTCCGCGTGACTCACCTCCTCTCCATTTGAATCCTGCCTGGTGCGTAGCTTTGGTTCACCCTGACCAAGAGGACTCGGTCATAGGCTAAACACAATAACTAAAACCCGAAAGGGAACTAGCCGTGTTTTTATGGAAACCCTAGTTTCAAAACTCTTAAAATCACCCTCTTAATTCGCGAAAACTATCTTTACAAAAAACAAAATTCCGAAAATTTCTGATTTATGAAATTACAAAAATACCCCTAGTGGTAAAATTACCAAAATGCCCTTGATTTATGACCAACTACTCAACAGTTTTTGCCAAAATTTCATCATTTTATAAATGTTCAAAAACCCTAACTTGCAAAATATCAAAATACCTTGATTTTTGGAAAATTTCAAAATTTCCCCTAACTTACAAAATTACCAAAATGACCCTGGTTTCCAAAATTATGCAACATCACCGTTTTGGAAAGTACAAGTCTCAAAAAGAACTCTCAAAGTTTTTCAAAGTTTGGAAATACCCCGGAAATATTAAACTTTACAAATTTACCCTGGTTTATTACCAAAATACCCCTGAGGTCCAAAATTACCGAAATACCCTCAGATTTCAAAATTTTCCAAAATACCCCGGGAATTTAAAAATTCCAAAATACTTTTTGACAAAAATTCACCAAGGAACTTTTCTTTCGAAAAAAATTACGAAAATACCCCTGTAGGACAAATTACAAAAATACCCCTAGGTAGAGGAAAAACAATAACAAGGAAAACTACAACGTTTCTTTGAATGAACGAAGGTTCATAATTGTTTGATGGATGTATGAATGAATGGAAAGACTGTGTGCATGTATGAATACGAAAGAACCACTCCTAAAACTCTTTTCATAAAATTTCTTCGCGGGTAATCAAGTGAAACAAAAGTACTAATTCATAAAACTTCTTAATCAGATCTCGACGTTAGAAATGAGCTCTAGAGGACGTGGTCGTCGTGGACGCGGTAGAGGAAGAATGACTAGGTCAGAACCCGTTAGATCAGGTCAAAGGTCTGATAATGAGGTACCACCGCCACCACCACCCCCAGCTGTTGGTGTTGAGCAGCAGGCTCAGACAGGGGAGGATGCTGTGTCGTAGGCTGTGCTGCGAGTTTTGGAGTTGGTGGTTGGTGCAGGGGGAAATTTGGGAAATCGAAAGTCTGTGCCTGAACGGCTTCGAGCTAATGGAGCCGAAATGTTTCGTGGAGTATCTAGTGTGGCACCCAGTACAGCTGAGTACTGGTTGGAAGCAACTGAGCGCATCATGGATGAGCTTGATCTGACCCCTGAGGAGAAGTTAAAAGGAATGGTGGCACTGTTACGCGATGAAGCGTATCAATGGTGGTTAACTGTGCGGGACGGTGCCACGGCTGATGATCTGACCTGGGAATATGTTAAGGAAGCATTTCAAAAGAAGTATGTTGGAACAAGGTATACTGATGAGCAAAGGAAGGCTTTTCTAGGGCTGGTTCAAGGGAACAAGTCCGTTGCGGAATATGAGGCTGAATTTCTGAGGTTGAGCCGGTATGCCCGAGGAGTAGTGGCAACTGAGCATGAGCGTTGTGTCCGTTTTGAGGACGGGCTAAGAGATGACCTGAGATTGTTGATAGCACCGCATCAGGAGCGGGAATTTTCTGCGTTAGTGGAAAAGGCTAAAGTGGCTGAAGGAATCAAGGATTCTACCAAGTAGGCTATGGACCGGAGTAGGCCCAAAAGAGGTTTTGGATTATCTGGAAAGGTTCATAAGAGGCCTAGAGTTGATGGACCGCGAGGTCAGCAAGTTGGTTCAGAAGGGCGGTATCGTCCTTGTGATGTGTGTGGAAAGAAGCACTTAGGAGAGTGCTGGAAGAAAACAAGAGGATGTTTTAGGTGTGGGTCCAAGGACCATGTGATCAAGGATTGTCCTAAGAACCTAGATGAAAGCCGACCAGCAACTCAGAATGTTAATCAGGCTGGTAGAGGGGGACCGCAGTCTCAACGAGGTCGTGGTGCGAGTAACCGAGGTAATGGTGCTGGCAGAGGACGTGGAACGCATGGCAGAGGTGCTGCTAATGCTGAGGCAAGGCAACCAGGTTTGGTTTATGCGGTTCACCGGAGGGAGGAAGGAGACGCGCCGGATGTTATAACCGGTACGTTCTTTATTTTTGGCAAGCCCTATTTTGCTTTGATTGATGTGGGCTCAACCCATTCTTATGTTGCATGTAGTGTAGTGGAAACACTAGGCCTAGACTCTGAACTCTCTGATAGGCAAATGACTGTAGTAAGCCCATTAGGCCAAATTGTAGTGGTGGATAAGATCTTTTGGAATGTACCCCTAGAGATTCAAGGAGTAAACTTTCGGGCTGACTTAATGGAACTACCCTTTGGGGAGTTTGAACTCATACTTGGAATGGACTGGCTAGTAGAGCACCGAGCCGTGTTGGATTGTGCGGCTAAAAGTATGGAACTAATGACTTTGGAAGATGAAGTAGTAGTAATGATCGGAGAAAGAAGGAACTACCTGTCTAACGTAGTTTCACCGTTGAAGGCTGAGAAAATGGTTAGGAAAGGGTGCAAGGCGTTCTTAGCCTTCGTAAGTGCGTTGGGTGGAAAGGAAGAAGGTGTTAGTGGAGTTAGAACTGTAAGAGATTTTGAAGATGTGTTTCCGGAGGAATTACCAGGAATACCCCTAGATAGGGAGGTAGAATTTGGAATAGACGTGATACCGGGAACAGCTCTTGTGTCAATTGCTCCGTACTGAATGGCGCCAAAGGAGTTAGTTGAGCTCAAGGCTCAAATCCAAGAATTGCTGGATCGTGGGTTCATTTGACCCAGTGTGTCTCCGTGGGGAGCACCAGTTCTGTTCGTGAAGAAGAAGGACGGAACTATGCGTATGTGCATAGATTACCGTCAGTTGAATAAGCTGACCATTAAGAACAAGTATCCTTTGCCAAGGATCGATGACTTGTTCGATCAGCTGAAGGGAGCCGCAGTATTTTCAAAGATAGACTTAAGGTCGGGATATCATCAATTGAAGGTGAAAGAGGCAGATATCCATAAGACAGCTTTTAGGACAAGGTATGGCCATTTTGAGTTTGTGGTAATGCCGTTTGGATTGACGAATGCTCCAGCTGCTTTCATGGATATGATGAATCGAGTTTTTCAACCCTACTTGGATAGGTTCGTCGTGGTGTTCATCGACGATATCTTGGTGTACTCTAAGTCTGAAGAGGAGCATGATGAGCATCTCCGAGTTGTGTTGCAAGTGTTAAGGGAGAAGAAGCTCTATGCCACATTCAGCAAGTGTGAATTTTGGCTTAAGGAGGTGGCATTCTTAGGACATGTGGTATCCGCAGAGGGAATAAGAGTGGATCATAGGAAGATCGAAGCAGTGTTGGATTGGAAACCACCTAGGTCCATGGCTGAGATCCGAAGTTTCTTAGGTTTGGCAGGCTATTACAGAAGGTTTGTGGAAGGGTTCTCATCAATAGCCGCGCCTTTGACAAAGTTATTGAGGAAGGAAGTACCCTTTGAATGGACTAATAAGCAACAGGAGAGCTTTGAGAGGCTTAAGAAAGTGTTGACGGAAGCTCCAGTGTTTATTCAGCCGGAGGCAGGAAAGGATTTTGTGGTATACTGTGACGCTTCGTATACGGGATTAGGCTGTGTGCTAATGCAAGATGGAAAAATAGTCGCTTATGCGTCTCGGCAGTTAAGGCCTCATGAGGTTAACTATCCAACCCATGACTTGGAATTGGCAGCAGTGGTTTTCGCTCTTAAGGTGTGGAGGCACTATCTCTATGGAGAAAGGTCGATAATCTACACAGACCACAAGAGCCTTAAGTATTTGTTGACTCAGAAGGAGTTGAACTTGAGGCAGCGAAGGTGGGTGGAGTTGTTGAAGGATTATGATTGCTCGATAGAGTACCACCCGGGCAAGGCAAATGTGGTAGCTGATGCCCTAAGTCAGAAGGTTGTATCGGATCTAAGAGCTATGTTCGCTCACTTAAGTTTGTATGATGATGGAAGCCTGTTGGCAGAGTTGCAAGTCAAGCCCACGTGGCTCAATGAGGTAAAAGAGGGACAGTTGGCTGATAAGGACCTAAGTGCTAAGTTACAGCAAGTACAGAACGGAGAATTAAAGGATTATGGTGTTAATGACGAAGGAGTATTGTGCTACAAAGGAAAAGTCTGTATGCCGAGGGACGAGGAGTTAAGACAAAGAATTCTTCGGGAGGCGCATAGTAGCCCTTATGCTATGATCCCGGAGGCATTAAGCTGTACAGATATCTAAGGGAACAATTTTGGTGGTCTGATCTTAAGCGGGAAGTGACTGAATTCGTGGGAAAATGTCTGACGTGTCAGCAAGTTAAGGCTGAACACCAAGTTCCATCGGGATTGCTTCAACCAATCGAGATTCCACAATGGAAGTGGTAGAAAATTACCATGGACTTCGTTAGTGGGCTTCCCCTTACGCCTACTACGAAGGACTCGGTATGGGTGATAGTGGACCGTTTGACCAAGTCCGCGCACTTCATCCCGGTAAGAGTTGACTATTCTCTTCAGAAGTTAGCCAAATTATACGTGGCGGAGATTGTAAGGTTACACGGAGTGCCGGTGTCAATTATTTCGGATAGAGACCCAAGGTTCACGTCTCGGTTTTGGAGGGCACTTCATCAAGCTTTAGGCACTAAGTTGGACTTCACTACGGTTTTTCATCCACAATCAGACGGGCAGTCTGAACGAGTTATACAAGTGTTAGAGGATATGTTGAGAGGCTGTGTGATGGATTTCTGAGGAAGTTGGGAAGATTACTTGCCTTTAGCTGAGTTCGCCTACAACAACAGCTATCAGGCTAGCATTCGGATGGCACCATATGAAGCGTTGTATGGTCAGAAGTGTAGAACTCCTACTTGTTGGACTGAGTTAGGAGAACGTCGAGTTTTGGGTCCAGAATTAGTGGCAGAAACTGAAGAAAAGGTTGAAATAATCAGGGCACGGTTAAAGGAAGCCTCTGATAGGCAGAAGTCGTATGCCGACCTTAAGCGAAAGGAAATAGAGTTCGAAGTGGGAGACCAAGTGTTCCTTAAGGTTTCGCCTTGGAAGAAGGCGATGAGGTTTGGTCGCAAAGGGAAGTTAAGCCCAAGGTTTATAGGGCCCTATCGAGTACTGAAGCGAGTTGGGCCAGTGGCATACCAATTGGAGTTGCCACCAGAGTTGCAGCAGATGCACGACGTATTCCATGTATCCATGTTACGTCGTTATCGATCGGATCCGTCTCATGTGGTACCAGTTGAAGAAGTGGAGCTAAGGCCAGACTTATCGTACGAGGAAGAGCCGATTCAGATATTGGAACGTGATGTGAAGGTGCTAAAGAGGAAGTCAGTTCCTCTAGTCAAAGTGTTATGGTGCAATCATTGATCGGAAGAAGCTTCGTGGGAGCCAGAAGAGGTAATGCGACAGCAATACCCTCAATTATTTAAGCTAGGAAATTTCGAGGACGAAATTATTTGTAAGGGGGTAGAACTGTAACATCCTGAAAAGGGCCTATGTATTTTCGGTTTAATTGTACGAAATGACATGTCTTAAGTATTATGAATAAATTTTGAATATTTTTGGAAACCCGGAAATGTATGGAAAAGATTTAGGAAAGTGAACATTTTTGGAAACTAAGAAAGGTAAGGAAATGATTTGGAAATGATTCAAAAGAGGAAAGTGAACATTTCTGGAAACTTGGAAATGTAAGGAAATGTCAAGTTTAAAGAGCCAAACGAAAATTTTTGGAAACTTAGAAATGACTTAGAAATATCGAGTTTTAAAGTTTAAAAGAGGAAACTGAGGCAAGGTGGCCTTAAGAGAAAAAGTATGTGAAATTTGACACACAAGCAGGCTTGGAAAAGTGGCCTGAAGATGCCACTTAGGGCCTCTGGAAATGGCGCCACATGCAAGGGTGTTGGGCCTGAGTTCGAGTCACTTGGGAAGCAAATAAAAGAAATTTTATTTTTTGCTTCCAGAAGCAGAGAGGTGGACGGCATTAAGGCTCTTAAAAGAGGAGTTTTATTCTCTTTAAATTTCGGCTAATTAGGGGATAAATAAAGGATTTTGTTTGGATTATTTCTAAGAGATAATTGTTGGATTAATTCTTTTATTTTATGATAATTAAAAGGATAAAGCTATCAAATAGAAGAGTGGTGGCCAAGTAAGGGATTCTGAGTAGTAATTTCGGCTATAAAAGGAAGAGAATAGGGCTACTCATCAAATTTTCTTCCTCCTCTTCTCTCTGCTGAATTTTTCCCTAGAAAAATCCTCTCTTCTCTTTTATTTTGTCCAACCGAATATACCAATAATCTCTAGTGAAATCAATTTCTTTTAAGCCTCAAAAGCCGAATCTTTGTGACTCCAAGCAAGGGTGCAGTCGACTAAGGTATTAAGGTAAGAACAATGGATTTTGTTGTTCAGTTTCTTTTTATCGAGATCTAGGAACTGATCCCCTTATTGTCTCTTGGCCGAATATTAAAGGAGGAACTCCGGGATTTTTGATAGTTATCGACTTCAAGAGAAGGGAATTTCGGGATTTAAAGCTTCAAGGTAAGACATCTGATATTCGGCCATAGGCCATTTAATGATGATTAAGTGTTAGAAATCAATCTAGCATGTGCTTATAGGATTTTCGACAGCACTAAGAAAGCAAGGATCTATTTCGGGATTTAAGATTTGGAAGGTAAGCATATAGGTATGTTCGGCCAAGGCTTGATTTGGTATTTAGATCTATTCTTTAATTTGTTTAAAAAGCCGGAACTAACCCCTGATGAGATTTAGGGCTTGGTCGAATACAAGAAGAAGCATAGCAGCAATTTCGGGATTTGAATAATCATCAAATCAGCATCAAAGGTAAGTTTTAAGAATACAAATCCTACTAGGATTTTGTATTATAGCCGAATAGGATTTATGCTAAATAGTAAGTGATTAATCAAATGTAGGAACTTGAGATCTAAGGCAGTAGATCAGATTTCGGGATTTCAGTGAAGTTGTTAAGCGAATCAGGTGTGTACCCCACACTATTTCATACTACCCTATATGGCTAAGTTTAATTAATATATGTGGTGTTAAGAATATGAAAGTAGCTAAGGTACCATGTTATGGTACAAAGTACTCAGGTACGTTTCCTACTCCTACTAGGATTATGAAATATGTTAATTGTAACATGAGAATAAGAATAAGAATGTGAACTCTGGCATATTTATGCATATTACTATTATATGGGGCATATGGGTTTTATTTTGAAGGGGAAGTGAATGTGGTGACCTAAGACCATGAACACGGTGACCTAAGACCGTGATATCTGAATGTGGTGACCTAAGACCACAGTAATCCGAATGTGGCGACCTAAGACCATAGTAATCTGAACGTGGTGACCTAAGACCACGAATGCGGTGACCTAAGACCGCGATATGGAGTGTAGCGGAAGGAGGTTCGACTTAGTAGTCCCCACGGTGTACAGGTTGGTACGGGGGAGTGTAGCGGATGGCTTAATAGATTTGGGTTTTGGGAATGCATCATAACTTGTATGCTATGATATGAATGTGTAATAATTGTTATGCCTGATTCGATTATGATTTAGTGTTGTGTACACATTGAGTCTGTTGACTCACCCCGTTGTGGGACCATGTTTCAGGTGATGAACAGTGATGGACCGGGACGGCAGGACTTGTGGTGGCCATGCTCAACTTGAAGTCTTTATTTTAATGGACTATTAATTTTTTTTAAGTACTCTGAATTATTTGGATTTATTTGATGTAATAAGGCCTTAAGGCCATAGTGCACTATCTTATTTCTGTTTATTGTTTAATTACGTTACAAATTTTTATTAAGTTTAAAGACCAAGTAATTTATTTTTTTTTTTAAAATATACTCTATATGTTTTATCACATAGAATTAAAAAGGGTTTTCTAATATGAAAATCGAATTGGTTTTCAACACAAGCCCAACCCAAACAATTTTTTTAAATAGCACAAGATTTTCACAAAGTAATAAAAGAGTTTTGAATTGATTTACATCGAGGAACATACCAGATCCGGTCACGGCTCGTGGGCCGGGTTTGGGGTGTTTCATAGAAGTTTAATTACGTCAGCTTTGACCACTTCTTTCATGTTGGGGTTTAACCCGTCTCTGGGGTTGCACACATGAATTGTATCCTTCTTCCATTAAAATTTTGTGGGTGCAGAACGCAGGGCTTATTCCCTTGATGTCAGAAATTTTCCAAGTTATGGCTTTCTTGTGTTCTCTTAGCACTTTTATCAGCTCCTCTTTTTCCTTGGGTTCTAATTCTGAAGAGATAATTATAGGTAGCGTAAAATTGTCCCCGAGGAATGCGTATTCTAAGTGTTTTGGTAACTGTTTTAATTCCAATTTGGGTGGCTCTTCGATGGAGGGTTTCTGTTTTATTTCGTCATCATTTCCAATGCTTTCTTTTTTCATTTGATTAGATGACGATGTATTCAGATTCAACTCATCGTCTTCATCTTCTTCCCCCTCTTCTTGAGCCAGGCACAGTTCCATTATGTCGTCATGTATGATTTCTTGTAATGAGTTTTGAATAATATGGTCAGTAGTATCAACAAAATAACAAGAATCATCTTGTTCTTTAGAATATCGCATGGCATCATAAGTTTGAAAAATGATTTCTTCATCACCTATCCTTAGAGCGGGTTTACCATCACCTACATTAATAAGAGCTCTAGCAGTGGCTAAAAAAGGACGCCCTAGGATTAAAGGAACATTAATGTCTTCATCCATGTCTAGCACAACAAAATAAACAGGGAAAATAAATTGATCAATTTTTACCAAGACATCTTCGATAACTCCTCTAGGATATTTAATGGATCTATCTGCTAGCTGAATACTCATCCTAGTGGGTGTTGGTTCCCCAAGATCTAATTATTTAAACATTTTGTAAGGTATTAAATTTATACTGGCACCTAAATCAGCTAATGCTTTCTTAATGTTCAAGCTACCAATTAAACAAGGGATAGTAAAACTTCCTGGGTCTTTTAATTTGGTTGGTAGCTTATTTTGGAGGATGGCTGAGCACTCTTCATTAAGTTCCACTGTTGACACTTCTTCAAGTTTTCGTTTATTCGTCAGGAGTTCCTTTAAGAATTTTGCGTACTTCGGCATCTGTGAAATGGCTTCAACAAAGGGTAAGTTAATATGTATTTGTTTAAAAAGTACAAGAAACTTACCGTATTGGGCATCAATTCATTCCTTTTTTAACTTTGCTGGATATGGGATTGGTGGTTTGTTCTCATTGCGTACCGGAGTTACATCCTCAATCTCCATATCGCTTGCCTTGTTATCTTCGTTTGGGGTTTGTTTCTTTGGGTCGCCTACTTCCTTTCCACTTCTTAGTGTGACTGCTTTTACCTGTTATGTCCCTTTAGGAAAAATTTCTGCTCGTATTGCACAGATCATCTTAGTAAGTAATCCAACCGTCTTAGTGAGTTCCCCACATGACTCAGTAAGTTTTTCAATTGACAATTGTTGATCTTTAAGTGTTCTCTCGATGTCTTGTAGGCGTTTTTCTGTGTTTACTGATTTTGTTAGCACCTCTTCGTGGGTTGGTTTCTTCTCTTATGGATAAAGCTGATTTTGGAAATTTTAAGGAGGTTGTTGCCTTTGATTTCCTTGATTTCCTTGTCCTCCCCACGAAACATTTGGGTGATTCCTCAAACCTGGATTGTAAGTGTTACTATAAGAATTATTATTGGGTCGGAAATTATTACCTATATAGTTCATTTGTTCGCTCTCTGCTTCCGGTTGGTAGGGTGCGTACTCAGGATTCGCCACAGTTCCACTTGTGTCGCACTGCATGACTGGATGTGCCTGCGAAGAACATAAACTATCAAGTTTTTTATTCATCATCTCTAGCTGCGTTGATAGCATGGTCACTGCATCGACATTGAAAACTCCCGCTGATTTCGTTGGTTTTGTTCTTGAAGCCTGCCACTGGTAATTATTCAGTGACATCTCTTCGATGAACTCGTATGCTGCTTCTGGAGTTTTGTTGTTCAGTGTTCCACTGGCGGCTGAATCAATTAATTGCCTCGTTATAGAAGGTTTGGACTTGTAGCCATAAGGGTAGGCCATGGTGTGGGCACCTCCTCAAGAGATCCTTAAATCTCTCCCATGCATCGTACAACGTCTCTAAATCCATCTGCACAAAAGAAGAGATATCATTCCGTAATTTGGCTGTTTTGGTCGGTGGAAAATATTTCATTAAAAACTTTTCGGTCATTTGATCCCATGTAGTGATTGACCCTCGTTGTAACGAGTTTAACCGTTGTTTAGCTTTATTTCTCAATGAAAAAGGAAATAACCGAAGACGTATGGCATCATCAGAAACGTCATTTATTTTGAAGGTATCACAGAATTCTAAAAAATTAGCTATATGCGTGTTTGGATCTTCGTCCTGCAAACCATCAAATTGGATAAACTGTTTAATCATTTGTATTGTGTTAGGCTTTAATTCAAAATTGTTAGTAGATATAGCAGGCTTAACAATACTTGATTCCGCTCCTGTCAAATGCGGTTTCGCAAAATCAAACATTGTGCGTGGAGCATTATTGTCCCCCACATCACGTGGTGGTGGGTGGTGTTCGTCCATCCCTTCAATAGGATTGGATTCGTCTTCTTCTTCTCTTTCTATGTAATTTAGGGCTCACCTGGTTTCCCAACGATTCCTACGAGCGGTTGCTTCAATATCTCTGTCGTATACCAAAGGTCTTCTCGGGTTCCTTCTAGTCATAAACTAGAGATACCTGCTGGAAAAAGAAAGAAAGAAATTTTCAGCAAAATAAAAAAATAAAAATAGAAAGAATAAATTGCGAAAAATAAAAATTATGGCTAAAGTAATAAAAATAGACTTTTCTTAATATTTTAGTTCCCCGGCAACGGCGCCAAAAACTTGATTGCTGAAATCAGAGCTTTAAAAATTTATAAAAGAATGATCGAACCTGGAGACTAACTCTGACAACGATTAAAGGTAAGTGTACCTGTCGAACAGTAGTATAGCTTAGGCAAGACCGGATTATCGAACCCAAAGGAACTAAAAGTATTAATACTTTCTTTTTAATATTTAGCCTTTAAAATTAAAGTGAAGATTGTTCTAAACTAAATTGACAAGAACTAAACTAAGGACACAAAGACAAAAAGGATGAATTGGAAAATAACTTGAAGAAAACTCAATTGATCACGACGATACCCTCAGAAAGAATCCACCTAGACTTGTTATCTAACCCTTAATTATATGATCTCTTTACTTAGCTTGATCCGTAAGACTCCCTAACCTATATTAAACCCTCTCTCGAGGCGAATAACGTCTAACCCTAGGTTAATTAGTGGAACTCTCGTTCGCTTATAATAACCCCTAGGATAGCAGTAAATCGATCACTGGACTCCTATATTAGGTTTCACCCTAATCCGGCAAAATCTCGTAACCCTATCTCTAGGCGTTCGATCAACTCCACTTAATTATGTTAGATCTTCTCTTAGGTAGGGTCTATTTCTCCTCCACCTAAGCACATTAGATTTGGATTAAGCAACATAATTAAGAACAACCTAAGTAATTCATCATAGAACTTAAAAATCAAATAACAATATTCGTCTAGGTTTCATCCCCTTCAAGTATCTGAGGGGTTTAGTCCATATTGAATAAAGAAAAACATCTCAAGAGAAAAGATAAAACAAAACATAAGAAATTCCTAAAACCCCCTGAAGGAATTGAAGGAGAATTCCGCCGTCTTGAGTATAATTCCGGCTTCTTGGGATGGATTAACTGGCTATCATCGTGTTATTTCCTAACTCTGACCTTCTCGGCTTGGCTCCTTGGCCTAGCTTTGATGCCTTCTCAAAGGTGGCACTTAGGGGATATATATAGGCTCTTGGAATGCGATTCTTTCTCCCTAAGTATCCTTTTCTGACTAAAATTGTTCTTTCCAGCGACATAGACACGGTCATGTCACAAGCCCGTGTGACTCGGGGTCAGGCCGTGTTAGGACTTCTAATTTGGGGCATGGTCGTATGAGTCGGAGTTTAAGCCGTGCTCTAGGTAATCGTCGAGGCACGGCCGTGTGGACTTTGGGTCAGGCCGTGTCACTCTCACACTAAGGCCCGTTTACTCTATTTTGGGCCCAATTTGTGTTCTTTTCATCCTCGGGTGCTTTCTTGGGTCTAAGACATGAAAAGAAAGGATTACAAGCACCTTTTTATAAAAATCAAGGAATAAATCATCGAAAAGCATATTAAATGTGGGTTAAAATATGTTACAATTACGATTTATCAAATACCCCCACACTTAAGCTTTTGCTTGTCCTCAAGCAAAATTCTCAACTTACAATTAAAACGAACTTTCCATGATCTACAATTCTTATCAACAATGTTTTATCATAATTCATAGGTAATTTATACATGGATAATTCAATTCAAAGAGTCCTAAAGATTTAAACGAGATAAGTCATGAGTTTGTACTTTCGAAAACATAGGTATCTCCCTTTATTTAAATGACTACCTTTTCAATTCAAAACCAACAAGGATTGATGTCCTCACTTTAAGATTCACACAAATCACTCTAAAGTGTTTAAGGTTCAGGAAATAGATCGCTCGTAAGTTAAACCTGAAAAGTTAATCCCATAGGTTTGCCTGAAAATCAAATCTTCACCACTGTAATATGAGATGATAAACAGATCAAAAAGGTCTTTATCAGGGTTGTAACGGGGCTAGGGTCAAGGTGTGGTTAAAGGCTGAAATTAGAGGGTTAGAATCGGGATTGAATTGATGAGTACCTACCTAAACATACTAAAATATCCCCAACTAAAAATTAATAAACCTACTAATACGAGCTTCTTTTTTGAGAATGGATTTTGATTGTGTAAGCTCTCTTTTCATACTACTAAGACTTGAATACTTTGAATTTTTTTTTAAGAACAACCTAAGTAATACAAGATTGATTTAACTACTATAATCATAAACTTAGGTAACTTGATCAACTCAATCCTCGATTTAGGGGTAGTCCAAAGAAAGGGTGAATACAAAGAGGCTTTGGGTTAATATTAGTAGGTGAGTCAATAAAAAGGGTTTGTTAGGATCAATAGGGTTCACTAGTGGTTAATTGTAAAGGTAGGCTATTTAGTGGAGTTAATGGGTTAAAACCTAGGTGCCTTTATCATCTCTGTATAACAAATCAAAAATGTGGTCTCAACATGCATAAACGAGGCAAGTTCTAGAATAACAGTTCATGGTAGACACACTCATAATCAAGGAAATAAGCACAGAAAAGAATGTATGCTTTATGAGGTTCAAAATCTCACAAAAATTATGGGTGTTTTGACATTATCCTTGTTAATTTCAAATTTCAAGGTAGTATTTAAATTTAGGTCAACAACCTAGCACAATTTTAATTCGAGAAAAAGGGACTTATCATGCTTAATTCTCTAGTATTTTTAAATTTAATCATCAATGTACAATTGACTATGACTTATTTTAAAACATGTCAATAAAAATCACAAATCATCAAAAATTTCATCCTAATTAGTAATATGAAAACTTTGCATAAAAGCAAGACTAAATCAGGGATTTGAGAATAATGCAAAAAGTTAGGTATGTTTACCCCCCACACTTAAGATGTACATTGCCCTCAATGTACAAAGATAAATAAAGAAAATTAGTGTGTAATCAAAAGATAAAAGGGAAGGTGTTACTTCCTGAATTTACGGATGAGATCCTTGGAGGATGTGGAAAGTGTGTGGCATCAGGTGACTCTTTTTGTTTATTTCTTCCTAGTTGTGCGTTTGTGTTTGTAGAATGTGTATTGTATTCTGTAAAATCACTAGTTATTGACAATGTAATAGTTATGTGGTTAGGACTGCTTTGAATAATTAGATAGCCAATTGTGAAAGTTTGTAATAAGAAAAGTTCAAATTAAAAAAAAAAAAACAACACAAAAGAAAAACTTAAAATGAAGAAAATATAATGTAAGGTAACAAATTAAAAGGACGCAGAAGTCCTCATCGTTGGTTGGATTTGGTGGTGGTGCCGATGATGAAATGTGTAGGTGTTGGCATATTTGTTGAAGTGTTTCCTCTAACCCATCGAAGCGCCGAGCATTTTCAGCAAAATGCATCTCGAATCGATCGAGTCGTGCCGAGATGTCTGCCAATGATGTTGCTGCTCGGTATGGGTGCTGGCTCGGATTCGGTGCCTCCTCTGATGGTGGTGGGACATCGTCAGGAATGTCCTATTCCTCTCCCTTGTTTGTGGGTGTCTGCAGTTTGTACTGAGGGGGTTGGTACCTCGATGTTGTTTGATCATCCTCATGTGTAGCATCGTCTGGATGCCTTGAGGTACCATGTTGCCTATCAGTGTGAGGCAGGTGATCTGATCATCGGTGTTGAGGAGGTTGAAGTGTCGAGCCAGCCTTGTAATGTATGGCCCCATTGACAAAATCCCCTTCCTGTGCGGCTCTGTTTGATGTTGAATCGCGCATGCGATAAAATATGCCAAGTCGAAAACATGTCCTTCAGACATGCATGATAGGAAGTAGTCGTCGTGCTTGTTTAGATGCCGGTGCTCTCTCTGTTCCCTATGATGGTGTGCGCGAGAATGTCGTGCATATACCTTAGGGCTGGGGGAAGTGCCGTCGCCTTAGAGTGGCTGGGGTCGTATTGGCTTGTAGTGGGGCGTAAACTTTGCCAGCATTCGAGCGGAGTGCAGTGGAGCTCTCGTTTTAATTCGGTAGGTGGGTTTTCTTCTATGAATTCCGGCGTGTAAAGTCTGAGAGCCTCGCCGAATTGTGGTACGCTTAATCGACGCACTGAGCCCCCTAGACGGAATTGGGTAGCACTCAGGTCGTCGAACAAGTCGTCACCGTTTGCAATGTGAAGGTGGCGCAAAATTCCAATGTGAGCTCCAAATATGTGGGCTCGTTGATGGAGAAGAAGTTCCCCCACGGGTCGGTTGAGAGTAATGCTTGAATATCTGTTGTGAGCCCAACTTACTGCACTGCGTTCCAGTCAATTCGCCTGCCGGTGCCTAGGGGTCTACCCCGGATTGCTTTGTACCGTTCGTCCTGAGTTGCTTGAGGGAATCCGAGGAATGGGTGTCGAAGCTCGGTAGAGGCACTTGTGGAGGATGATCCGGGCCCCTTTCTTTTCTTGCTTGGGGCTACTCGTCTGATTTGGGATGTTGACATGGTACCTGAAATTTGTAATCAAATATAAAGCAGTTTCAAGCTTCCACAATAGCACAGCCGTCATATTCCACATTAAGGCATGAAAAATTTGAGAATTTTTGAGCATGTTAAATTGCAAATGAAAAATTTTCTCGAACAATAGTGGGCAGAGCAATGTATCAATTTTAAAATTCAAGAATAAAATGAGTATAAAATCTAACAACCAATGAATATTATGGGTATTTAAACAAATTTCCTAACAATCATGCATTTGAGACTAAATCTAAACAAAATCTGTAAATAAACAAGAATGCAATAAAGCTTATCAAATATTTAATCAAGAAAGGGAACCAGGGATGGTGTAAAATGATCAACACGGGGCAGGGCACAGCGGTGGCGGTGGCTCTGCTGCACAAACACGGCAGTGGCGTGGGCATGGTGCTTGGTAGCACGGCTGTGGTGCGGGCGTGTGGCTGGTTTTGGGTGGTTTTTAGGGAAAAACTGCGAGGGGAGGGGTTTTTGGTGGAGAGATTAGGTTGTGTGGCCGGGTTTAGGGAGAAGGGAGGCTTAAAACTGATTTTAGGGTTAGGTTTGGGGGGATGACAGTTAAGTTTTATATATAGAGGAGGGGGCACAGTTCGACTCCACGCCCGTGTCAATTTGAAATCGCCCGTGTTTTTCGCGATTTTTAGGTTTGGGCGCGTTCAGGTTTCTTAGCACGGTCGTGTGTCCATTGGGCACGCCCGTGCTCTATAAATTAGTGTGTTGGCACGGTTAGGACGCACGGGTATGTGTAGCCCGTGTGTGGCAAGTCAGTATCTTCGCACGACCATTTGGCACGGCTGTGTTTTCCCCGTGGTGTGCAAGTCAGTAGCTTCGCACGGTTGTGCCACACGGGCGTGTGATTCCCGTGCTCGATAAGTCAGTGTCCTTGCACGCTTAGATGGTTAGATGGCACGGGCGTGGTCTGGTATTACAGCCCGTGTCAATTGATAGAGATTTTTCCCTGTTTGGGCACGGCTCTTGGCACGCCCGTAGGTGGTCCCCTGTCTTTCACACGGCTATGGACACGCCCATGTTCAAGGCCGTGTTAAAAAATGCACTTCTTTTGATTATTTTAGTGTGGTGTTAGAAACTGAAAATAAAATGTTAGTGGGTTAGTGCTCGGGTTGCCTCCCGAGAAGCGCTTGTTTATAGTCTTAAGCTAGAGTTTTCCTGTTTTCGGTTCTAAAAGAAGGCTCATGGAGCATAAGCTCCTCTCTCATATTTCCAAAATCTACACTATTATAAATTTTAAGTCGGTGACCATTTACCTTGAATGTGCCTTTGGTGGGATGAGTTACCTCGATGGTGCCATATGGGAAAATTATTTTGATCATAAATGGGCCTGACCATCTTGATTTCAGCTTTCCCGGGAATAGTTTAAGCCTTGAGTTGTATAGTAGGACCAGGTCTCCTACTTCGAATTGTTTTGAATTATTGAGACGAGCATCGTGGCGTCGCTTTGTTGCTTCCTTGTATAGTTTTAAGTTCTCATAGGCTTCTGTTCTCCATTCGTCCAGCTCGTTCATCTGCATCATTCTTCTCTTTCCTGCAATTTTAAGGTCAGAATTCAAAAATTTTATTGCCCAAAAAGCTTTGTGTTATAATTCGAATGGTAGATGACAGCTTTTCCCGTATATAAGTTTGTAAGGGGATGTCCCTAGAGGTGTTTTGAAAGTTGTTCTATAGGCCCATAAAGCATCATCTACTTTAACAGCCCAACCTTTTCTATTTGATTCAACCATTTTCTTCTAGAATGCGCTTAATTTCTCGGTTTGCTACCTCAACTTGCCCACTGGTTTGAGGATGATATGGGGTGGCTGTCCTGTGGTATACTCCATATTTTTTTAGGCCTTTTTCAAATTGAGTATTACAGAAATCAGTACCCCTATCACTAATGATGGCTCTTGGTGTGCCAAATCGGGAAAACAGCTTCTTGAGAAACTTGACTACTACTCTAGCATCATTGGTAGGTAAAGCTTCCGCTTCTACCCATTTTGACATGTAATCAACTGCTACTAGAATGTAGTTGTTTCCAAACGAACTAGGGAATGGTCCCATGAAATCAATACCCCATACATCAAATATTTCACATGATAACATATATGTTTGAGGCATTTCATCACGTTTAGAAATATTACCTATTCTTTGACATCTATCACATGAGGCAACATACCTGTTGGCATCTTTAAATAGAGTGGGCCAATAAAAACCTGATTCGAGAATTTTGTGTGCTGTCTTAATCCCACTGTAGTGTCCTCCTGACGGTCCAGAATGGCAATGCTCCAAGATTTTGCTTGCTTCTGTCTTTGTAACACATCTTCGAATTACCTGATCTGCACATATGCGGAAAAGAAAGGGATCTTCCCAAAAATAATTTTTCACATCAGTAAAGAATCGCTTCTTTTGGTGATGTGTTAATTTTCTTGGCAAAACATTAGCTGCTAAATAATTCGCAATATTTGCGAACCATGGCACCTCAGAATGTGTTATAGGGAAGAGTTGTTCTTCGGGAAATGAATCATTTATTTCACTTTCGTCGAGCTCTTTAAGTCTAGAAAGGTGATCTGCTACAAGATTCTCAGCTCCCTTCTTATATTGTATTTCCAAGTCGAATTCTTGTAAAAGTAAAATCCATCGTATGAGTCTGGGTTTTGCATCAGGTTTGTTTAAAAGATAACGAAGAGTCAAATGGTCAGTGTAAACAACAACTTTAGACAATATTAAATATTGTCTAAATTTATCAAAAGCAAAAACTACAGCTAGCAATTCTTTTTCTGTGGTGGTGTAGTTTTCTTGTGCGGGTGTTAATGTTCTGCTAGCGTAGTAAATTGGCTGAAAATGCTTGTCTCTTCATTGTCCCAAAACTGCACCTACTGCAAAATCACTTGCATCACACATTAGTTCAAAGGGTAAGTTCCAATCAGGTGCAATTATAATCGGCGCATTTATTAATTTATCCTTACGGATATTAAATGCTTCTAAACATTCCTGATTGAAATTAAAAGGGACATCTTTTTCTAGTAATTTTGTCAAAGGCTTAGCTATTTTAGAAAAATCCTTTATAAATCTTTTATAGAACCCTGCATGTCCTAAAAAGCTTCTAATAGCCTTAACGGATCTAGGAGGAGGTAGTTTTTCTATGGTTTTAACCTTTGCTTTATCTACCTTAATCCCTTTACTAGAAATCTTATGTCCTAACACAATTCCTTCTCTAACCATAAAGTGACATTTTCCCCAGTTCAAAACAAGGTTTGTTTCCTCACATCTCATTAGAACTCGTTTTAAATTTTTAAGGCAAAGATGGAAAGAATTACCGAATACTGAGAAATCATCCATAAATACCTCCATGATGTCTTCCACGAGTTCGTCAAAGATTTCCAACATGTAACGCTGAAAAGTAGCAGGAGCATTACATAATCCAAAAGGAATTCTACGATAAGCGAACGTGCCGTATGTGCATGTAAATGTCGTCTTCTCTTGATCTTCAGGAGCTATGGGAATTTGGAAGTAGCCGGAGAGTCCGTCCAAGAAGCAGTATACATGTGCCCGGATAATCTTTCCAGCATTTGATCTATGAAGGGCAGAGGGAAATGATCTTTTCTGGTGGCATCATTCAACTTTCTATAGTCTATACAGACTCTCCAACCTGTAACTGTTCTTGTGGGAATTAACTCATTCTTTTCATTGGGCACTACTGTCATTCCTCCTTTCTTTGGAACTACCTGCACATGACTCACCCAAGTGCTGTCAGAAATAGGATAAATTATTCCTGCATCTAGAAGATTAATTACCTCCGCTTTGACCACTTCTTTTATGTTGGGGTTTAATCGTCTCTGGGGTTGCACACATGAATTGTATTCTTCTTCGATTAAAATTTTGTGGGTGCAGAACGCAGGGCTTATTCCCTTGATGTCAGAAATTTTCCAAGTTATGGCTTTCTTGTGTTCTCTTAGCACTTTTATCAGCTCCTCTTTTTCCTTGGGTTCTAATTCTGAAGAGATAATTACAGGTAGCGTAAAATTGTCCCCGAGGAATGCGTATTCTAAGTGTTTTGGTAACTGTTTTAATTCCAATTTGGGTGGCTCTTCGATGGAGGGTTTCTGTTTTATTTCGTCATCATTTCCAATGCTTTCTTCTTTCATTTGACTGGATGACGATGTATTCAGATTCAACTCATCGTCTTCATCTTCTTCCCCCTCTTCTTGAGCCAGGCACAGTTCCATCATGTCGTCATGTATGATTTCCTGTAATGAGTTTTGAATAATATGGTCAGTAGTATCAACAAAATAACAAGAATCATCTTGTTCTTTAGAATATCGCATGGCATCATAAATTTAAAAATGATTTCTTCATCACCTATCCTTAGAGCGAGTTTACCATCACCTACATCAATAAGAGCTCTAGCAGTGGCTAAAAAAGGATGCCCTAGGATTAAAGGAACATTAATGTCTTCATCCATGTCTAACACAACAAAATCAACAGGGAAAATAAATTTATCAATTTTTACCGAGACATCTTCGATAACTCCTCTAGGATATTTAATGGATTTATCTGCTAGCTGAATACTCATCCTAGTGGGTGTTGGTTCCCCAAGATCTAATTGTTTAAACATTTTGTAAGGTACTAAATTTATACTGGCACCTAAATCAGCTAATGCTTTCTTAATGTTCAAGCTACCAATTAAACAAGGGATAGTAAAACTTCCTAGGTCTTTTAATTTGGTTGGTAGCTTATTTTGGAGGAATGGCTGAGCACTCTTCATTAAGTTCCACTCTTGACACTTCTTCAAGTTTTCGTTTATTCGTCAGGAGTTCCTTTAAGAATTTTGCGTACTTCGGCATCTGTGAAATGGCTTCAACAAAGGGTAAGTTAATATGTATTTGTTTAAAAAGTTCAAGAAACTTACCGTATTGGGCATCAATTCGTTCCTTTTTTAACTTTGCTGGATGTGGGATTGGTGGTTTGTTTTCATTGGGTACCGGAGTTACATCCTCAATCTCCTTATCACTTGCCTTATTATCTTCGTTTGGGGTTTGTTTCTTTGGGTCGCCTAATTCCTTTCCACTTCTTAGTGTGACTGCTTTTACCTGTTCTATCCCTTTAGGAAAAATTTCTGCTCGTATTGCACAGATCATCTTAGTAAGTAATCCAACCGTCTTAGTGAGTTCCCCACATGACTCAGTAAGTTTTTCAATTGACAATTGTTGATCTTTAAGTGTTCTCTCAATGTCTTGTAGGCGTTTTTCTGTGTTTGCTGATTTTGTTAGCACCTTCTCGTGGGTTGCTTTCTTCTCTTGTGGATAAGGCTGATTTTGGAAATTTTAAGGAGGTTGTTGCCTTTGATTTCCTTGATTTCCTTGTCCTCCCCATGAAACATTTGGGTGATTCCTCAGACCTGGATTGGAAGTGTTACTATAAGGATTATTATTGGGTCAAAAATTATTACCTATATAGTTCATTTGTTCGATCTCTGCTTTCAGTTGGTAGGGTGCGTACTCAGGATTCGCCACAGTTTCACTTGTGTCGCACTGCATGACTGGATGTGCCTGCGAAGAACATAAACTATCAAGTTTTTTATTCATCATCTCTAGCTGCGTTGATAGCATGGTCACTGCATCGACATTGAAAACTCCCACTGATTTTGTTGGTTTTGTTCTTGAAGCCTGCCACTTGTAATTATTCAGTGACATCTCTTCGATGAACTCGTATGCTACTTCTGGAGTTTTGTTGTTCAGTGTTCCACTAGCGGCTGAATCAATTAATTGCCTCGTTGAGGGGTTTACACCGTTATAGAAGGTTTGGACTTGTAGCCACAAGGGTAGGCCATGGTGTGGGCACCTCCTCAAGAGATCCTTAAATCTCTCCCATGCATCGTACAGCGTCTTTAAATCCATCTGCACAAAAGAAGAGATATCATTCCGTAATTTGGCTGTTTTGGCCGGTGGAAAATATTTCATTAAAAACTTTTCGGTCATTTGATCCCATGTAGTGATTGACCCTCGTTGTAACGAGTTTAACCACTGTTTAGCTTTATTTCTCATTGAAAAAGGAAATAACCGAAGACGTATGGCATCATCAGAAATGCCATTTATTTTGAAAGTATCACAGAATTCTAAAAAATTAGGTATATGCGTGTTTGGATCTTCGTCCTGCAAACCATCAAATTGGACAAACTGTTGAATCATTTGTATTGTGTTAGGCTTTAATTCAATATTGTTAGCAGATATAACAGGCCTAACAATACTTGATTCTGCTCTTGTCAAATGCGGTTTCGCATAATCAAACATTGTGCGTGGAGCATTATTGTCCCCCACATCACGTGGTGGTGGGTGGTTTTCGTCCATCCCTTTAGTAGGATTGGATTCGTCTTCTTCTTCTCTTTCTATGTAATTTAGGGCTCGCCTGGTTTCCCGACGATTCCTACGAGCGGTTGCTTCAATATCACTGTCGTATACCAAAGGTCCTCTCGGGTTCCTTCTAGTCATAAACTAGAGATACCTGCTGGAAAAAGAAAGAAAGAAATTTTCAGCAAAATAAAAAAAATAAAAATAGAAAGAATAAATTGCGAAAAATAAAAATTATGGCTAAAGTAATAAAAATAGACTTTTCTTAATATTTTAGCTCCCCGACAACGGCGCCAAAAACTTAAAAATCAAATAACTTGAAAATCAAATAACAAGATTCGTCTAGGTTTCATCCCCTTCAGGTATCTGAGGGGTTTAGTTCATAATGAATAAAGAAAAACATCTCAAGAGAAAAGATAAAACAAAACATAAGAAATTCCTAATACCACCTGAAGGAATTGAAGGAGAATTCTGCCGTCTTGAGTATAACTCCGGCTTCTTGGGATGGATCAACTGGCTATCCTCGTGTTATTTCCTAACTCTGACCTTCTCGGCTTGGCTCCTTGGCCTAGCTTTGATGCCTTCTCAAAGGTGGCACTTAGGGGATATATATAGGCTCTTGGAATGCGATTCTTTCTCCCTAAGTATCCTTTTCTGAATAAAATTGTTCTTTCCAGCGACAGAGACACGGCCATGTCACACGCCCGTGTGACTCGGGGTCAGGCCGTGTTAGGACTTCTAATTTGGGGCACGGCTGTGTGAGTCGGAGTTTAGGTCGTGCTCTAGGTAATCGTTGAGGCACGGCCGTGTGGACTTTGGGTCAGGCCGTGTCATTTTCGCACTATGGCCCGTTTACTCTATTTTGGGACCAATTTGTGTTCTTTTCATCCTCGGGTGCTTTCTTGGGTCTAAGACATGAATAGAAAGGATTATAAGCACCTTTTTATGAAAATCAAGGAATAAATCATCGAAAAGCATATTAAATGTGGGTTAAAATATGTTATAATTACGGTTTATCAGTTCATCTTTTTTGTCATCGACTATTTCACCAAATGGATAGAAACGACGCCATATGCTAATGTCACAAAGTAGGCTGTCAGTAAGTTCTCAAAAAAGGAGATCATATGCCGGTATGGAATGCTAGAAAGGATCATATCGGACAAAGCATTGAACTTGAACAACAGCACTATAGCAAAGATCTGCAGTCAGTTCAAAATTAAACACCACAACTCGTCACCATATCACCCAAAAATTAATGGTGCAGTTGAGGCGGCTAATAAGAATATCGAGAAGATTGTGGGAAAGATGACTGAGACTTATAAATATTGGCATGAGAAGTTACCATTTGCTCATTATGCTTATCGAACGTCAGTCAAGACCTCTACCGGGGCAACTCCTTTCTGATTGGTCTATGGAATGGAGGCAGTGTTACCCATCGAAGTTGAGATTCCTTCCCTTCGAGTCTTGTCCAAGCTAAAGTTAGATGAAGCAGAATGGATCCAATCCCGATATGATTAGCTAAATTTGATCGAAAAGAAAAGGCTAAAAGCCATCCATCATGGTCAAATGTACTAGAAAAAAATGATGCGATCTTACAACAAAAAGGTTCGCCCCAAAGAATTCCATAAGGGGGACTTGGTATTGAAGAAGATCCTACCCCTACAAAAGGATTACAGAGGAAAATGGATGCCAAACTGGGAAGGACCTTATGTGGTAAAGAAGGCATTTTCTGGAGGAGCGTTGATATTAACTGAAATGGATGGCAAGACTTTGCCTAATCCAGTGATTTCAGACTCAGTCAAGAAGTACTTCGCTTAAAAAAACACATAAAAAAGGAAACGAAAAGAAAAGGAAAAGAAAAAGAAAAAGGAGAGGCCAAGACGAAAACACACAAAGGGCGCCTTGAGACCAAAGGGGTTTTGAATTGAAAACCCAAGAAAAGGGCAATTCAAATTTTAATCGAAGTTGGGGCATGTGGTAGTCTTGCTATGCTTGAATTAACAAGGAAAAGGTATGCTACATCGGGGCATCGACAAAGTACTCTAGATCTCCTAAACACATGTTGAGCTCAAAATGGTCCTCAAGAAGTTCGTATAGAGAAGCTCAGGCTGCGATATTTGGGGCACCTATTTTTCCTCTCACCTATTTTGTATTCCAGCAATGTTTGCTTTCTTTGATTAATTTAGTCTTTTCAGATTTTGTTCCTGATAAATTTCAGATTTGTCCATCATTATGATCTTTTTCAAGCATTTTACATTGAAATAATTATTAATGGACTAATAATACTTTCACAAAAGGAGTTCTGCGTATTATTCTGGAAGCTTCTAAATAGTATAAGAACCTGAAACAAGACTATTATTTAGAACTCACCAAACCTAAGGGTTGGAAATATTTGAGAAAGAAGAGTCTAAATTAAGACTATTTCTTCATATTTTCTATCAAAGATATCAACTGAACAAGAAGACAGGATATTGCGTCAGTGATAGAACCTTGATGAACAACGAGCAATGACAACCCAGACATTAAAAAGGAATCATTCTCATGACATTCTATATTCATGCAAATATCATTCATAACACATCTAGTTAGGAGCATTTGATTCATTCTGATCATGGCATCCTAATCATTTCGCATAAGCATAGGCGCTTGAAATCGATTCTACAGGTCATGTCCCCCAGAGAACGGTGTGGCAAGATCGATGAATTCACAAATCTCATCTCCTTGAAGTAGCAGTGTAGCAAATTGAAGTCGTAGATCTTATCTCCTTGAAGTTGCAGTGGAGTAGATCGAAGATGGTGAATCCTAACTTCCTGAAGTTGCAGTGGAGTAGATTGAAGCCACCAGCCTTATCTTCTTGAAGTTGCAGTGGAGCAGACTAAAGATAGCGAATCTTATTTCCCTGACGTTGTAGTGGAACAAATTAAAGCTACAAATTATGGCGGATCTTATCTTCTTGAAGTTGCAGTGGAGCAGTGATAAACCATAATATAAACATATTTTAATCCCATATTTAGCATATTTTTGGATGATTTAAGCCTTGAATTATGAAATTTGGTGCTTTTAATCCTTTGTTTTCATGTTTTATACTTAGGAAAGCACCGGAGGATGAAAAAAAACAAGAAACGGGCCTAAAACAGAGTAAATGGGCCATATCACGAAATCAACATAGCCTGGGCCCAAGCCACACGACCGTGCCACCTTAACAGACCCGAACATGGCCTGGCCACGATTCACACGGGCGTGTGCCATGGGCGTGTTCCTATCGTCACAAAGAAGAGTTTCATTCGGATTACGGTACTTAGAGGCAAAGAAAGCCATTCTAAAAGCCTATATAAACACCATAGAGGCCAACCTTTAGAGGGAGTCCAGTTAGACATCTAGTTAGGCCGAAGAGCCGAGCCAGAGAGGCCAGAATTGTGGAATTTACTCGAAGAAAGCCAGTTGATTCATCTCAAGAAGCCGGAACTATACTCAAGACGGAAGATCTTCTCTTCAATTCCTTCAGGGGGTTTTAGGGTTTTTCTTATGTTTTGTTTTATATTTACTTCTGAGATGTATTCTTTTATTATTATGAACTAAAACCCTTAAATACCTGAATGGTATCTTGTCTTTAAGTAATTTTCTAATATTACTAATTAGAATGAAATTTCATGTGATTCATGATGTCTATTGATAGGTTTTGGATTAAGTCATTGATAATTGTGCAGTGATGATTTAAATTTTAGGAGACTAGAGAATCAAACATGATGAGCCTATTTTCAAAAATTAAAATTGTGTGAGGCTGTCTACCTGAATCTAATTATTACCTTGAAATTTGAAATTTACAGAGTTGATATCAAAAACCCAAAATTTTTGTGAGATCTTGAGCCTTTTAGAGCATATATTCTTCCGTGCTCACCTTGTGATTATGAGTGTGTCAACATTGATCTGTTATTCTAGAACTTGCTTCAATTATACATGTCAAGACCACATTATTGATTTGATATACAGAGATGATAAAGGCACTTAGGATTTAACCCACTTACTCCACTAAAAGCCTACATTCATAATTAACCCCTAGTGAACCCTTTTGATCCTAACAACCCTTTTTATTGACTCATCCACTAATATTAACCCAAAACCCGGTCTGTATTTGTTATCACCATTCCTTTTGACCACCCTTATATCAAGATTTGATTTGATCAGTTGTCTAACTTTAATCTTTATTTTAGTAGTTAAATTCATCCTTTATTATGACTTGATTTATTCTTAAAAAAAGAAGAAGAGAGAAATCAAAGCATATTCATTATTAGTTCTATAATTAAGTGAGCTTACATGTTTAAATTTTACATCTTAAAGAAAAATCTCGAATTATTAGTATTACAAGTTTTTAGTTGATGTAATTATCTAGGATCAATTCATTTTTCTAGTTAGATAAATTGTCAATTCAATCTCGATTCTAATTCTCTAATTCAGCCTTTATCCACACCTTTAACCCGAGCCCCATTACAACCTTTTTTAAAAAAGACCTTTTGATTTGTGTATCATCTTATTCTATAATGGTGGAGATTTGATTTTCAGGCAAGCCTATGGGATTAACTTTTCATGTTCGACTTTTGAGTACTTAATTTTGAACCTTAAATACTTTGAGTGATTTGAGTGAATCTTTAGTGAGGATGTCAACTCTTGTCGATTTTGAATTAAAGGTGATTATTTAGGTAAGGGTAAACACCTATATTTTCATGCTACAAAAACTATGACTTTGATTGTTTGAATCTTTAGGATCCCTCTATTTAAATTATCAATGTATGAATTATCTTTGAATTATGATGAAACATTATTGATGAATATTATAAATTAAGGAAGTTCATTTTAATTGTGAGTTGAGAATTTTGCTTGAGGACAAGAAAATGCTTAAGAATGGGGGTATTTGATAAACCGTAATATAAACATATTTTAATCCCACATTTAGCATATTTTTGGATGATTTAAGCCTTGAATTATGGAATTTGGTGCTCTTAATCCTTTGTTTTCATGTTTTATACTTAGGAAAGCACCGGAGGATGAAAAGAACAAGAAACAGGCCTAAAACGGAGTAAATGGGCCATATCACGAAATCAACACGGCCTGGGCCCAAGCCACACGGCCGTGCCACCTTAACAGACCCCAAACACATCTTGGCCACGATTCACGCGGGAGTGTGCCATGGGCGTATCCTTGTGTGACAAAGAAGAGTTTCATTTGGATTAGGGTACTTAGAGGCAAAGAAAGCCATTCCAAAAGCCTATATAAACACCTTAGAGGCCAACCTTCAGGGGGAGTCTAGTTAGGAGTCCGGTTAGGCTGAAGAGCCAAGCCAGAGAGGCTAAAACTGTGGAATTTACTCGAAGAAAGGCAGTTGATTCATTTCAAGAAGCCGAAGCTATATTCAAGACGGAAGATCTTCTCTTCAATTCCTTCAGGGGGTTTTAAGGTTTTTCTTATGTTTTGTTTTATATTTACTTCTGAGATGTATTCTTTTATTATTATGAACTAAAACCCTCAAATACCTGAGGGGGATGAAACCTAAGACGGATCTTGTTATTGTTTTCTAAACTATATGATAAATACTTGATTTGTTCTTAATTATATGTTCTTAATTCTTGTTTTGATATTTCAGGATATTAATTCAAGTATTGATGTGCTTAGGTAGTGGAGCAAAAGTCCTTGTTTAATAGTAGATCTAACATAATTAAGCGGAGTTGATTGTAACCCTAAAAATAGGATGACGAAAATCTGCCGAATTAGGGTCAAACCTAATATAGGAGTCCATAGATCGAGTTAATGCAATTCTAGGGGTTTTAATTAGAAAGAGATTTCAGTTAATCAACCTAGGGTTAGACGTTTGTAGCCTCAAAAGAGTTATTAATATAAATTAGGGAATCCTACGGATCAAGTCAAGTGAATAAATCGTCTGGTTCAGAGTTAAATAACAAGTGAAGTCTAGGTGGATTCTTCCTCGGGTATTGTCTTAATCAATTGGTTTTTCCCACAAGTATTTTCCCCAATTCATTCTCTTTGTCTTTGCATATTTAGCTTAACAGTTAGTTAATTTTAGATTAATTAATAAATCCTTTAATTTCTAGGCTAAATAATAAAAAGGAAGTTAGTATTAGTACTTTTAGTTCCTTTGGGTTCGACAATCCGGTCTTGCCACTAAGCTATACTACTGTTTGATAGGTGCGCTTGCCTCAATCGTTGTCATAGTTAGTTTCTAGTTTCGATCATTCTTTTTATAAATTTTTAAGACTCTGACATAACGATCAAGCAGATCGAAGCCACCAGCCTTATCTCCCTAAAGTTGCAGTAGGAGCAGACTGAAGATAGCAAATCTTATTTCCCTGATGTTGCAGTGGAACAGATTAAAGTTACCAATTGTGGCGGATCTTATCTTCCTAAAGTTGCAGTGGAGAAGATTGAAGCCACCAGCCTTATATCCCTGAAGTTACAGCGGAGCAAACTGAAGACAGCGAATCTTATTTACCTGATGTTGTAGTGGAACAGATTGAAGCTACGAATTATGGCGAATCTTATTTCCCTGAAGTTGCAGTGAAACAGATTGAAGCTACAAGTTACTAACCTTATCTCTCTAAAGTTGCAGTGGAGCAGATCGAAGATAGCGAATCTTATTTCCCTGAAGTTGCATTGGAACAAATTGAAGCTACAAGTTACGAGTCTTATCTCCCTGAAGTTGCAATGGAGCAGGATAAAAATAGCCAAACCTTATCTCCCTGAAGTTTCAGTGGGGCAGGTTGAAATTACCAATTCTTATCTCCTTGAAGTTGCAACGGAGTAGATCGAAGCTACAAATCTCTTCTCCCCAAAATTACATCGGAGCATATTAAAACCACAAATCTGATCTTACTGAAGTTGCAGCGGACCAGATTAGAACTACAAGCCTTATCTCCTTGAAGTTGCAGTAGATTGGACCGAACAATTCCTATACCCCTGAGGATGCAGTGGATTGGAATAAAGCTACTCGAAGAAAAGAAGCGCCAAAAGAAGTCGAGACCCGGGAGCTCCAGGCAAAATTGGCCCTTTTTAAAGTCTTTGCTCTATTCTCGTTACACGACAATTACTAAAGAGGGGCAGTTGTAATAGGCCTATTTTGCCTGGCCCGAGCCCAAATTAGACAAGCAAATAAATGAAAATATAAAAACAGTCCAGTTCAGAATTACATGTCCATTACCAAAAAACTAAAATACAAAAAGGGGCCCAAATTACATTTTAACCCAGCAAAACCCTAAGCCCGAATGGCCTAAAACCTAAACCTATCTTCAGCAAACCATGGAAACCCTAGCTCAGCCATGGCTGCCGCACGCCACGTCAGCACCTCCGTACACTGCCCCTCTTGCGGCCCTCACCCCATACCTGCAAACAAAACAAATACGCAACAACACAGAGGCAGCAAGAATAGAAACAAACAAAAAAATTAACAGTTGTAATATTTTTGGCTATAAAAAGCCATTATACAAGTTATAATTTTTTTTGGACACAGACATAGCAATCGAAACAGAATAGAAAAGTTTCTAAAGGTGGTTTTTTGATTCTGCTCTTTTCATTTTTCATTTCGTTGTTTTATTTTATTTTTTTAAAAGAAAGAAAATAAAAAATAAAAGAGAAAGTCAAACCTTTATCGTTTCTTTTTTGCATTTGCACCACCGTGGATGGTCGAGGTTAGTCGTTTCTGATGAAAAACGATGTCTTGTGGGCTCGAGGGCTCCAAAGGCAAAAAATGGCCTTTTTTTACTTTTTCGGCCACCGTGAACGGCGACGGCGTCAATGGCGGACGGCGGCCTCCACGGTGGTCCGGCGATCGGGATTCGGCTAGAGGGGAAAGACTTGAGAGAATTTTTTTGGGGGTTTCAGTTTTTTTATGAAGTAGGGAAAATGAAATTTTTTTGATAAGAAAACTAGACTTATATAGTACCCCCATACGACGTCGTTTTGGGGCAAGCATCAGACGCCCAAAACGGCATCGTTTTGCCTTGACCCATTCCGACCGACCCAACTCGCTAGGGGATTTGTGTGTTTTTATTTTGACGGGCTAATTGCGCTGCAAGTCCTTCCACTTTTTAATGGTTTTACAATAAAGCTTTTATATTTTTAATTTTTACCCTATTAATTTGTTCCGATTTCATTTTAATCCGCATCTGAAAGACGTTGTTTTGGAGAAGGGAAAATTGCCCTTTAGGTCCCTCCTAATTATTCGCGCGTCTCAATATGGTCCTTTACCCTATTTTCATTCCCAATTTTTACCCAAATTTCTGATTAAACTTCCATTTAGTCCTTTTGCGCTTATTTTATTATAATTTTAGCCCCTTAACTTTATTTCAAATGGCAATTTAATCCTTTTTATGTCTTTGCATTTATTTTATTTAACTTTAGATTCTAAATTTCATTTTAATGGCAATCAGGTCCTTATTTATTTAATTTGAACTCTTTGTACATTTATTATTTCTACTTTATTTTACTTATTTACTTATTTATATTGTATTTTTCTTATTCTGTGTTTTTAATTTATTGTGCATTTCATGCTTTCATTATTGTGGTTATCATTATTTTTAATGTTGGTTTTGTTATTATTATTAGCATTTTATATTATTTTCATCATTATTATTATTGTTGTAATACGCATATTATATCTTTATGGCTAGCATTTGTGTCGCATCATCGTTTGAAAAACATGAGTTTTAAGTTTAGCTATATGCTATTCCCGACTAAGTGTATATTTTTTAAATATTACATTAATTTTTACCAAAATTCAAAAAAGGAAAATTCTTCAAACTAAGGTCATATTTCGCGTTTTGGAAAATTTGAGAAATCGTACCCTAACTTACGGGGTTTCGATTTTCTCGTTAAACCTAAATAGTCAAATATCCTTTCAGATTTCAAAATACATGAAGTTTCAACAAAAATTAAAGGCAAACTTATTCTCGATGGTTCAAATGTCGCATCCTAACTTACATGATGTGGCTTTTTGTTATCTCAGGACGAGTGGGCCTTTGATGCTCATTTCAATTTAATTCAAGCATTTTTTAAATTAACGTTAATAAAAAAGGATCTTATTTTAAAATCATTTCAAATTTTCAACTTTCGACATTAAGACACTAAATAATCAATTAGGTACCAATTTTGGGCGTAACGAGGGTGATAATCCTTCTTCGCACATAACCGACTCCCGAACCCATTTTCTAAATTTCATAGACGAAAATCGCTGTTTTAGTAAGTCAATCCGTTTATTAAAAACAACCATCTTATGAGGTGACCCGATCACACCTCATCAAAAAAGGATTGGTTGCAACTCTCGTTTTTCATTTTCCTTTTTAAAATAAAAGTCGACATATTTTTCAAAAAAAATTGTTTTGACAGCGGTGAGATTAGATATTGTAACATGAGACAAAAAGTAAACTAAATGCACCGCACTGCACCACCCATCCAAACGCACACTTAGTAAGTTTATATGAAAATTACAACACTTACCTTGCTCATAGATGAACATGCTACTACCAAAAGGATTTGACATACATTTGGCTAAACCTTGGTACATAATGCCACAAAAAAGTGCATAAAAAGCATAAGTATACAAATGTGTTAGGCATTATAGCATGTCCAAAACATCACCAACTTATTCCAATTCATACAAGATCATCATAATTTCATATACTATAATCAATTCACAAGTTCATACCATTTCAATTTAAATCACATATCATAATAGATTACCAAGTTCGATTAATTTCATTTTCCGATTTCAAGATTCAATTTCAATGTTTCACTTAATGGAACCCTAGTAAATAGACTCGAACACTGTAACAACTCGGTTTCCAGTGGTATCGAAAAATATGATTTTGGGACCTCGTTTCTGTAAATTGAGTTCGTAAATATTAAATAGGGATATTTACGAAGTTAGTGTATAGATGAACTAAAATTTGGATATGTAATTGAGCCAAAATAGTAATTAATTAAAGCCTAAAGACTAAATTGTAAAGTCCAATTGTTATAGATTTTTACTTAGGAAATGGCTTGGGGACTTAAATTGCAATTATCTAAAGGGCCAAAATGGTTATCTAAAGGGCCAAAATGGTTAATAAACAATTATTAAACACGTGCTAGTGGATGATAATGATAATTGTGTATTAATTAAGGTTAATTAAATAATAATCTAAGTATAAAATGAAGTTTGGTGGATAGAGAGATAAAACATTATCTTCTCCCACTGACCATAAGAGAATACAATAAGCTTAATGTAACACACCTCACCCGTATTCAACGCCGGTATAGGGTTACGGAGTATTACTGGACTTACAACACTTATAAACATACATTTCATATACAACTTATCATGTCAAATACAATTCAATCACAACCAACAATAGTGTCCCTTAATCGAGCCTACGAGGCCTTAAACATGCATTAGAAATAGTTCGGGACTAAACCAATAACTCAGAAAATTTTTCAACACTTAGCTAATTTTTGCTTCAAACGGAGGACACACGTCCGTGTGGCCAGGCTGTGTGTCTCACACGGCCACTAGACACACACGTGTCATAGGCCATGTAAAAACAGGGGGTACATACTGACTTGGGTCACATGGCCAACCACACGCCCGTGTGTCTAGCCCTTATGCCCTTCAAAGTGGCCACACCCGCCTGTGTACCAAACCGTGTATTACGCCATGCCAAACCTATAGGGTATACTAACTTATGCAACACGGACAAGTCACACGCCCGTGTGCTAGGCCGTGTGCCAATTAGGGGGTATACTGACTTGTACCACACGGCTGATCACATGCCCGTGTGTGAGACCGTGTGGAGCATACTGACTTCATTTTAAATTCAACACCAGGGGACATACGGCCGTGTGACCTGACTGTGTGTCACACATGGCTGAGACTCACACTCGTGTCTCTGCCCGTGTGGACAAAAATAGGTTATTTACCAAGCCAATTTGCCACCCATCTTTGCATGTACCTACATAACCCAAATGGTACCAATTCAAGGTACAATTATGCAACCAAAAGTCATCAACCAATACAAAATTCATACTATATCTATTTCCACCATTTCAATACTCAATTCAATTCCATTTATCTATTCAAATACCTATCAATTGAACCTACTTTACTAAACATAATACTTCTAATTCATCATCCAAAACCAATCCACATTAAACATATCTCAACCAAATAAATACCTTATACCATAATAAACATTTGAGTATCCTAATTCACATCAACCATAACAAATGGCAATATACACAACAAACCACATAATTTCCATAAGCTACCTTATATAGCTCAAAATACATTTCCATCAAACACACCAAAATGACCAATTCCTATACATTCCATATACCATATATACACAACTTAAAAGTACCAAAATAAATGTCCGATAGTGCGATGAAGTTCCTGACGATCCCCGGTTTTGAGCTAGTTTCGATATACTATAAGACATATAAGAAAATAAACAAAGTAAGCTATAAAGCTTAGTAAGTTCGTATGTATATATGAAATAATCAACATCATTCATTAAAAATTTCAAATAGATACATAATTTGTAATCAAAACCTTAATCAATGAGATAACATAAAGTTTAACTACAAAGCAACTCATAAGTTCTCATATTCTTTTAATTCATCATTCGAACAGTTTTTTTGTACATACCTGTACTGATACATATCTATTCTCACCAATGCGCTTATCGAATCACTTCGAGTTTATAAATGCTTACGTTATAAGTACGTAAATTTTTCGACGCCATAGTCCAACTATGGTCATACACATACATTGCCAAGGCCCTGCCGTGGTCATACATTCACATGCTATAACCCGGCTATGGTCTTATTATCCGATTGCCATAGCCCAGCTATGGTCTTATTCAGTATCTCGTCGACTTAAACCATAGATTTAAATCAAATTCATCACTTTTATCCATAGAATAAATAAAATCTCAATACCATCCATCAATAGAATAATTACACATTCAAGTTCAATTATACGAACTTACCTCGTATACGGAAATGACAAAACGGACTGACTATTCAATTACTTTGCTTTTTCCCCAATCTAAGTCCTAATTCCTCTTTTCCTGATCTATAAGTAATCAAAATCAGCTTATTTATTCTTCTATTTATTCAATTCAATCCAAAAACATACATTAGGGCTATTTACATATTTGCCCCTAAACTTTCACATTTTCACAATTTAATCCTTATTTCACAATTTTACAAACTGATACAATTTCATCCAATCACATGCTAGCCGAACTTCCCTATTACACCTCAACCCACATTTTTCATTTATTCACATATTTAACCACATATTTTTAACATTTCTTAATTTAGCCCCTAATTTGCATTTTCACCAAAAATCACTGAACAAAACTTGTTTAACTAACATTAAATATTCATAATCTATCATTAAACATCAAAATACTCATATATTCATCAATGGCAGCCTTCACAATCTTTAACAGTTTTACAAATTAGTCCCTGGGCTAGCTAGTACTAGCTGCAACAATATCAAAAACATAGAAATCATTAAAAACGGGGCAAAAATCGTACCTTAATGAGCTCATAGAGCTTGACTGAATGAAAACCTAACCATGGCTATTAATCCTTCACAATTTCGGCTAAAGAAGATGAACGGATGGAAATTTTATATTTTTGTTTTAATTATTATCATTTATTAGCTATTTTACCTATTTGCCCTTAAAATTAATGCAAAATTTCATTTTTGACAAACCATTAACATCCACTAACCAAATAATGGTATATTTATCACTTAAGGACCTAAAATTTAAGATTCTAAAGCTATTAGACACCTTTAGCTATTAGAACTCAAGTTTTATGCTTTACGCGATTTAGTCCTTTTTATCAAATTAAGCATTTAAATGATAAAATTTCTTCACGAAAATTTTACACCATCATGTATTCATTCTGTAAATAATAAAATAATAATAAAATAAATATTCGTACTTTGGATTTGTGGTCCCGAAACCACTATTCTGATTTGACCAAAAACGGGCTGTTACATTTAACGCCATTGCTAGGGTTTTTTTTAAGCTTTTGATCTTTAATTCAAGTAAGTACCTAGCCATATTTCTTATATTTTTATAGAAATTGAATAATGGGAGCTTGATTTAGCTAACCCATCTACTAATTTGTAAAATTGTTAAAGTTTTTGGAAGTTTATGTTGTTGAAAATTCAATAAAATTGGTGTGGAATTGTTAGAAATTAAACTTCGTTTAAGAAGACTTAATTCTAAAGCTTAGTTGTTAGTTCCGTACACTAGGGACTAAATTGAATAAAATGAAAAAATTTTATGATAAGAATAGAAAATATAAGGTCCCTAATGAATTTTGGTGAAATTGGATTTTAATCCAAAATCTTAAATTGAAAGTTATGTTTCTCCTGCTTTTAAGGACTTAATTGAATAAATTTCAAAATATGCTTAAATTGATAATTGATTATGAATTTGCTGGAAATTGATAATGTTTTATGTTTTGTGACCACTTTTAGCTATCGTCGATGCGAAACTTTCGAAAAGGAAAGGAAAATTGAGAGTTGTCGACGAGTGACGCGAGACCACAATTTGTACATTTACGATTTAGGCTAGTATTAATTGATTGCATCTTCATATTAAATACATTTAGAAATATCAAGGTGAGTACTTAGTGACGATGAAAGCTATTGAATTGAGCTTGATTGTGAATTGCTAAAATGAGGGACTAAATTGAATAAGTTGTAAAATATTATGAATTATTCGGAATATGATATGTGCTATGAGATTGGATGAAAATGTATTGAATGACGTGAAGCTTATGTGATATGTTAATTAATTGGATTGTGATTATGAATATAATTGATAAATGGTAATTGTACTAAATTATAAATAAATTGAATATTGGTACCCTATTAGTTGTTCGGCCTGTGTCGGATATAGTAGACATGCCATAAAATTGAGTTGTGTACGGGATTATGCGCTTATGCGCCATGGTGCACTTTACATGCCAGGATTCACCTCGTGTGCCAGATACGCACTCTATGTGTTAGGATGCACTTCGTGTGCTAATATGCGCTTTGTGCACCAAGATGTGTTTTGTATGCCAATATGCACGTTATGTGCCAATTACCTTACTCCATTTTATCCGATGGTGCACTTTGGTGCCAGTCTGGTGTGTTGGTTGACGATCTGAGTATCCATTCAAGTCCAAGTCAGGTTAATAGGGGTTGTAAATTGTGTTTGATAAATGATGTGAATATGGTAACATATGATGCTATTGAACTAAATATGCATATATGTGAATTAAGATAAAGGGAATTATGCTTATGATTATGAAAATCAAATGAAAATAAGTCTTGAGGCCAAAACGGACATAAAAGAGTCGATAGACTCCAGAAACAAGTTGAATAAGATGACAATAAAGTAAATGAATTGTGTATCATACTACATGTATAATGTAATGTTGATGATACGTTATAATGAATGTTTGATTCATGGCTAAAATTGAATTGGTATGTAAGTAATGGTTGGTTATTTATAGGTAAGATGGAATTGGTTATACTTGTGGTAAATTGGATATGTTGTTTTGGTATTTGATATTAGTATTGTAACACCTTCTACCCAACCCGAGTCACTGAGTCCGGATATTGAATGTTACGACATACAAACACTTAGCATAATTTCTAAGATCTCTGCGTATAATCCTTTATTAACGTACTTCATATTATTTTAATAAATATTTTCTGAACAAAAAAGATACGGAAAACATTCAAGAATACAATAGGCATTTAAAATAATATAATACATTACAACAACATAAAATTTCATTAAAAGACAGACTCTTTAAGGCGTGGTATACTATATGCCAAACTCCTAAGATGTCCTTTGTATGCGTAGTAACCCAAACTCATTGTATTCCTGGCGCATTCTTGGCTTGGTCCTTCTTGGCATACTCACTATCACAACAAAACCTGAAACATGAACAAACATTTATAAGTTCACGCGAACTCAGTGAGTTTTAATACAGAATACCTTGGAGCCTTTCTAGTTGATTTCCTCATTCTGAAGATTTTGGAGTACATCTCTTTCTTTGGCGAATACAATCATAATATCGGCTATATACTTATACGCCAGCTACCATACTTAACGTATCAACTCTCACTTCATACCTTAGTTGACTCCAAATCTTACCAGATGATATTTATATCTTCATTTCTATTAGATTAATAAAGGTACTTCTTAAAAGAATATATATACAAAGCTAGAGGTGTGCATGGGCTGGGCGGCCCGACCCGGCCCGAAGGCCTGCCCGAAATGTGGGAGGGTTTGGGCAAAAATATAGGCCCAAAAAATGGGCTTGGACAAAAAAATAAGGCCCGTTTAAAAAATGGGCCGGGCTCGGGTAAGGCATTTTTGGCCCGGGCCCGGCCCGAATTCATTAAAGGCAAAAAAAATATTTTTTAGATATTATTTTCTTATTGTTTTTCTCTTTATTTTGCTACCATTTTACTATTATGTTTCTATTATTTTGTTGTTATTGTTTAGATATTATATAAAACTTATTTTATTGTTAATTTTGTTATTATTTTAAAGACATTTGTTAATTTTGTTATTATTTTAGAGGCATTTGCTTGTTAAGTTGCATCTATTTTAGTGTTATTTAAGTCTACATATTTTTTAAAATTTATTTTCAATTTGTTGAAAAATATTTATTTTGATTTTTTTAATATTTTTGATGTATTATATATTTTAAAAATTATATAAAATAATATAAAAAATTAATACGGGCGAGCTGGGCTGGGCCCGGGTTTTAGTATTTTTATATGGGCCGGGCTTGGGCAAAATTTTAGGCCCATTTTTTGGGCCCGGCCCGGCCCGAGCCCAATGAACGGGCCCAAATTTTTAGTTGGGCCAGACCCAAACCCGGCCCGGCCCGGCCCATGCACACCTCTATACAAAGCCCACTTGAATTTTCTCTTCAAACAAACATTTAACATTTCCCTCCAGAATGGTTGTCATAGATACTATTCCTTGGCGGATACTTTTTAACTGATCTTACATTTGGCAGATTCCAATACTGAGTTTGGTAACTATCAGACTACCAATCAGAGCATATCCTAATTCAAACCCAAAACAAACTCATACTAATGATGAAACGTTCCAGATCATTCAGAAGAACTCCAAACTTCTATGTTACATAACACAAGAACGCCTAAATTGACAAACGACTACAATTCCAAATAACCCCAGAACGAGACATGATACTATTCAGATATGATAGGTACCAATGAGCTCAAATTTCGACCCTACATAGTGTAGACAAACTCTGACCAATGAACACTTATACCTTTCATAACTACAAATACGCCTATATCCTATACTTGTAGACTACTATGACAGATTCCCTCTTTAGAAAGACAAATACATACTTTCTTTCAGAAAACATCCCTTAAGACTCGTTCAATTTCATCACAAGACTAACCAAACCAAAATAATTTCAGACATATCAGATCCTTATCGTAGAATTATCTATAAAAGAAATCTCAGAACTTAACCAGATCTTATCACAAAGGCGAATAACCAGATTCTGTCACCTAGGCATCCTCGAATACACCATATAGGCGTTTCAAAATTCGCCACAAAGGCAACACAGAACATACCACTAAGGCCTAGCAGATCACACCACACGGGTAACACACAAGATCACGTTTTTACTGTGTCGGCAGACATTCATAGAAGGTGCTATGGGTTTCTCCCTCATGGACTTATACATATATTCATGTTCTGATCTGCCAGTCCGATTTATATATTACCGAAGGCATAACCATGAGTATTCTTATTATCATATTATACCATGAGTCTCAGCCACATGGACTTACACATCCTCATGTCGTGATTTGTTAGTCCAGTCTTCGCCTCACTGGAGGCAACACCATGAGTGTATTCGTTACCATATAATGTCGTAGGTATCTTCCACATGGACTTACGCATATCTTCATATCGTGATTTACCAATTTGGTTAGCAATATAATTGCCCTACTAGAGGCATCACAAAGGTATGTTTTACTTAGAAATTAGTTACCCAGATTTATTCACATACCTGACTAATTCTTACTTTCTCATATCAGATTTCACATGCATACTTATCATTTAACTTCTTATGCAAATAGTACCTCACACATATCATCCTTACACATGCAGAATCTTTACCATACTTCGCATACACATTTACCAGTTATCAGAGATGTTATCATTATATATATCTATACTTGAACAGTTCACATGTAGAAGTCAGGATAGATGCTCCTCAGAAACTCACCTATCATGTAGCTTGGAGTTCCAAACTCGAACATCCTTCTCGAACTAGCAACAACAACTGCTTAAAGAACATGGAATCACCATTAAAACCTATTTACAAATAATTTGCTATAATCTCATCTACAAATGACCCCCATGCAGGATCTCTTATTCATATCTTACTATTTTTATGCTTATTAACAACCTTATTCTTTTAAAAACTTAACATGCAGAGCTATCAAACTTACCAGGAGGTGGAACATCCACTAATAAATTTAAAAACCTTAACTTCCAGCTCAATAAAGACTAGAGAACATTTAAGTTTAATAAAAAGAACCAGAGAATAATAATATTGATGAAAGAAAAACCATCCATGTAAACTCTTCTCACCATATATATACACCCAGTTCCCCTTAGTGGAACTTGACAAGTGTTAATTGTATCTAGAATTTGTCCTAATAAATGGCCTACAAAATCTAAGAGAAATAAATAATAATCCTGTACAAATGCTATTTGACCTGTCAATTCAGTTGGATCCTAATTAGATCACGTTACAAAACCCATTTAGCACAGTGTTCAGGCAAACCAGACGTACTATATGTTTGGCGGTAGCGCTCACCAGAATTACTCTTTGTTTTTCATATTCTTTTCTTAAATCACAGAATAATTTGAGATAAAAATCTTTAATTACTTCCAGGGAAGATACTTTACGCCAACTTTTATTCATCATAAGAATGTAAGTTGGCGGACTACACTACACTAAACAAATAAGTTCACAACTAATGCTTTCTTATATGATTTGTCAAATTTGGGGTGCGACAAGTATGGTTATGTGCTTTGATTAATATTGGAAAGGTTGATAACTAGTATATGTATTGGGTAGATGTTATGTGCAAATTGCATGTTTTAACTTGAACTTTAATGCAAATGCTTATGTTTTATATACCTTAAATAAATGTACCAATGAGCCTTAATGCTTAATGTACAATTTGTTTTAACCATACGTAGGTTATAGTACTCCTCGAAGCCTTGAAAATTGAAGTTAGCATCTAGGTCACCGTTTTCGACTCAACTAAGTTTGTATGACTCATTTCTTTTTGGTCAAATGGCATGTACCAAGGCTTTACTTTGTTCAAATGATGTAAATGGTCAATTTTGAGAATTGATAATGTAAATTGATGAAATGGTTATTAGTTATGCTTGAAAATGGTGTGATGTTTTGGAAATTGGTTGTTAAATAGGTTGAATGTATGTTAATTGATCAATTTGGGTGTTGAAGGCATCCATGTGTGTTGCATTCTTGTTGGGCAATGTATAAAATTAAACTTTGTGGAATTTAAGGGTCACGTCGTGGCACCGATTCCCTAACATCGCGATGAGACCAAGTAAGCATGTGGCACCACAATGAGAAACCCTCGACATCATGATGTCAATCTAACATTTTTCAAAATTTACAATTTGGTCCTAATTCAACCTTGGGTTAGCAAAAGAACTTTCGTAAGCTCGTCTAAGACCCAAAAATGATTCTATAACATATTATTCACACATGTCACTCGTATTTAAATGCTGAATAGTTTGAATTGAATATAATTGGTCGTAGTTGCTTCGAAAATGAATGTGATATCCTATAACTCGAGCATGACAATCGGGTTGGGTATGGGGTGTTATAAACACGCAAGTGAACTACACCACACCAAGATAGGTTGTATGGGCATAAACTAAACCACACCAAGGCACTGAAATGCAAAACCTGTAGGCATCAAATGTTTAAACATATTAAAATACATCCCTCCACCACACTAAGGTCTCCGTAGAGACAATGAATACTCGATGATCCGCAACAGATGTTGGATCCCGAATTAACCTTTCATTGTAACGCCCTATTGTTGGAAAAATTTCGATTTAAAAATAGTTTTCTTGCACAGCGAAAATTTAAATTTTGAAAACTAACTCGGTTTGTGATATTTACAACAATAAAATTTAACTAAATTCGTACCTATGTTTTCAGCTTAGTAGATATTCGTTGTTCCTGAATTTCAACCAAATGGTTTTCTCCATTATTCTCGTACCACAAAATGCTTTAAATGTGGGCTCAAACCAATTGGATCGAAACACAGAACTAGAAAAGGTTTTCTCTCATTTTTGGGGTGAAAATGAAAATTCTCTCTTCTTAAAAGAAATCAATAGAATTGTCATTCCGGAAAAATATATGTAATAGTTGAGAATAAATTCTCTCTCTCTCTTTTTTTTCAGAATAACAATCTCTTAAAGTTGTGTAAGTAGCTCTACTGGTCCCATCTATTTAAATGAAGAGAAGGTAGAACCCTTGTTGAGTTGTAGTGGTTTATTTCAAATAGAAAATAACATCCTACTTAGAATAAGATTAGGGTGGACGACACACCCTAGTATTCCTACTAGGGTTGCCGCCCCCATCATGTCCACCAGGGGTTTTTATTCCTCTCTCACATTGGATCCAATTACAAGTACTTCCTGAGCCTTTTTGACCCAATACTTTATAATGCGATCCAACCCGATTCAGTTTTTTTGTTTCCTAAAATAAAGTTTAATACTTATGAATAAAACAAATTTCTCAACCCCATTTTACGCACAACAAAATTTTGATGATTTTACCCTTAGTAAACTTTTGATGATTTTTCCTCTAATAAAAAAGTTTGTTTAATATTTCACACTCAACATGTTCACTATGACCGAACGATTTATTTTCATTTTTGGGCTTCAAAACAGTCTAAAAACATAAACTCATTCTTTCGATCAATTTTTATGCAATCCATATAGGATTGTGATCATGTCAGAAAGTCTTAAAATTTATATAATGAATGATCGAGCCTAGAAACTAACTTATGACAATGATTGAGGCAAGCGCACTTATCGTTTGGTAGTATAGCTATGGCAAGACCGGAAGTATCGTATCCTCAAGGACCAAGAGTACTAGTAATTACTATCTTTTTATTATTTAGCCTAAGAGTTAAGGGAATTGTTGTTTAATCTAAAACTAACTAATTACTAAGCTAAAGATGCTAAGATACAGAGAATGAATTGGGAAAATACTTTTAGGAAAAACCAATTGATTAAGACAATACCCGAGGAAGAATCCACCTAGACTTCACTTGTTATTTAACTCTGAACCAGACGATTTATTCACTTGACTTGATCATAGGATTCCCTAATTTATATTAATACCTCTTTCGAGGCTATTAATGTCTAACCCTAGGTTGATTAATTAAAATTTCTTTCTAATTAAAACCCCTATAATTGGATTAACTCGATCTATGGACTCCCATATTAGGTTTGACCCTAATCCGGTAGATTTTCGTCATCCTATTTCTAGGGTTGCGATCAACTCCACTTAACTATGCTAGATCTTCTTTTAAACAGAGACTTTTGCTCCACTACTTAAGCACATCAATACTTGAACCAATATCCTGAAATATTAAAACAAGAATTAAGAAAAAATCAAATATTTATCATATGGTTCAGAAAACAATAACAAGATCCGTCTTAGGTTTCATCCCCCTCAGGTATTTGAGGGGTTTAGTTCATAATTATAAAAGAATACATCTCAGAAGAAAATATAAAACAAAACATAAGAAAAACCCTAAAAACCCCTTGAAGGAAATTGAAGGGAAGATCCCAGAGAGGCCGAATTGTGGGATATACTCGAAGAAAGCCACTTGATTCATCTCAAGAGGCCGGAATCATACTCAAGACGGAAGATCTTCCCTTCAATTTCCTTCAGGGGGTTTTAGGGTTTTTCTTATGTTTTGTTTTATATTTTCTTCTGAGATATATTCTTTTATAATTATGAACTAAACCCCTCAAATACCTGAAGGGGATGAAACCTAACACGGACCTTGTTATTGTTTTCTAAACCATATGATAAATATTTGATTTTTTCTTAATTCTTGTTTTAATATTTCAAGATATTGATTCAAGTATTGATGTGCTTAAGCAGTGGAGCAAAAGTCTCTGTTTAAGAGAAGATTTAGCATAGTTAAGCGAAGTTGATCGCAACCCTAGAAATAGGATGACGAAAATCTACCGGATTAGGGTCAAACCTAATATGGGAGTCCATAGATCGAGTTAATTCAATTCTAGGGGTTTTAATTAAAAAGAGATTTCAATTAATCAATCTAGGGTTAGACGTTAGTAGCCTCAAAAGAGGTATTAATATAAATTAAGGAATCCTACGGATCAAGTCAAGTGAATAAATCATCTGGTTCAGAGTTAAATAACAAGTGAAGTCTAGGTGGATTCTTCCATGGGTATTGTCTTAATCAATTGGTTTTTTCCCAAAAGTATTTTCCCAATTCATTCTATGTGTCTTAGCATCTTTAGCTTAGTAATTAGTTAGTTTTAGATTAAGCAACAATTTCCTTAACTCTTAGGCTAAATAATAAAAAGATAGTATTTACTAGTACTCTTGGTCCTTGAGGATACGATACTTCCGATCTTGCCATAGCTATACTACCAAACGATAGGTGCGCTTGCCTCAATTGTTGTCATAAGTTAGTTTCTAGGCTCAATCATTCATTATATAAATTTTAAGACTTTCTGATCGTAGTGGGAAAGTCTTAAAATTTATATAATGAATGATCGAGCCTAGAAGCTAACTATCACCACGATTGAGGCAAGCGCACCTATCGAACAGTAGTATAGTTTAGTGGCAAGACCGGAATATCGAACCCAAGAGAACCAAAAGTACTAATACTAATTCTCTCTTTATTATTTAGCCTAAGAATAAAGGGAATGGTTGTTTAATCTAAAATTAACTAACTACTAAGCTAAGGATGCTAAGACACAGAGAATGAATTGGGGAAAATACTTTTGGGAAAAACCAATTGATTAGGACAATACCCAAGGAAGAATCCACCTAGACTTCACTTGTTATTTAACTCTGAACCAGACAATTTATTCACTTGACTTGATCCGTAGGATTCCCTAATTTATATTAATACCTCTTTCGAGGCTACTAACGTCTAACCTTAGGTTGATTAATTGAAATCTCTTTCTAATTAAAACCCCTAGAATTGCATTAACTCGATCTATGGACTCCCATATTAGGTTTGACCTTAATCCGGTAGATTTTCGTTATCATATTTCTAGGGTTGCGATCAACTCTGCTTAACTATGCTAGATCGAATCTTAAACAGGGACTTTTGCTCAACTGCCTAAGCACATCAATACTTGAATCAATATCCTGAAATATCAAAGCAAGAATTAAGAACACATAATTAAGAACAAATCAAGTATTTATCATATAGTTTAGAAAACAATAACAAGATCCGTCTTAGGTTTCATCCCCCTCAGGTATTTGAGGGGTTTAGTTCATAATCATAAAAGAATACATCTCAGAAGAAAATATAAAATAAACCCTGAAACCCTCTAAAGGAAATTGAAGGGAAGATACTCCATCTTGAGTATGACTCCGACTTCTTGAGATGCATCAACTGGCTTTCTTCGAGTAAATCCCACAATTTTGACCTCTCTGGTTTGGCTCCTAAGCCTACCTGGACGCCCCCTCTTAGGTCACACTTAAGAACAATATTTACAATTAAGAAGAAAGAACTTTAACAATTGAAATATAGAACATAGTTAGGGAATTTCTTAAAATCAAATCTCGACAAAAAGGGAGTCAAGAAATGGTGATAACAAATACAAGATGGGTTTTGGGTTAATATTAGTGGGTGAGTCAATAAAAATGGTTGTTAAGATCGAAGCGGATCATTAGGGGTTAATTGTGAGGGTAGGCTTTTAGTGGAGGAAGTGGGTTAAATCCTAAGTGCCTTTATCATCTCTGTATATCAAATCAATAATGTGGACTTGGCATGTATAATCGAAGCAAGTTCTAGAATAACAAATCAATGTTGACACACTCTGATACGAATGCACCTATGACGGAATTCAACCGAGACACCCTCGAGCTGCCCAATGGACCAATTACGCGTAGCCGTGCTAAACGACTTAAGGATGCCACTTCAGTTTTAGTGGCACAAATCTGGAACGAAGAAAGAAAGTACTCCAAGAACACACCGAGCATTTACAATTTATTTAAAGCCAACTATACTAGCTACCAAACAATCACACGAGCTCGTTATTAGCTCATTCTTATCTCATTTTAATTATTTTATTGATAGGTGCCTTTTGGTGAACATAAGGGTTAAAAGGTTGCTAGGTGCCTTTTCAAAAACCTAAAGGTTAAGGGACAAGGTTGCTGGTGCCTTTTCAAAACCTAAAGGTTAAGGGACAAGGTTTCTGGTGCCTTTTCAAAAACTTAAGGGTTAAAGGACAATATTAGAAGACCATTTAGTTGGCCTTTGTTCAACCTATAAAAAGGCTATGTAATTCTCATTCAAGACAATTCAGATTTAAGGAAATTTATGAACTCTTGTTCATTTGAGTGAGTTTATCTCCTCTTCGTTTTCGTACAAGTTTCGTTTTGACTTATCAAGTTTGCTTGTGGCGTCAATCGTGTCTCATCCATCAAATTATACCAACAATTCTTATCTTTTTAGATAATGGGTCTTGGTCCAAATCGATTTTTTTCATATTACCACCTTAAACATCATAGAATCCGGGGTGACACTCTTTAGTGTTGAATCGATTCTTGTTTTAAGTTCTTTTATCCATTTCCATCAAATTATCCTTTTATCTATTTTATTTTTATTTTATCAAACCGAACCATTTCTTGTTTTTATTCACTTAAAGCTTTCGCAAACTCATCTATATTTTCTGATTATTTTCCGAAGGCTTGATTCCTCCTCGTAGACGATTGGGCAACCCGCATACATTTCGACTCATCCCAAGCCGGCCCGTATCATCTGGTATCAGAGCTACAAAATGAGGACTATCGACGACCATCGTGAAGCCGAAAGTTAGTCCATAAGTTTAAAAAAAAAGTTCGCAAAAAAATGAGAGATACAAAAAAAAGTTTAAAAAAATCGAGGTTAAAAAAATTCGAGTTAAAAAAAAAAGAGAAGTGTGAAATTTGCAAGTTTTGCTTTACTTTCATATTTCTACCCCGATCATAAAAAAAATTAAAAAAAAATTCAAGTTGTAATTTTTTATTTCTTGTATTTCATTATAGTCTATTTGAAGTTCAAAAAAAAAATTAAAAATTTTAAAAAAAATTATTTCTTGTATTTCATTATAGTCTATTTGAAGTTCAAAAAAAAATTTTAAAAAAAATTCAAGTTCTAATTTTTATTTCTTGTATTTCACTATAGTATATTTGAAGTTCAAAAAAAAAAAAGCGTGAGTGTTCAATATTTATTTTCTTTGTGAGTGATCAATTGAGGTTTGTGGTGAGGTTTCTTTAATCTTGTTCAATACGTCTAGGAGTCCCGAACGACGAGTAGTGAGCGACGAAGCGTCAGATGCCGCTGGTGGTGAAAGAGGATTGCAACCAAAAAGGAATGTTCCCGAAGATAGAGGTTCTGATTTACAAATGCAAGTTACATTACGAGAAGTCACACGCTTGCTCCATTCTATCACCGAAGGTTTGGACCAAAAAGATGAACAAAGACAACGAGCAAACATTCCTCCAATTCTGAGAAGGGAACAAGAACGACCTTGGCTGCATGACAACGACTTATACGAACCAAGTGAAGTTGACAGCAATCAAACTTCCAGACAAAATGAACGAAGAAGAGGTCCACCAGCACGTGATCAAAGAGATCGGAGGCAGGAAGACGATGATCTCAAGAACATCAAGTTGACCATTCCTCCTTTTCAAGGCAAGTCAGATCCTGAAGCCTATTTGGAATGGGAAAAGAAGATCGAACTTGTGTTCGATTGTCATAACTACTCCGAAAATAAAAAGGTCAAATTAGCCGCCATAGAGTTTTTCGACTATGCTATGATATGGTGGGATCAGTTAACTACAAACCGGAGGCGAAACGGAGAACGTCCAATTTCCACTTGGACCGAGATGAAAGCAGCCATGAGAAGATGATTCATTCCCTCTTACTACCATCGGGAGTTACATCAAAAACTCCAACACCTTACTCAAGGAACGAAGAGCGTCGAAGATTATTACAAAGAGATAGAGGTAGCAATGATCCGAGCCGATATACAAGAAGAACGAGAAGCTACCATGGATCGATTTTTAGCCGGGCTTAACCGTGAGATAGCAAATGTTGTAGAATTACAACACTATGTTGAAATGGAAGATATGGTCCACATGGCCATTTAGGTAGAAAAGCAATTGAGGTAGAAAGGAGCATTTCGAAGTTACTCCAATGCTAAACCTTCTAAATGGGGCCAAAGCTCGAGCAAGGGATTCCCCGCGAGCAAGTCGAAGGACTCGACTTTCACCCCTAAGACAAACAAACCTTTGGACGAAACAGACAAAGGCAAGGCTCCAGAAAGTTCTAATGCGAGATAAAAGGACATAAAATGCTTCAAATGCCTTGGTAGAGGACACATCGTAAGTCAATGCCCGAATAGACGAACTATGGTGATGCGGATTAACGGTGAGATAGAATCAGAAGACGAAGAAGAATATGAATCTGAATCTGATTTCGAGGCTGATGAGGACTTAGAACAATCTGTGGACGGCGAATTACTCGTCGTGAAGCGAAGCCTCAACCTTCAAGGTGTAGGAAAAGAGGAGCAACGAGAAAATATTTTTCATTCAAAATGCCAAGTGCAAGGTAAGGTTTGTAGCTTTATCATTGACGGAGGGAGTTGTACGAATGTAGCAAGTACACTTATGGTGGAAAAGTTAGGCTTGACAACCACCAAGCATCCAGCTCCGTATAAGCTCCAATGGCTTAACGATGGCGGAGAGCTTAAAGTTACAAAGCAAGTGTTAGTATCCTTCAGCATCGGGAAATACTCCGATGAAGTGCTGTATGACGTAGTGCCGATGCACGTGGGCCACTTACTCTTGGGACGTCCATGGCAATACGACCACCGAGTGATGCACGATGGCTACACCAATCGATATTCCTTCAAGCATCATGGAAGGAATGTAACGCTTGCACCCCTTACTCCGAAGCAAGTGTTTGATGATCAACAGAAACTCAAGCTCTCTATTGACCAAGCAAAAGAAAAAGAAAAGGAGACAAAAGAAAAAGTCAGAAAAAAATGAGAGAGTGAAAAATAAAAACACCGATGAGAGAGAAGAAAAACAAGAGTTAAAAGAAAATAGAGATGCAAAAGAGAGTGGTAAGATGAGTATTTTTGCGAGAGCAAGTGATATACGAAGAGCATTATGTCTTAGACAACCGATGTATGTCCTACTGTGCAAGGAATCATTCTTGAACACTAACGACTTACCCAAGAATCTTCCTTCTTCTATGTTGTCTCTGATTCAGGAATTCGAGGACATCTTTCCAGAGGAGATACCAAGTGGTTTACCGCCCATTCGAGGCATAGAACACCAAATTGACTTGGTTCCGGGAGCTGCTCTACCCAATCGGCCTGCGTATCGGAGCAATCCCGAGGAAACAAAGGAGCTCCAAAAGCAAATCACCTAATTACTAGACAAGGGATATATCCAAGAAAGTCTTAGTCCTTGCGCGGTACCGGTATTACTAGTACCAAAGAAAGATGGTTCGTGGCGTATGTGTGTCGACTGTCGTGCCATCAACAAGATTACCGTCAAATATCGACACCCGATACCCTGACTCGACAACATGCTCGACGAGTTAAGAAGAGCACGAATCTTCACAAAGATTGATCTCAAAAGTGGCTATCACCAAATTAGAATGCGAGAAGGCGATGAATAGAAGACGGCCTTCAAGACAAAGTTAGGTTTGTACGAATGGTTGGTAATGCCATTCGGACTTACAAACGCCCCAGGTACTTTCATGCGTCTTATGAATCATGTCTTACGAGCTTTTATTGGAAAATCATGTGTTGTTTATTTTGATGATATTTTAGTGTACAGTAAATCCTTGGAGGAACATGTGCAACACTTGCGTGCGATCTTGGAAACGTTACGAAAAGAGGTATTGTATGCTAATCTTAAGAAGTGTTCTTTTTGCACTGACAAGGTTGTTTTTCTAGGTTATGTTGTAAGTGAAAATGGCCTGGAAGTAGATCAAGAGAAAATCCGCGCCATCCAAGAATGGCCACGTCCTACGACGATCAGCCAAGTCCGGAGTTTTCATGGATTGGCTAGTTTCTATCGGTGATTCGTTCTCAATTTCAGCACGATAGCCGCTCCTTTAACGAGCGTAATCAAGAAGACTTCAACCTTCCATTGGTCTGATAAACAAGAACGGTCCTTTAATACGATTAAAGAATGTCTTGTAAAAGCCCCATTATTAGCCCTTCCTAATTTTACTAAAACTTTTGACATTGAGTATGATGCTTCAGGTGTAGGGATTGGAGCCATTCTAACACAAAATGGAAGACCGGTGGCATATTTTAGCGAGAAATTAAACGGAGCTGCCCTTAACTATCCAGTGTATGATAAAGAGATGTACGCCCTGATTAGATCGCTCGAAACCTGGCAACATTACTTAAGACCAAAAGAGTTTGTTATTCATTCTGATCATGAAGCACTCAAGTACATTAAAGGTCAACATAAGCTCAATAAAAGGCACGCGAAGTAGATCGAATACTTAGAGTCATTCTCATACGTAATTAAATACAAAAAGGGTAAAGAAAATGTAGTAGCTGATGCATTGTCACGAAGGTACACTTTATTGACTACCCTTGACTCTAAACTGCTTGGTTTTCATCACATCAAGGAATTTTATTCTAATGATGCTGATTTTGGAAATGTCTATAATGCTTGCAAGAGCGGTGCTTTTGATAAGTTTTACAGGCATGAAGGATTCCTTTTCAAGGAAAAAAAATTATGCATACCGCAAGGCTCTATGCGAGACATGCTTGTGTTAGAAGCACATAGTGGTGGCCTTATGGGTCACTTTGGAAGAGACAAAACATTGTCCACTCTTCAAGAACATTTTTTCTAGCCAGGAATGCGAAAGGACATTGAACGGATCTGCAATCGTTGCATAACCTGCAAACGAGCTAAATCACGGGTTCAGCCTCATGGTTTATACACGCCCCTTCCTATTCCGGACACTCCTTGGACCGACATCTCCATGGATTTTATCCTTGGCTTACCGAGATCTAAAATGGGGAAGGACTCGAATTTTATTGTAGTTGATCGTTTTTTCTAAAATGTCTCATTTTATTCCTTGTTCTAAAACTGACGATGCTGTATATATTGCAAACTTATTTTTTAGGGAAATCGTTCGATTGCATGGAGTTCCGAGAACGATCGTATTCGATCAGGACGTAAAATTCTTAAGCCATTTTTGGTGAACTTTGTGGGGAAAGCTAAGGACGAAATTGCTATTTTCAACCACTTGTCATCCTCAAACGGATGGACAAACCGAGGTGGTGAACCGAGTCCTATCGACCTTGTTGCGAGCATTGGTGCAAAAAAATCTCAAGACGTGGGAAGATTGTCTGCCCCACATTGAATTCACTTATAACCGAGTTGTTCATTCCGCAACTAGATTTTCTCCCTTCGAGATTGTTTACGGGTTTAACCCTTTCACTCCTCTGGATTATTACCATTGCCTTCTGACAAATTTATCCATTCTGATGCCAAAAAAAGGCGGACTATCTAAAGGAACTACATAGAAAGGTGCGCGAGAATATCGAAGCAAGAACCGAGCAATACGTCCAACGAGCTAACAAAGGTCGTAGACGCATTCTCTTTGAACCAGGAGACTGGGTTTGGGTTCATATACGAAAAGAAATGTTTCCCGCACAAAGGCGATCCAAACTTCTCCCAAGGGGGGCGGTCCATTTCAAGTCCTTGAACGAATAAATGACAACTCGTAAAAATAGGATTTACCAGGTGACTATAACATGAGCGCGAATTTTAATGTCTCTAATCTGTCTCCTTTTGATGTAGGTGATGATTCGAGGACGAATCAACTTAAAGAGAGAGGGAATGATACGAATACACCTATGACAGAATTCAACCGAGACACCCTCGAGCTGCCCAATGGACCAATTACGCGTAGCCGTGCTAAACAACTTAAGGATGCCACTTCAGTTTTAGTGGCACAAATCTGGAACGAAGAAAGAAAGGACTTCAAGAACACACTGAACATTTACAATTTATTTAAAGCCAACTATACTAGCTACCAAACAATCACACGAGCTCGTTATTAGCTCATTCTTAGCTCATTTTAATTATTTTATTGATAGGTGCCTTTTGGTGAACATAAGGGTTAAAAGGTTGCTAGGTGCCTTTTCAAAAACCTAAAGGTTAAGGGACAAGGTTGCTAGGTTGCTAGGTGCCTTCTCAAAAACTTAAGGGTTAAAGGACAATGTTAGAAGACCATTTAGTTGGCCTTTGTTCAACCTATAAAAAGGCTATGTAATTCTCATTCAAGACAATTCAGATTTAAGGAAATTTATGAACTCTTGTTCATTTGAGTGAGTTTATCTCCTCTTCGTTTTCATACGAGTTTCATTTTGACTTATCAAGTTTGCTTGTGGCGTCAATCGTATCTCATCCATCAAATTATACCAACGGTTCTTATCTTTTTAGATAACGGGTCTTGGTCCATATCGATTTTTTTCATATTACCACCTTAAACATCATAGAATCCGGGGTGAGAATGGGAGTGTAAAGGATATGGAAGAATAAGGGGAATGGGGAGTAGGTGAGAATGGGAGAGGGATGTTTTAAAGGATATGGAAGAAGAAAGGGAATGGGAAGTAAGTGAGAATGGGAGAGGGATGTTTTAAATAGAAATCTCAAATCTGGTACATCCCCACGCCCCTGTACCGTAAGCGTGTTAAGTCACACGGCCGTATCGCACGGCCGTGTTGTGGTTTGCTCGTTTCTCCCACGCCGGTGTGCAGGTCGCCATGCCCGTGTTGATAAAATAGTGTCAACCACGGCCGCGTCGCACTGTAATATCCTAAATTAAGGGTTATGCATTTAGTGCATAATCCAAGTGACAGTAGGCCTGGAGTGTGTGTGGATAAGTTTTTAAGGGTTTTGGGAACTCTGAAAAATAAGGGAAGGCTTTGGAAAAAAAATTTGGATTTTAAGTTAAAAGGGGAATTGGGCTAAGGAGGCCTTAAGAATAATTGCGAGGGATTTTGGACATGAGAGCGGGCTTGCTAAAGTGGCTGCAAGGCGCCACTTAAGGGCCTTGGTGATGACGCCATGAGTAGGGGAGAAGGGCCTGGGTTCGAGTCCTGTGGGCAGCGTAAGAGTGTTTTTATTTTTCCAAGTTGGCGCTAAGGGAGAAGAAGGCCTTAAAAAGAATTGTTGGGAGTTTATGACGCAAAGGAGCTAGCAGCAAAGTGGCTGGTAGCGTGTGGTGTTTCCAGCAAGTCTCGTGTTTGAAACTCGGGGGCAGCAATGGGTGGCTTTTATTTTGCTTTTGCGCCGAGGTAAAAAGGGGAAGCTAGGCAAGGAAGTCTTAAGAAAATTTGTAAGGGATTTATAGCGTAAGAACCTGCTTGTTAAAGTGGCTGCAAGGCGCCACTTAAAGCTCTGGAAATGACGCCACAAGTTGGGTGCAGGTCATGAGTTCGAGTCGCGTGGGAAGCGAAAATTTTTGAGGCTTTTATTTTTGGCTTTTGACATCAACAGCAGGGTGAGTAGTGGGACGGCATATGGACTCTCAAATGATAAGGATAATGCTTGGTTTTATTTTTATTATTGTTGGCTAAGAATAGGAGATAAATTGTTGTTTATTTTATTTATTTTGAGTAGGTGATTAGGAGATAAAGATAAGGCTTGCTTTATTTTTTTTAATTTGGCTAAAAAGTAGGATAAGTGTGGATTTATTTTATTTAGATTAAATAGGTAGATAGGGGATAATGGTTGTTTGATTATTTTTTTTTAAATGAAGTGATAAAGGTTGATTTATTTTAATGGGAAGATAAGAGATTAAATTGGGATTTGATATGGGATGAGCAATGGCCGAATATAGGACTCCTTGGGGTAGCAAATTCGGCTTGGAAGTGTGAAGGAGGTAGGTGTGCCGAATTTGTGTAGTTAAATAGGGGTGACCATCTTTCGGCTATTCTTTTCTTCTTTTATTTTCTTTTATTTGAAAATTGTTCCTCTCTTTTCATTCTCCCTTTATGCCGAAAACCATCAAGTGTTCAGCATATTTTCTTTTGGTCAATAGCCGAATTTAGGGAGGCTATCAAGGTGGGTTCTTTCATCTTTTCCTTACTACTTTTCTTTGCCAAAACGCTATACGCCATAAGTCTCTTTTTATTCTCTTCTCTTTTTGAAATCTATAAGCCGAAATTGTGAATACTTACCCTTTTAGCCGAATGTTCCATCTTCTTTTGGAAGCCATAGCCGAACCTTATAGCCCCATTCTCTATTCGTTTTCTTTCCACCATTAAAGTGCCGAAATACCAGTACCATCCTCAAGCGCTGAATCTCTAAGGAGGGGCTGTCGGCTACTCTTTCCTAGTCCTAACCGTTGGTAAGTATGCTCTCTTTAAGCAATTAGTTTGGGTTCTTTTCTATTAGTGTGCCGAAACCAAGTGAGGGAGGCCTTGATTTTTAGAACATGGCCGAATGTTCATAGTGCCTTACCAATGTATCTTTTGTATATAGCCGACAAGAGGAGCATTAGAGGAGTTTTCGGGATTTGGAGCAATCAAGGTAAGCCTATGTAGTTTCGGTCAAGGGCCGATTGTTATGGATTATTGTTAATAGCCGATTCTAATATGTGACATATAGGGATCTCGACAATTCTATAAGACAAGTGCAGTTTCGGGATTCGAGTAAGCTTGGTAGGTGGTGAGTAATATTCGGCCATAGGCCATATTTAGTATTTAATGGATGACCGATTCCATCTATGGATGTTAGGGGTAAATCGGCAGAGATAACCAAAGCCTCCAGGATTTGGTAGGAGACCAAATCGGCATTAAGGGAGGAGGAAAAACCCCGTTCATCGTGTTAGAATCAAATAGTTCGGGATTTCGCTAAATAGTCAGGTGTGTGATTAACCCACCGTTTTCCAGGTTTTTGCTATATTTGCATGTGTGATTTATGTGCTAACCAGTGCAGTGGCAGTTATGTGGTGGTTACCCTAAAAAGGGGTATATCGATAATCAGGTTAGTATTATCTGTTGATAAGAATGTGAAAGTGCCGATGTGAATGTGACTATGCCTATGGAAATATGATTGTCTGCCTTAATAACATGTGCATGCATTTATTATTATGCCATTACTACATGTGCATGTGCATGGGGTGGGATATGCAAGAAGGTACGGGTGTACTTCTAGTACGTGGTTTGATGTTAGCCTTGAGCTACATCGTGGATTGACGTTGACTGAGGTCATGTTGTGGATTAATTGCGATTTAATTAACGTGGCTTGATGAGTGGCTATGTGCCTCATCGTGGTTGATATAGTCTATGTGCCATATCGTGGTTACTGATGGCTTTGTGCTCATCGTGGTTTTGATGATAGTTTAGGCTACATCGTGGATTGACGTTGACTGAGGTCACGTTATGGATTATTTGCGATTAAGTTCGCGTGGACGGCATTTGTTGCCATATTGGAGTAAAAAGGAGAGGGTGATTTAATAATCCCCTGGTGTGTGGTAGGTTGGATAAGGGGGTGTGTAGAGGATGGACCCTAGGATAGGTTGGGCTTCATAATTGCATAACATGTGATATGAATATATGTGAAAATGGGCCAAGCCCAGTATATGATATGTGGATTAATGTGGAAATGGGCCAAGCCCAGTATGTGGAAACATGTGGTTAATTACCCTATTATAAGAATGTGATATGATTATGGGCCAAGCCCAATATGTGAACTCTATTGATGTGAATGTGGGCCAAGCCCAACAAGTGAGATTATATGAATATGTTGCATTAATATTTGTTATGTGGGTATGTATGTGGTTTGATATGTGGGTGGAATTCAGTGGTCTAATTGCACACTGAGTCTGTATGACTCACCCAATTTTTATTAACAACGCAGGTGATGCTTGGACCGGGTTGGAGTGGATACAAGGTGGCCCATGCAGAAGAAGTTTTGCTTGTTTTAAGTATTTTATATTTTCAAGACTTATGAATTATTATTTATTGTAATAAGGCCCATTAAAGTATTTAAGTATTTTTATTAAGTATCTTTATTATTATGTTTTACTATGGATTGACAATTGAGATGCTATTTGCAAATGGATATATTTTATTTAAATTTATGTATAATAAAGTTTTGAATCCGATATTTTTATAACAACTTAAGTTTTACTTAGAATGTATTAAATTACGAAAACGTTTTTATTAAAGGAAACAAATTTTTAACGGTTTTTACTTTTAAGTAAGAATATTTTCAAACGTTTTTCCGCAGTGGCATTTCAAATTCGGTCGTAGTGAATGGGCCGGGTTTGGGGTGTTACAGTTTGGTATCAGAGCCCGGTTCAAAACTCGGCTTTGAGGGATGTGGGCCCAAAAATGTTTTTCAAAGATGGGTTTTTTTCAAAAATATGGACTTTTATGAATAATTTTCAGATTATTCTGGCATGGCACCTGTATCTCCAACCCGAAGTCCACCAGGTAAGTACCTCTAATTGTTGAAGTGATTTGTATGTGTAATGTTATGGGCATATTTGGGCTTGTAGATTAGAAAGAATAGGGCTATTGAACCCTAGGGCTAGTGCACTCAAACAACATGCATAAGACTTAAGTGCCTAATTAAACAAACCTGTGTCTAAGTCGCCGAGTTTAGGTGTGGCAACCATTGTGCGCATGTCTAGGAGTGGATTCAGTAAGAGCTTGGTACTTAAGCAGTCCTAGCGACTCACCTCCTCTTTACTCGAATCCTACTTGGTGCGTAGCTACGGTTCATCCTAACCAAGAGGACTTATTCACAGGCTAAATCCGATAATTAAAACCCGAAAGGGAATAGCTATGCAGTTTTTATAAACACCTTAGTTTTTAAAATCCTTAAATTACCCCTTCGATTTGTAACAAAATCTATTTTGAAAATTTCTCGAAAAATAATTCCGATTTACAAAATTACTGAATAAACCCCGATTTCCAAAATTTCTGCAATATCTTGAATTGGGAAAAACCTTTCTTTCAAAAATAACCATGAGTTTGGAAAATTTCGAAAAGACTTCTGTGATTTTTAAATTGACCCCGATTTATTACCAAAATACCCCTGTAGGACAAAATGACGAAATTACCCCTGGGTGGGGAATGGACAAGGATGCCATGATAGCATGGTAAATGAATGAATGTGTTTCTATTAATGTGAATGAATGAATGTGTCTCTATCGAGATGGATGAATGTGAATGTGAATGTGATTCTCTGAATTAGAATAGTGAACCCGAGCTGAAACTTTGATCGAACGAAAGAACCACTATTAAACTTCTTTTCATAAAACTGTTCTCGGTTAAACAGTGGAACAAAACTTCTAATTCATAAAACTTTTTAATCAGATTAAATCGCGACGTTAGACATGAGTTCTAGTGGACGTAGAAGAGGTAGAATGACAGTATCGGAACCGGTAGGGTCTGGCCATGGGTCAGAAAACGATGTGCCGCCGCCAGCAGTGGGCGCGGAGGATCAGGATCAGACTGGAGGAGATGATGTAGTATCGTTAGCTATGCTGCGAGTGCTGGAGCGAGTCGCGGGAGCTAATGTGAGCAATGGAGCTCGAAAATCAGTGCCTGAAAGACTTAAGTCAAACGGAGCCGAGATTTTTAGAGGAGTGTCTGGAGTAGCTCCGAATGTAGCGGAATATTGGCTAGAAGCAGCTGAAAGGATTATGGATGATTTGGATTTAACCGCTGAGGAAAAGCTGAAAGGTGCTGTTTCGTTGCTCCGGGATGAAGCTTATCGGTGGTGGCTCACTGTCAAGCAGGGTACCCCTGCAGATCGAGTGGACTGGGAGTACTTTAAGGTTAAGTTTGAAGGGAAGTATGTGGGAGCTAGTTATGTAGACTCGCAAAGGAAGGCGTTTTTGAACTTGGTACAAGGAAGTATGTCGGTAGCGGAGTATGAAGCAGAATTTGTGCGGCTAAGTCAGTATGCCAAGGGAATCGTGGCTACTGATTATGAGAGGTGTGTTCGATTCGAAGATGGATTGCGGGATGAGCTACGAGTGTTGATCGCTCCGCAGAGAGAACGAGACTTTGCTATTCTAGTGGAGAAGGCTCGGATAGCTGAAGAAGTTAAGAGGACTGTGAGACAGAACCGAGAAAAGAATAGGAACCGGAATAAGAGAAGTCTTGGATCGTCAGAATCAGCTGGAGATTTTCAGAAAAGGCCAAGGATTGAGAATTCTGTACGTGAAAATCGAAGTCGTGTATGTGCTCAGTGTGGAAGAGCTCATGCAGGAGAATGTTGGGGAAATAGCAAGGAATGTTTTCGGTGTGGATCTAAGGCTTATTTGGTTAAGAAATGTCCTCAAGTGATGGATAGGGCTCGAGGTCAAGGTCATGGAACCCCAAGCAGAGGTGCTGAAGGTTCAGATGTGAGGCAACCGAGGTTGGCTTAGGCAATCAGTCGTAGCAAGGAGGAAGTTGGACCAAATAGGATCGGGTATGTTTCCTAATCCTGGAATCTCTTTATTGCTTTGGTTGTTATAGAGTTAGTTCGTTCATGTATTGCTAGTGAAGTGCCTGAAACCTTGGATGTGAACCTAGAGATTGTGCCTAGGAAGTTTGATAGTATTATTAAAATCAGAGTGAGCAGTAGTAGCTGGTGTGATGAGCTGGGTTGTGTGATGTTCGTTAGTAAGTAATTTCGAGGACGAAATTATTTTTTTAAGGAGGGTAGAACTGTAATATCCTAAATTAGGGGTTATGCATTTAGTGCATAATTCAAGTGAAAGTAGGCTTGGAGTGTGTGTGGATAAGTTTTTAAGGGTTTTGGGAACTCTTAAAAATAAGGGAAGGCTTTGGAAAAAAAAAATTGGATTTTAAGTTAAAAGGGGAATTGGGCTAAGGAGGCCTTAAGAATAATTGCGAGGGATTTTGGACATGAGAGCGGGCTTGGTAAAGTGGCTCCAAGGCGCCACTTAAGGGCCTTGGTGATGACGCCATGAGCAGGGGAGAAGGGCCTGGGTTCGAGTCCTGTGGGCAGCGTAAGAGTGTTTTTATTTTTCCAAGTTGGCGCTAAGGGAGAAGAAGGCCTTAAAAAGAATTGTTGGGAGTTTATGACGCAAAGGAGCTAGCAGCAAAGTGGCTGGTAGCGTGTGGTGTTTCCAGCAGGTCTCGTGTTCGAAACTCGGGGACAGCAATGGGTGGCTTTTATTTTGCTTTTACGCCGAGGTAAAAAGGGGAAGCTAGGCAAGGAAGTCTTAAGAAAATTTGTAAGGGATTTATAGCGTAAGAACCTGCTTGTTAAAGTGGCTACAAGGCGCCACTTAAAGCTCTGTAAATGACGCCACAAGTTGGGTGCAGGTCATGAGTTCGAGTTGCGTGGGAAGCGAAAATTTTTGAGGCTTTTATTTTTGGCTTTTGACGTCAACAGCAGGGTGAGTAGTGGGACGGCATATGGACTCTCAAATGATAAGGATAATGCTTGGTTTTATTTTTATTATTGTTGGCTAAGAATAGGAGATAAATTGTTGTTTATTTTATTTATTTTGAGTAGGTGATTAGGAGATAAAGATAAGGCTTGCTTTATTTTTTTTAATTTGGCTAAAAAGTAGGATAAGTGTGGATTTATTTTATTTAGTTTAAATAGGTAGATAGGGGATAATGGTTGTTTGATTATTTTTTTTAAATGAAGTGATAAAGGTTGATTTATTTTAATGGGGAGATAAGAGATTAAATTGGGATTTGATATGGGATGAGCAATGGCCGAATATAGGACTCCTTGGGGTAGCAAATTTCGGCTTGGAAGTGTGAAGGAGGTAGGTGTGCCGAATTTGTGTAGTTAAATAGGGGTGACCATCTTTTGGCTATTCTTTTCTTCTTTTATTTTCTTTTATTTGAAAATTGTTCCTCTCTTTTCATTCTCCCTTTGTGCCGAAAACCATCAAGTGTTCAGCATATTTTCTTTTGGTCAATAGCCGAATTTAGGGAGGCTATCAAGGTGGGTTCTTTCATCTTTTCCTTACTACTTTTCTTTGCCAAAACGCTATACGCCATAAGTCTCTTTTTATTCTCTTCTCTTTTTGAAATCTATAAGCCGAAATTGTGAATACTTACCCTTTTAGCCGAATGTTCCATCTTCTTTTGGAAGCCATAGCCGAACCTTATAGCCCCATTCTCTATTCGTTTTCTTTCCACCATTAAAGTGCCGAAATACCAGTACCATCCTCAAGCGCTGAATCTCTAAGGAGGGGCTGTCGGCTACTCTTTCCTAGTCCTAACCGTTGGTAAGTATGCTCTCTTTAAGCAATTAGTTTGGGTTCTTTTCTATTAGTGTGCCGAAACCAAGTGAGGGAGGCCTTGATTTTTAGAACATGGCCGAATGTTCATAGTGCCTTACCAATGTATCTTTTGTATATAGCCGACAAGAGGAGCATTAGAGGAGTTTTCGGGATTTGGAGCAATCAAGGTAAGCCTATGTAGTTTCGGTCAAGGGCCGATTGTTATGGATTATTGTTAATAGCCGATTCTAATATGTGACATATAGGGATCTCGACAATTCTATAAGACAAGTGCAGTTTCGGGATTCGAGTAAGCTTGGTAGGTGGTGAGTAATATTCGGCCATAGGCCATATTTAGTATTTAATGGATGACCGATTCCATCTATGGATGTTAGGGGTAAATCGGCAGAGATAACCAAAGCCTCCGGGATTTGGTAGGAGACCAAATCGGCATTAAGGGAGGAGGAAAAACCCCGTTCATCGTGTTAGAATCAAATAGTTCAGGATTTCGCTAAATAGTCAGGTGTGTGATTAACCCACCGTTTTCCAGGTTTTTGCTATATTTCGCTACATCGTGGATTGACGTTGACTGAGGTCACGTTATGGATTATTTGCGATTAAGTTCGCGTGGACGGCATTTGTTGCCATATTGGAGTAAAAAGGAGAGGGTGATTTAATAATCCCCTGGTGTGTGGTAGGTTGGATAAGGGGGTGTGTAGAGGATGGACCCTAGGATAGGTTGGGCTTCATAATTGCATAACATGTGATATGAATATATGTGAAAATGGGCCAAGCCCAGTATATGATATGTGGATTAATGTGGAAATGGGCCAAGCCCAGTATGTGGAAACATGTGGTTAATTACCCTATTATAAGAATGTGATATGATTATGGGCCAAGCCCAATATGTGAACTCTATTGATGTGAATGTGGGCCAAGCCCAACAAGTGAAATTATATGAATAAGTTGCATTAATATTTGTTATATGGGTAAGTATGTGGTTTGATATGTGGGTGGAATTCAGTGGTCTAATTGCACACTGAGTCTGTATGACTCACCCAATTTTTATTAACAACGCAGGTGATGCTTGGACCGGGTCGGAGTGGATACAAGGTGGCCCATGCAGAAGAAGTTTTGCTTGTTTTAAGTATTTTATATTTTCAAGACTTATGAATTATTATTTATTGTAATAAGGTCCATTAAAGTATTTAAGTATTTTTATTAAGTATCTTTGTTATTATGTTTTACTATGGATTGACAATTGAGATGCTATTTGCAAATGGATATATTTTTCTTAAATTTATGTATAATAAAGTTCTGAATCCGGTATTTTTATAACAACTTAAGTTTTACTTAGAATGTATTAAATTACGAAAATGTTTTTATTAAAGGAAACAAATTTTTAACGGTTTTTACTTTTAAGTAAGAATATTTTCAAACGTTTTTCCGTAGTGGCATTTCAAATTCGGTCGTAGTGAATGGGCCGGGTTTGGGGTGTTACACGCACGACCGTGGTGTTTAGTCAGGGGCCGTGGCTTGAAGATATTTGTCGTCCTGTTTCGTACTATCTCTGCCATGCCAGTACGGAAATCTGTGGTGTCCACGTGGCCACGGCCACGGCCGTGTGCAAGGCCGTGTGGTATGGAAATCTGCACTTTGGTTAGTTTATAGTTAGGTGCTAAAAAGGAAAAATAAAAGTAAAAACAAAAATGTAAAAATTAATGGGGTTAGTGCTCGGGTTGTAATATCCTAGATTAGGGGTTATGCGTTTGAGTGTGTTTTAAGGGTTTTGAGAATCCAAGGATGTAGGAGGAAGTCTTGGAAAAATAATGGAATTTTAAGTCTAAAGGAGAAGCTAGGTGAAGGAGGCTTTAAGGGGAATTCGTGAGGGATTTAGGCCATAAGAAAAGCCTTGGTAAACTGGCTGCAAGGCGCGACTTAAGGCTTGGGCAGGTGACGCCATAAGCTGGGAGGTAGGTAGGAGGTTCGAGTTGCGAAGGAAGCAAGAAGGAGCATTTATTTTTGCGTCAAGAAGGCGCTTAGCTAAGGAGGTCTTAAAAGAAATTCTGGGTGAATCATGTCACAAGAAGCGCCTTGGCAAAGTGGCTTGGGGCGTTACCTGAGGAGCAGGGCAGCTTGCGTCAAAGGGCTCCAGCAGGTCTCATGTTCGAGTCTTGTTGGCAGCATGGGGAGTGTTTTTATTTTGTATTCTGGCGTTAAGGGAGAAGGAGTAGTGGACGGCACATGGACTGTGAAGGTAAGGATAAAGGCTTGTTATCTTTTTTTTTATTTAGGCTAAGGTAGGATAAATTATTGTTTTATTTTAATTTAATAGGTGACTAAGAGATAAATGAGGAGATAATTGATGTGTTAATTTATTTATTTTGAACAAGTGTCAAAGAGATAAAATAGGAGAGAAAAAGGAGGGATATGATAGGAGATGAAGTTGTGGCCGAATGGGGGGTTCTTTGGTGGTATATTCGGTCATGGAAGGGGGTTAAGTGATGAATTTTATTTGGTTATTCTCTAATACTTCTTGCCGAATTTTGGTAGCTAAGAAAATCCTCTCCTTCTTCATTTATTTTGCTAAGCCGAAACTTCCCCATTGTGCACCTTTGCCGAATGCTCCTAAGTCTCTACCGTTCTTCCACTTTTCTTTTCTTCAACTCCACATTTGTTTTATGGTTAGCCGAATATTTCATCTACATGTGAGGGCCATAGCCGAAACTTTGACCACCTGATCTAGTTTTGTTTGGCCGAATCCTTTAAGCACTCAATTCTCTCCATTGTTGCGTTTTCCTCTTCTCCATTAAAGTGCCGGACCACCATTGTTGTGCTCATAAGCCGAATCTTTAAGGAGGGTGGTGATGTCGACTTCTTTCTAGCAATCTCTTCTAGTAGGAGATAGTGGTAAGTATTTCTCTATAAGCTATCGGTTTTGGGATTCTTTCCTTTAGTATGTCGAAATCAATGGTTGGCTTTGGTATTTGGGGTTAGCCGAATATTCATAAGCCTTCATCTAGTGTCCTTTTGTGTGTAGCCGATAGAAGGAAGCATTAAGGGAGTCTCTTGGATTCGACAAATCAAGGTAAGTCATATTGGATATTCGGCCAAGGGCCCTTTTTCATGGATTTGTGTATAAGCCGATTCTAATAGTTGGTTGATAGGGATTTCGACTACTCAAGGAACAAGTATCAGCTTTTCGGGATTTGGTAAGTTAGGTAAGTGGTTGTGGTATTCGGCCTAAGGCCATATTATTGGTATTAAGTGTGACCGATTCTGGCTATGTGTATTTAGGGCCAAATCGACAGGAATAAGAGGAACTCCGGGATCGTGTTAAATTCAAGTAGCTAAGGATTTTGCTAAATAGTCAGGTGTGTAGTTAGCCTACCGTTTTCCGGGTTTATGATTGTATGTGATATCTGTATGTGTGTTATGAATGTGCTAACTAGTGCAGTGGAAATGGTGATATGGATACCCTCATGGGGTATGTCGATAAACCGGTAAGTACCGAATCTGATGAAATGTGATTATTGATGTGAATATGTGATAATATGCTAAATAACATGTACATGCATTATCATGGCATTATTTTATGTTGCATGTGCATGGGTGGGATATGATATGGAAGAAGGACAGGGTGTACTTCGAGTACGTGGTTGATATAGGCTATGTGCCATATCGTGGTTAATGATGGCTTTGTGCTCATCGTGGTTTTGATGATAGCTTCGGCTACATCGTGGATTGGCGCTGACTGAGGTCGCGTTGTGGATTATTTGCGATTAAGTTTGCGTGGACGGCATTTGTTGCCATATTGGAGACAAAAGGGGAGGGTGATTTAATAATCCCCTGGTGTGTGGTAGGCTGGATACGGGGGTGTGTAGAGGATGGACCCTAGGCTGGGTTGGGTGCTTTTTGCATAAATCTGTTTGATATGTGAATAAATGTGGAAATGGGCCAAGCCCAGTATGTGATGTGGATTAATGTGGTAATGGGCCAAGCCCAGTATGTGGGAACATGTGGTTAATTACACTATTGTAAGAATGTGATATGGTTATGGGCCAAGCCCAATATGTGGACTCTATATGTGAATGAATTGCATTATTATATGTCATAAGATGTGGATATGGGCCAAGCCCAATAAGTGAAAGCATGTGAATAAGTTACATTAATATCTATTATATGGGTTAATATGTGGTTGATATGTGGGTGGAATTCAGTGGACTAATTGCACACTGAGTCTGTATGACTCACCCAATTTTTATCAACATCGCAGGTGATGCTTGGACTGGGTTTGGAGTGGATACAAGGTGGCCCATGCAGAAGAAGTTTTGCTTGATTAAAGTATTTTATATTTCCAAGATTTATGAATTATTATTTAATGTAATAAGGGCCACTTAAAGTATTTGAATTTTGCTATGTTTCCGTTGGATTTGTGATTAAGTTAATATTTTGTAAAGTTAAATTTTAAAAGCTATTTATATCTTAAAAGTTATATTAAAGTTTTGAATCCGGTATTTTTATAACAAGTTAATTTTTTTCTTAGAATGTTTTAAAATTACGAAAGTCTTTTATTAAAGGCAACAAATTTTTAACGGTTTTTACTTTTAAGTAAGAATATTTTCAAACGTTTTCCGCAGTGGCATTTCAAATTCGGTCGTAGTGAATGGGCCGGGTTGGGGTGTTACAGTTTGGTATCAGAGCCCGGTTAAAAACTCGGCTTTGGGGGTTTTGGGTCCAAAAACCTTTTCTTAAGATGGGCTTTTCAAAATATGGACTTTTAAGAACAAAATTTTCAGGTTATTCTGGCATGGCACCTGTACCACCGACCCGAAGTCCACCAGGTAAGTACCTCTGACTATTGAAATGATTTGTATGTGAACTGTATGGGCATGAAGGGAACGTAGATTAGTGAACTAGGATCTATTGAACCCTAGGACTAGTCTACTCCAACACAGAATTGCATAAGACTTAAATGCCTAATCAAACAAACCGGTGAAGCAAGTCGCCGAGTTAAGGTGTGGCAACCATTGTGCGCATGTCTAGGAGTGGATTCGGTAAGAGCCTGGTATTTAAGCAGTCCTAGTGACTCACCTCCTCTTTACTCGAATCCTACCTGGTGCGTAGCTTCGGTTCACCCTAACCAAGAGGACTTATTCACGGGCTAAACCCGATAACTAAAACCCGAAAGGGATTAGCCGTATTTTCATAAAAACTTCAGTTTTAAAATTCTTAAATTACCCTTTTGAATTGGAAAAGCTATTCTATAAAATATTTTCTGAAATACTCCCGATTTACAAAAATTACCTAAATACCCTTAGTGGTAAAATTACTAAAATGCCCCTGGTTTCTAAAACTACCACATTACCCTTGACTTTCATAAAATTTTCTTACTTTGCAAAAATATCCAAAAACCCTATTTTTTGAAAACTCAAGATACCCTGATTTGGGAAAATTTACGAAAATGTCCCTGACTTCCAAAATTACCAAAATAACCCCGATTTCTGAAATTTTTGCAACACCTCTGATTTGGAAAACAAATTTTCAAGATAACCCCCGAGGTTGTGTAAATTTTGAAATACCTTTGATTCCTAAAATATTTTCGAATTGACCCCGATTTATTACCAAAATACCCTTGTAGGGAAAATGACGAAATTACCCCTGGGTTGGGAATGGTCAAAAATGCCCATGGAAGTGTGATTGAATGATATTGATGAATGAATGTGTCCCTATTGAGATGAATGTGAATGTGAATGTGATTCTCTGAATTAGAATAGTGAACTTGAACTGAAACTTTGATTGTTCGAAAGAACTACTTCTGAAAACTTCTTTTCATAAAACTGTTCGCGGATAAAACAGTGGAACAAAAGTATTAATTCATAAAACTTTTTAATCAGATTAAATCGCGACGTTAGAAATGAGTTCTAGTGGACGTGGTCGAGGTGGAATGACAATGTCGGAACCGGTTGGGTCTGGCCATGGGTCAGAAAGCGATGTGCCGCCGCCAGCAGCAGGCGCCGAGAATCAAGATCAGACTGTAGGAGATGACGCAGTATCGCAAGCTATGCTGCGAGTGCTAGAGCGAGTGGCAGGAGCTAATGTGAGCAATGGAGCTCGGAAATCAGTGCCGGAAAGACTTAAGTCAAACGGAGCCGAGATTTTTAGAGGAGTGTCTGGGGTAGCTCCGAATGTGGCGGAGTACTGGCTAGAGGCAGTTGAAAGGATTATGGATGATTTGGATTTAACTGCTGAAGAAAAGCTGAAAGGTGCTGTCTCGTTGCTCCGGGATGAAGCTTATCAATGGTGGCTCACTATCAAGCGAGGTACCCCTGCAGATCGATTGGATTGGGAGTACTTCAAGGTTAAATTCGAAGGAAAGTACGTTGGAGCTAGTTATTTGGACTCGCAAAGAAAGGCGTTTCTGAACTTGGTACAAGGAAGTATGTCGATAGCGGAGTATGAAGCAAAATTTGTACGGTTAAGTCAGTATGCTAAAGGAATCGTGGCTACTGATTACGAAAGGTGTGTCCGATTTGAAGATGGACTGCGAGATGAGCTGCGAGTGTTGATCGCTCCGCAGAGAGAACGAGACTTTGCTATTCTAGTGGAGAAGGCTCGGATAGCTGAAGAAGTTAAGAGGACTGTGAGATAGAACCGAGAAAAGAATAGGAAACAGAATAAGAGAAGTTTTGAATCGTCAGAAGCATCTGGAGATTTTCAGAAATGACCAAGGATTGAGAATTCTGTACGTGCACCTGTATCAGTTGCTAAGAATCGGAGTCGTGTATGTGCTCGGTGTGGGAGAGCTCATGTAGGAGAATGTTGGGGAAATAGTAAAGAATGTTTCCGATGTGGATCTAAGGCTCATTTGGTTAAGAAATGTCCTCTAGTGATGGATAGGGTTCGAGGCCAAAGTCGTGGAACACCAAGCAGAGGTGCTGAAGGTTCAGATGCAAGGCAACCAAGGTTGGCTTAGGCAATCAGTCGTAGCAAGGAGGAAGTTGGACCATATAGGATCGGGTATGTTCCCTAATCCTGGAATCTCTTTATTGACTTGGTTGTTATAGAAATAGTTCGTGTTTGTATGCTAGTGAACTGTAAGGAACTTTGAATGCGAATCTTGAGATAGAATTTAAGGAATGTGTTAGTTTTGTTAAGATCAGAGTGCACAGCAGTAGAATAGTGTGATGAGTTAAGGATGCACGATTGTTCGATAGTAAGTAATTTCGAGGACGAAATTATTTTTAAGGAGGGTAGAACTAATATCCTAGATTAGGGGTTATGCGTTTGGAGCATAACTCAAGTGTTAGAAGGCTTTAAGTGTGGTTGAGTGTGTTTTAAGGGTTTTGAGAATCCAAGGATGTAGGAGGAAGTCTTGGAAAAATAATGGAATTTTAAGTCTAAAGGAGAAGCTAGGTGAAGGAGGCTTTAAGGGGAATTCGTGAGGGATTTAGGCCATAAGAAAAGCCTTGGTAAAGTGGCTGCAAGGCGCCACATAAGGCTTGGGCAGGTGACGCCATAAGCTGGGAGGTAGGTAGGAGGTTCGAGTTGCGAAGGAAGCAAGAAGGAGCATTTATTTTTGCGTCAAGAAGGCGCTTAGCTAAGGAGGTCTTAAAAGAAATTCTGGGTGAATCATGTCACAAGAAGCGCCTTGGCAAAGTGGCTTGGGGCGTTACCTGAGGAGCAGGGCAGCTTGCGTCAAAGGGCTCCAGCAGGTCTCATGTTCGAGTCTTGTTGGCAGCATGGGGAGTGTTTTTATTTTGTATTCTGGCGTTAAGGGAGAAGGAGTAGTGGACGGCACATGGACTGTGAAGGTAAGGATAAAGGCTTGTTATCTTTTTTTTTTATTTCGGCTAAGGTAGGATAAATTATTGTTTTATTTTAATTTAATAGGTGACTAAGAGAAAAATGAGGAGATAATTGATTTGTTAATTTATTTATTTTGAACAAGTGTCAAAGAGATAAAATAGGAGAGAAAAAGGAGGGATATGATAGGAGATGAAGTTGTGGCCGAATGGGGGGTTCTTTGGGTGGTATATTCGGTCATGGAAGGGGGTTAAGAGATGAATTTTATTTGGTTATTCTCTAATGCTTCTTGCCGAATTTTGGTAGCCAAGAAAATCCTCTCCTTCTTCATTTATTTTGCTAAGCCGAAACTTCCCCATTGTGCACCTTTGCCGAATGCTCCTAAGTCTCTACCGTTCTTCCACTTTTCTTTTCTTCAACTCCACAATTGTTTTATGGTTAGCCGAATATTTCACCTACATGTGAGGGCCATAGCCGAAACTTTGACCACCTGATCTAGTTTTGTTTGGCCGAATCCTTTAAGCACTCAATTTTCTCCATTGTTGCGTTTTCCTCTTCTCCATTAAAGTGCCGGACCACCATTGTTGTGCTCATAAGCCGAATCTTTAAGGAGGGTGGTGATGTCGACTTCTTTCTAGCAATCTCTTCTAGTAGGAGATAGTGGTAAGTATTTCTCTATAAGCTATCAGTTTTGGGATTCTTTCTTTTAGTATGTCGAAATCAATGGTTGGCTTTGGTATTTGGGGTTAGCCGAATATTCATAAGCCTTGATCTAGTGTCCTTTTGTGTGTAGCCGATAGAAGGAAGCATTAAGGGAGTCTCTTGGATTCGACAAATCAAGGTAAGTCATATTGGATATTCGGCCAAGGGCCCTTTTTCATGGATTTGTGTATAAGCCGATTCTAATAGTTGGTTGATAGGGATTTCGACTACTCAAGGAACAAGTATCAGCTTTTCGGGATTTGGTAAGTTAGGTAAGTGGTTGTGGTATTCGGCCTAAGGCCATATTATTGGTATTAAGTGTGACCGATTCTGGCTATGTGTATTTAGGGCCAAATCGACAGGAATAAGAGGAACTCCGGGATCGTGTTAAATTCAAGTAGCTAAGGATTTCGCTAAATAGTCAGGTGTGTAGTTAGCCTACCGTTTTCCGGGTTTATGATTGTATGTGATATCTGTATGTGTGTTATGAATGTGCTAACTAGTGCAGTGGAAATGGTGATATGGATACCCTCATGGGGTATGTCGATAAACCGGTAAGTACCGAATCTGATGAAATGTGATTATTGATGTGAATATGTGATAATATGCTAAATAACATGTACATGCATTATCATGGCATTATTTTATGTTGCATGTGCATGGGTGGGATATGATATGGAAGAAGGACAGGGTATACTTCGAGTACGTGGTTGATATAGGCTATGTGCCATATCGTGGTTAATGATGGCTTTGTGCTCATCGTGGTTTTGATGATAGCTTCTGCTACATCGTGGATTGGCGCTGACTGAGATCGCGTTGTGGATTATTTGCGATTAAGTTTGCGTGGACGGCATTTGTTGCCATATTGGAGACAAAAGGGGAGGGTGATTTAATAATCCCCTGGTGTGTGGTAGGCTGGATACGGGGGTGTGTAGAGGATGGACCCTAGGCTGGGTTGGGTGCTTTTTGCATAAATCTGTTTGATATGTGAATAAATGTGGAAATGGGCCAAGCCCAGTATGTGATGTGGATTAATGTGGTAATGGGCCAAGCCCAGTATGTGGGAACATGTGGTTAATTACACTATTGTAAGAATGTGATATGGTTATGGGCCAAGCCCAATATGTGGACTCTATATGTGAATGAATTGCATTATTATATGTCATAAGATGTGGATATGGGCCAAGCCCAATAAGTGAAAGCATGTGAATAAGTTACATTAATATCTATTATATGGGTTAATATGTGGTTGATATGTGGGTGGAATTCAGTGGACTAATTGCACACTGAGTCTGTATGACTCACCCAATTTTTATCAACATCGCAGGTGATGCTTGGACTGGGTTTGGAGTGGATACAAGGTGGCCCATGCAGAAGAAGTTTTGCTTGATTAAAGTATTTTATATTTCCAAGATTTATGAATTATTATTTAATGTAATAAGGGCCACTTAAAGTATTTGAATTTTGCTAGGTTTCCGTTGGATTTGTGATTAAGTTAATATTTTGTAAAGTTAAATTTTAAAAGCTATTTATATCTTAAAAGTTATATTAAAGTTTTGAATCCGGTATTTTTATAACAAGTTAATTTTTTTCTTAGAATGTTTTAAAATTACGAAAGTCTTTTATTAAAGGCAACAAATTTTTAACGGTTTTTACTTTTAAGTAAGAATATTTTCAAACGTTTTCCGCAGTGGCATTTCAAATTCGGTCGTAGGAATTTGGTGAGGGATAATGTGAAGGATTATTTTATTTGTTAAGATAATTTGGGAGAAAACTTTGGAATTTGATAGGAGGAGAAGTGGTGGCCGATTGAGGGGCTCTTTGTGTTGGTAAATTTGGCCATGGGGGGAGTTAAGTGCCGAATTTCTTTTAGTGAAAGCATCCATCTCTTTACCGAAAATCCTCTACTCTTCTCCTCTTCTTCTTATTTTCTTGTAACCCCAAATTCCTTCCTATTTCTTTGAAAGCTGAATGCCCTTGTCATTGAAAGCAATAGCCGTAACTTTGCTACCATTGTACTCCATTGCCGAAATCAACTAAGCTTCACACTCCCTCCATCTTTTTGTTAAAACCTCAAGGCTAGTCTTTCTTCTTATTCATTGAAGCCGAATCTACCTATATTGGTAGCCATAGCCGAATCTCTAAGGAACTGTCGACTTTTCTCTTGTAGTCTCTCCAAGCGACATAGTGGTAAGTATGATCCTCCTTAACAATCGGGTTTCCTTCTCCTATATTTTTAGTGTGCCTAAATCTTGTGAGTAGGCCTTGGCTGAGGTTGGCCGAATGTCCTTAAGCCATGTATGTGTGCTTTTTGTTGTAGCCGACGCTAAGGAGCAGTAGAAGAGATCTCTCGGGTTTTGAACATCAAGGTAAGTTGTTGGTAGCATTCGGCCTAAGGCCATATTTTGGTTATTAAGTGTTGACCGATTATGTACTATGGTTCTTAGGGGAAAATCGACAGTGGTTAAGAGGAGCTTCCAGGATTTCTATTTGTTTTGGGTAAGATTATTCGATAAGCCCTTGGATTCATTATGTTAGATTATAACATGGATGATTAACCGTTTGATGCTGATTAAGTGTTGTCGATGGATTCGAATACCAGTCAAGGAGGACAAGGGATAGCCCCTATCCTGAAGTTTAAGAGAAGATCCGTTTCTGCAGTTCGGGATTGGCCACCGGGGTGTGGACCAGCGTCAGAACAGGAAAATAGGCAGATAGCCGTGGTATCGCTTAGTGATAGTATCGGGATCGAGAGCGTAGTTCTTCAAGTTATAAGGTGTGTAGTTAGCCTACCATTTTCCGGGTTTATGATTGTATGTGATATCTGTATGTGTGTTATGAATGTGCTAACTAGTGCAGTGGAAATGGTGATATGGATACGCTCATGGGGTATTTCGATAATCCGGTAAGTACCGAATCTGATGAAATGTGATTGTGGATGTGAATATGTGATAATATGCTAAATAACATGTACATGCATTATCATGGCATTATTTTATGTTGCATGTGCATGGGTGGGATATGAATATGAAAGAAGGATAGGGTGTACTTCGAGTACGTGGTTTGATGAATGGCTTTGTGCCTCATCGTGATTGATATAGGCTATGTGCCATATCGTAGTTAATGATGGCTTTGTGCTCATCGTGGTTTTGATGATAGCTTCGGCTACATCGTGGATTGACGCTGACTAAGGTCGCGTTGTGGATTATTTGCGATTAAGTTCGCGTGGATGGCATTTGTTGCCATATTGGAGTAAAAAGGGGAGGGTGATTTAATAATCCCCTGGTGTGTGGTAGGCTGGATACGGGGGTATGTAGAGGATGGACCCTAGGCTGGGTTGGGCTTCATAATTGCATAATTTTGTATGTGAATAAATGTGGAAATGGGCCAAGCCCAATATGATATGTGGATTAATGTGAAATGGGCCAAGCCCAGTATGTGAAGTGGATAAAAGTGGTAATGGGCCAAGCCCAGTATGTGGAAACACGTGGTTAATATGTTATTATCTGATATGTGGTATGGATATGGGCCAAGCCCAAATTATGGAATTATGTGAACAAGTTGAATTATTATCTGATATGTGATCTGATGATGGGCCAAGCCCAATAAGTGAATAATGAGATTAAGTGCATTGATATCTGATATATGGGTTAATATGTGGTTTATATGTGGGTGGAATTCAGTGGCCTAATTGCACACTGAGTCTGTATGACTCACCCAATTTTTATCAACATCGCAGGTGATGCTTGGACTAGGTTTGGAGTGGATACAAGGTGGCCCATGCAGAAGAAGTTTTGCTTGATTAAAGTATTTTATATTTCCAAGATTTATGAATTATTATTTAATGTAATAAGGGCCACTTAAAGTATTTGAATTTTGCTATGTTTCCGTTGGATTTGTGATTAAGTTAATATTTTGTAAAGTTAAATTTTAAAAGCTATTTATATCTTAAAAGTTATATTAAAATTTTGAATCCGGTATTTTTATAACAAGTTAATTTTTTTCTTAGAATGTTTTAAAATTACGAAAGTGTTTTATTAAAGGCAACAAATTTTTAACGGTTTTTACTTTTAAGTAAGAATATTTTCAAACGTTTTCCGCAGTGGCATTTCAAATTCGGTCGTAGTGAATGGGCCGGGTTTGGGGTGTTACACGGGTTGCCTCCCGAGAAGCGCTCGTTTAAAGTCTTAAGCTAGACTTACCTCTCATCCGCATAATCATGGTGGTTTGAGGAGTTGAAAATCCTTTCTCATGCTATCAGTTCTATTATCAATATATAGCTCGAGTCAAGTAGCATTTACTTTAAAAGTGTCGAATATAGGATTACTTACCTCGACTGTTCCGTAAGGGAAGACATTGAGTACCTTAAAACGGATCTTTTCATTTGTATCAAGGTCTGAGGTGGCAATCCGAGGGTCTGTTTTAGCCAATAATACCTTATCCCTGATCTTAAATTTGTTTGTCCCACGGAATGGTGTTGGTTCTGCTTCGTGTATTCCTAGTTTCTCCTTGAAATGTGTCTTCCACTCGTCTAGTTCATCGATCTGAAGCCATCGTTCCTTGTGAGTTATTTCCTTGTTGGAATGAGGTCTAGGATTTGGCTCAGTTGTGTAGTTCCGTGGTGTTTCCTGAAAAGAAGGTTTAACCGAATGGTCATTAATAAAATTAATTTTCTCACCTTGATTACTTGATGTCCTAGACGAGTCAAGAGCCTGAAGACTGATTGATTCGTCACCTACACGAAGTATGAGTTCTCCTGTACCAACATCAATTTTAGTTCTAGTAGTTGCTAAAAAGGGTCTTCCTAAAATTAAGGGGATACTATTGTCCTTATCCATGTATAAAACGACAAAGTCTACCGGGAATATGAATTTGTCAATTTTGACTAGTACATCTTCAATTATACCCCTAGGAATTCGAATAGTTTTATCAACTAATTGAATGCTCATCCTAGTTTGTTTGGGTTTCCCTAAACCTAGCTGTCTAAACATTTTATAAGGCATAACATTTATGCTTACCCCTAAATCAGCTAAAGCATTATCAACAGATAAACTACCAATTAACCATAGAATTGTAAAACTCCCTAGATCTTTTAATTTTCGTGGTAGTTTATTTTGCAACATTGCTGAGCACACTGCGTTTAGTTCCACATGCGACTCCTCGTCTAACTTTCGTTTATTTGTCAAAAGCTCTTTTAAAAATTTCCTTGAATCTGGCATCTGCGAAAGAGCTTCAAGAAACGGTAAGTTAATATGTAATTTCTTTAAAAGTTTAAGAAGTTTACCGAATTGTTCGTCTGTGTTGTCTTTCTTCATCGCACCGGGATATGGTATACGAGGTTGGTACTCTTTAATTACCGATTTTGGCTTGTCATTTTTTACCTCAACCTTTCCTTCCTCTACCACTTTCTCTTGCCTTAATTTGGGCTTATGTAACCCTTCACTTTCATGAGCTGTTGTCGCTTGAAGTTACTCCTTTGGGTTAGTTTCAATGTTGCTTGGTAGGCTTCCTTGTGGTCTTTCGGAGATCAGCTTAGCAAGTTGCCCTAATTGGTTCTCGATCCCTTTAATCAATGCTTGTTGATTTTTAAGTGTTGTTTCGGTGTTTTGAAAACGGGTTTCTGACACCGCGATGAATTTTGTCAGCATCTCTTCAAGGTTCGACTTTTTCTCTTATGGGTAGGGTTGCTGTTGAAAGTTTGGAGAGGGTTGTTGTCTCTGATTTCCTTGACTACACCATGAAAAATTGGGGTGGTTCCTCCAACCTGGATTATAAGTGTTACTATAAGGGTTATTTTGAGGTCTAAAATTGTTACCCATATAGTGGACCTGCTCGTTTTCAGCGCTCGGGTTATAAGGTGGATATTCTGTATTGCTCATCCTTCTTCCGTTCATCTCGCACTGCATAGCTGGATGTACCTACGAAGAACCACATAAACCATCAATTTTTTGAGTCAAAAGTTCTACCTGGTTTGACAGCATGGTTACTGCGTCGAGGTTGAAAACACTGGCGGCTTTTGTTGGCCTTGTCCTCGTGACTTGCCACAAATAGTTATTCAGTGACATTTCTTCAATGAATTCATAGGCAGCCTCAGGTGTTTTATTATTCAAGGTTCCACCGGCGGCTGAATCAATCAATTGCCTGGTTGAAGGGTTCACACCGTTGAAAAGGTTTGGACCTGTAGCCACAAGGGTAATCCATGATGTGGGCACCTTCTCAATAGATCTTCGTATCTCTCTCATGCATCATAAAGTGTTTCTAAATCCATCTGCACAAAAGAAGAGATATCATTCCTCAACTTAGCTGTTTTAACCGGCGGAAAATATTTCAACAAAAATTTTTCAGTCATTTGTTCCCATGTAGTGATTGATCCTCGTGGAAGAGAATTCAACCACTGTTTAGCTTTATTGTTCAAAGAAAAGGGAAACAACCAAAGACGAATGGCATCATCAGAAACGCCATTTATTTTGAAAATGTCGCAAAATTCTAGGAAATTTGCCAAGTGATTGTTTGGATCTTCATCCTGCAAACCATCAAACTGAACAAACTGCTGTATCATCTGAATTGTGTTAGGTTTCAGTTCAAAATTATTTGCAGCAATAGTAGGTCTAACAATACTTGACTCAGTTCCTATTAAATTAGGTTTAGCATAATCATACATAGTTCGAGGAGCATGATTTTCGGCCACTTCTGGAGGTAGCGGATTATTCTCAGCCATCTCTTCGGTAGTATTAATTCTGTTTTCTTGCTCTTCTTGTATGTATTGTAGGCTTCTCCTTATTTCTCTTCGGTTTCTGTGAACTGTACTTTCAATTTCACTATTGTAAAGTAGAGCTCCTAATGGATTCCTTCTAGTCATAAACTAGAATACCTGCCAGAAGCAAAGAAGAAAATTTAGAAAAGTACAAAAAAAATTTAATTGCAAAAATAAAATATGGCTAAAGTAATAAAAATTGAGCGTTCTTAATATTTCAGTTCCCCGGCAACGGCGCCAAAAACTTGGTCGTAGTGGGAAAGTCTTAAAATTTATATAATGAATGATCGAGCCTAGAAACTAACTATCACCACGATTGAGGCAAGCACACCTATCGAACAGTAGTATAGTTTAGTGGAAAGACCGAAATATCGAACCCAAGAGAACCAAAAGTACTAATACAACTCTCTCTTTATTATTTAGCCTAAGAATTAAGGAATTGTTGTTTAATCTAAAATTAACTAACTACTAAGCTAAGGATGCTAAGACACAGAGAATGAATTGGGGAAAATACTTTTGGGAAAAACCAATTGATTAGGACAATACCCGAGGAAGAATCCACCTAGACTTCACTTGTTATTTAACTCTGAACCAGACGATTTATTCACTTGACTTGATCCGTAGGATTCCCTAATTTATATTAATACCTCTTTCGAGGCTACTAACGTCTAACCCTAGGTTGATTAATTGAAATCTCTTTCTAATTAAAACCCTAGAATTGCATTAATTTGATTTATGGACTCCCATATCAGGTTTCACCCTAATCCGGCAGATTTTCGTCATCCTATTTCTAGGGTTGCGATCAACTCCGCTTAACTATGCTAGATCTACTCTTAAACAGGGACTTTTGCTCCACTGCCTAAGCACATCAATACTTGAATCAATATCCTGAAATACCAAAGCAAGAATTAAAAACACAAAATTAAGAATAAATCAAGTATTTATCATATAGTTCAGAAAACAATACCAAGGTCCGTCTTAGGTTTCATCCCCCTCAGGTATTTGAGGGTTTTAGTTCATAATCATAAAAGAATACATCTTAGAAGAAAATATAAAACAAAACATAAGAAAAACCCTAAAACCCCCTAAATGAAATTGAAGGGAAGATCCTCCGTCTTGAGTATGACTCCGGCTTCTTGAGATGAATCAGTTGGCTTTCTTCGAGTAAATCCCACAATTCTGACCTCTCTGGCTTGGCTCCTAAACCTACCTGGACGCCCCCTCTTAGATCACACTTAGGGTGTTTATATAGGCTTTCGAGATGTCTTTCTTCGCCCTTAAGTATCCTAATTCGAGTGGAATTAAAACAGGTCACTGCAGGGACACACCCGTGGCACACGCCCGTGTAAATCGAGGCCAGGCCGTGTTAGGGTCTGCTAAGGAGGCACGGCCGTGTGGCATGGGCCCAGGCCATGTCGATTTTGTACTTTGGCCCATTTTCTCTGTTTTTTGTCTGTTTCTCGTTCTTTTCATCCTCCGATGCTTCCCTAAGTATCAAACATGAAATTAAAGGATTAGGGGCACCAAATTCCATAATTCGGGAAATAAATCATCCAAAAGTATGCTAAATGTGGGATTAAAATATGAACATATTACGGTTTCTCACTTTCTAACACAATCAAGTTTTTGGCGTCATTGTCGGGGACTAAGATATTAGGAACACTTGATTTTTATTACTATAGCCATATTTTATTTTTGCAATTAAATTTTATTTTTACTTTTCTAAATTTTCTTCTTTGCTTCTGGTAGGTATTCTAATTTATGACTAGAAGAAACCCGTCAGGACCTCTACTTTATGATAGTGAAATTGAAAGCACAGTGCGCAGAAACCGAAGAGAAATAAGGAGAAGCCTACAATACATACAAGAAGAGCAAGAAGGCGAAATTAATACTACCGAAGAGATGGCTGAGAATAATCCGCTACCTCCGGTGGTGGCTGAAAATCATGCTCCTCGTACTATGTATGATTATGCTAAACCTAATTTAACAGGAACTGAGTCAAGTATTGTTAGACCTGCTATTTCTGCAAATAATTTTGAACTGAAACCTAACAGAGTTCAAATGATACAGCAATTTGTTCAGTTTGATGGTTTGCAGGATGAAGATCCAAATAATCACTTGGCGAATTTCCTAGAATTCTGCAATACCTTCAAAATAAATGGCGTTTCTGATGAAGTCATTTTTCTTCGGTTGTTTCCCTTTTTGTTGAGAAACAAAGCTAAACAGTGGTTGAACTCGTTACCACGAGGATCAATCACTACATGGAAACAAATGACCAAAAAATTTTTGTTAAAATATTTTCAGCGGGCTAAAACGGCCAAGTTGAGGAATGATATCTCTTCTTTTGTGCAGATGGATTTAGAGAACTTTACGATGCATGGGAGAGATACAAAGATCTATTGAGAAGGTGTCCATACCATGGATTACCCTTGTGGCTACAAGTCCAAACCTTTTATAACGGTGTGAACCCCTCAACCAGACAGTTGATTGATTCAGCCGCCGGCGGAACCCTGAATAACAAAATACCTGAGGCTGCCTACGAATTCATTGAAGAAATGTCACTGAATAACTATTAGTGGCAAGTCACGAGGACAAGGCCAACAAAAACCGCCAGTGTTTTCAACCTCGACACAGCAACCATGCTACCAAATCAGGTAGAGATGTTAAATAAAAAGATTGATGGTTTATGTGGTTCTTCGTAGGTACATCCAGCTATGCAGTGCGAGATGAATGGAGGAGGGATGAGCAATACATAATACCCACCTTACAACCCGAGCGCTGAAAACGAGCAAGCTCACTGTATGGGTAAAAATTTTAGACTTGAAAATAACCCTTATAGTAACACTTACAATCCAGGTTGGAGGAACCACACCAATTTTTCATAGGGTGGTCAAGGAAATCAAAGAAAACAGCCCCTCCCAAGTTTCCAACAGCAACCCTACCCACAAGAAAAGAAGCTAAACATTGAGGAGATGCTAACAAAATTTATAGCGGTGTCAGAAACCCGTTTCTAAAACACCGAGACAACACTCAAAAATCAGCAAGCATCGATTCAAGGGATCAAGAACCAATTAGAGCAACTTGCTAAGCAGTTCTCTGAATGATCACAAGGAAGCCTGCCAAGCAACACTGAAACTAACCCGAAGAAGCAACTTCAAGCAATAACCGCTCGCGATAGTGAAGGGTTAGATGAACCAAAAGTAAGCCAAGAGAATGTGGTCGAGGAAGGTAAGGTCAAGGTAAGTCATGATAAGCCAAAACCGATAATTAAATAGTACCAACCTCGTGTGCCATACCCCAATGCAAGGAAGAAAGACAACACAGATGAACAATTCGGTAAATTTCTCAAACTTTTAAAGAAATTACATATTAATTTACAGTTTCTTGAAGCTCTTTCACAGATGCCAGATTCAAGGAAATTTTTAAAAGAGCTTTTAACAAACAAAAGGAAGTTAGACGAAGAGTCGCATGTGGAACTAAACGCAGTGTGCTCAGCAATGTTGCAAAATAAACTACCATGAAAATTAAAAAATCCAGGGAGTTTTACAATTCCATGCTTAATTGGTAGTTTATCTATTGAAAACGCTTAATTTAGGGGCAAGTATCAATGTTATGCCTTATAAAATGTTTAAACAGGTAGGTCTAGGGAAACCCAAACAAACTAAGATGAGCATTCAATTAGCTGATAAAACTATTAGAATTCCTAGGGGTATAATTGAAGATGTACTCGTGAAAATTGATAAAATCATATTCCCAGTAGACTTTGTCATTTTAGACATGGATAAGAACAATAATATTCCTTTACTTTTAGGAAGACCCTTTTTAGCAATTGCCAGAACTAAAATTGATGTTGGTACAGGAGAACTCATACTTCGTGTAGGTGATGAATCAATTACTCTTCAAGCTTTTGACTCAACTAGGACATCAAGTAATCAAGGTGAGAACATAAATTCTATTAATGACCATTTGGTTCAACCTTCTTTACAGAAAACACCACGGAACTACACAACTGAGCCAGATCCTAGACCTCATGCCAACAAGGAAATAACTCACGAGGAGCAAAGGCTTCAGATCGATGAACTAAACGAATGGAAGACACGCTTCAAGGAAAAACTAGGTATACACGAACCAGAACCAAAGCCACTCCATGGGACAAACAAATTTAAGATCGGATATTAGGTATTGTTGGATAATACAAACCCTCGAATCACCACTTCAAACCTTGATACAAATGAAGAAATCCCTTTTAAGGTACTCAATGTCTCCCCATATAGAACAATCGAGGTAAGTAATCCTATATTCGGCACTTTTAAAGTAAACACTACTCGACCTGAACTATATACTGATAATAGAATTGATAGCATGAGAAAGGATTTTCAACTCCTCAAACCACCATGAATGTGCGAATGAGAGGTAAGTCTAGCTTAAGAATTTAAACGAGCGCTTCTCGGGAGGCAACCCGAGCACCAAACCCATTAATTTTCATATTTTTATCTTATTGTTTTATTTTCTTTTCATTTTTACTTTCAGCATCAGACTACAAACTAACCACATAGATTTCCATACCACACGGCCTTGCACACGGGCGTGGTCGTGGCCGTATGGACACTACAGATTTTTGTATTGGCATGGCAGAGATAGTACGAAACAGGAACGAAAAATATCTTCAAGCCACAGGCCCAGTCTAAACACCACGGCCGTGCGATACAGCCATGGTTGACAGGCGTGGTGACCTGCACACGGGTGTGGGAGAAACGAACGAAGCACAACACGGCCGTGCGATACGGTCGTGTGACCCAACACACCCAAGGTACACGGGCGTGGGAAATCCTCAGACCCCAATTTCTATATAAACCCCTTTTTCTTCTCACTTTCCCCATCAAACCCCCTTCCTCTCAACCCTAGTCACCAAAATTTTTCTTTCTATTTCACCATCCTTACCACTATCACTCAATGCCCAAAGGCAAGGCAAACACCACCATTCCCATGTTGAAGAAGCGAAAGGGCCCTAACACAGTCTCCTCGTGTGAGACAGATTTACATGAGTTCATGCCGGCCGCTTCATTAACTCGCCGAGCCAAGGACGTTTGAGTCCATTTAATTTTTCTTTTTCTTTTCTCTTCTCCTTTATTTTCCTTCCCTTTATCTTTCTTGTCTTTAATTGTTATTCTTACATTTTGTTTTCTTTGATTTAGGTTCTAAAGGCTATTAGGGAATCACCACACCACGCCTTTAGAAATCACACCCACTTCGCGAAGCATCTAACAATAAGGACTTTTCAGTCCATTAATCTTTTCTTTTAGTTTTATTTCACTTCTTACACTCTTTCTTTTTATCTTTCTTTTCTTTAAATATATTATTAGTATATTTTGAATTATTCTTATTTTTTCCTGGCTAATTCTTCATGAGCTTCCCAATTTTTTCATCTAGCGCAGAGATTGTTGGCGGCCACCACACCACCACAAAAGACGCCTCCTCCAAACTTATCTTTCACCTCTGAATCAAATTTTTACACTTCCAACTCAAGGAATCCATCCAAAATTCAAGAAGTTTCACCTCTCCCTATCTCTTATGATTTCATATCTATCTTTGTACATTGAGGGCAATGTACATTTTAAGTGTGGGGGGTGAATTTTATTTTGAAAAGTTCCTAACTTTTTGCATTATTCTCAAATCTATGAATTATGTCTTGTTCTTAAGAAATTTTCTCATATTACTGTTAGAATGAAATTTCCTTTGATTCATGATTTTTATTGATATGTTTTGGATTAAGTCATTGATAATTGTGCAGTGGTGATTTAAACTTTAGGAGGCTAGAGAATCAAGCATGATGAGTCTATTTTCAAAAAATTAAAATTTTTTAGGTTGTCTACCTGAATCTAATTATTACCTTGAAGTTTGAAATTTACAAGGTTGATATAAAAAACCCATAATTTTTGTGAGATTTTAAGTCTTTTAGAGCATACATTCTTTTCATACTCACTTTATTGATTATGAGTGTGTCAACATTGATTTGTTATTCTATAACTTGTTTCGATTATACATGTCAAGACCGCATCATTGATTTGATATACAGAGATGATAAAGGCACTTAGGATTTAACCCACTTACTCCATTAAAAGCCTACCCTCACAATTAACCCCTAATGAACCCCTTTGATCTTAACAAACCTTTTATTGACTCACCCACTAATTTTAACCCAAAACCCATCTTGTATTTGTTATCACCATTTCTCTTGACTACCCTTATATCGAGATTTGATTTGATCAGTTGTCTAACTACATTCTTTATTTCAATTGTTAAAATATATCTACTTGACTTGTTCTTAAAAAATATATATATTTATTAGTTCTATGATTAAGTGAGCTTATACGTTTAAATTCCACATCTTGAGAAGAAGATCGTATTATTAGTAATAAAGTTTTACTTAATGTAATTATTCGAATCTCAGTTCATCTTTCTAAGTTAGGTAATTTGTTAATTCAATCTCGATTCTAACCCTTTAATTCAGCCTTTATCCACACCTTTTTTAACCCGAGCCCCATTACAACCCTTTTTAAAGACCTTTTGATTTGTGTATCATCTCATTTTATAGTGGTGGAGATTTGATTTTCATACAAGCCTATGGGATTAACTTTTCATGTTTGACTTTTGAGTGCTTAATTTGAACCTTAAACACTTTTGAAAGATTTGAGTGAATCTTTAGTGAGGGTGTCAATTCTTGTCAGTTTCGAATCAGAGGTAATTATTTAGGTAAGGGGAAACACCTATGTTTTCGTGCTATAAAAACTATGACTTTGACTGTTTGAATCTTTAGGACCCTACTACTTAAATTATCAATGTATGAATTATCTTTGAATTATGATGAAACACTATTGATGAATATTATGAATTAAGGAAGTTCATTTTAATTGTGAGTTGAGAATTTTGCTTGAGGACATGCAAATGCTTAAGTGTGGGGGTATTTGATAAACCGTAATATATACATATTTTAATCCCACATTTAGCATACTTTTGGATGATTTATTCCCTGAATTGTGGAATTTGGTGCTCCTAATCCTTTAATTTCATGTTTTATACTTAGGAGAGCAACGGAGGATCAAAAGAACGAGAAACGGGCCAAAAACGGAGAAAATAGGCCAAAGTATGAAATTCACATGGTCTGGGCTTGAGACACACGACCGTGCCTCTTTAACAGACCCTCACACGGCCTAGGCTCGATTCACACTGGCGTGCCACACGGGCGTGTCCCTGACGTAACCTGTTTTAATTCCATTCGGAATAAGGTACTTAGAGGCAAAGAAAGACATTCCAAAAGCCTATATAAATACCCTAGATGGCAACCTAAACGGGGTGGTACAGGTAGGCCGAGGAGCCAAGCCAGAGAGGCCGAATTGTGGGATATACTCGAAGAAAGCCAGTTGATTCATCTTAAGAAGCCGGAATCATACTCACGATAGAAGATCTTCCCTTCAATTTTCTTTAGGGGGTTTTAGGGTTTTTCTTATGTTTTGTTTTATATTTTCTTTTGAGATGTACTCTTTTATAATTATGAACTAAACCCCTCAAATACCTGAGGGGGATGAAACCTAAGACGGATCTTGTTATTGTTTTCTGAACTATACGATAAATATTTTGTTTGTTCTTAATTATGTGTTCTTAATGCTTCTTTTAAAATTTCGGGATATTGATTCAAGTATTGATGTGCTTAGGCAGTGGAGCAAAAGTCCCTGTTTAAGAGAAGATCTAGCATAGTTAAGCGGAGTTGATCACAACTCTAGAAATAGGATGACAAAAATCTGCTGGATTAGGGTCAAACCTAATATGGGAGTCTATAGATCGAGTTAATGCAATTCTAGGGGTTTTAACTAGAAAGAGATTTCAATTAATCAACCTAGGGTTAGATGTTAGTAGCCTCAAAAGAGCTATTAATATAAATTAAGGAATCCTACGGATCAAGTCAAGTCTTAAAATTTATATAATGAATGATCGAGCCTAGAAACTAACTTATGACAACGATTGAGGTAAGCGCACCTACCGTTTGGTAGTATAGCTATGGCAAGACCGGAAGTATCGTATCCTCAAGGACCAAGAGTACTAGTAATTACTATCTTTTTATTATTCAGCCTAAGTGTTAAGGGAATTGTTGTTTAATCTAAAACTAACTAATTACTAAGCTAAAGATGCTAAGACACAGAGAATGAATTGGGAAAATACTTTTGGGAAAAACCAATTGATTAAGACAATACCCGAGGAAGAATCCACTTAGACTTCACTTGTTATTTAACTCTGAACCAGACGATTTATTCACCTGACTTGATCGTAGGATTCCCTAATTTATATAATTCCTCTTTTGAGGCTACTAACGTCTAACCCTAGGTTGATTAATTGAAATCTCTTTCTAATTAAAACCCCTAGAATTGCATTAACTCGATCTATAGACTCCCATATTAGGTTTGACCCTAATCTGGCAGATTTTCGTCATCCTATTTCTAGGGTTGCGATCAACTCCGCTTAACTATGCTATATCTTCTCTTAAACAGGGACTTTTGCTCCACTGCCTAAGCACATCAATATTTGAACCAATATCCTGAAATATTAAAACAAGAATTAAGAACACATAATTAAGAACAAATCAAGTATTTATCATATAGTTCAGAAAATAATAACAAGATCCGTCTTAGGTTTCATCCCCCTCAGGTATTTGAGGGGTTTAGTTCATAATTATAAAAGAATACATCTCAGAAGAAAATATAAAACAAAACATAAGAAAAACCCTAAAACCCCCTGAAGGAAATTGAAGGGAAGATCCTCCGTCTTGAGTATGATTCCAGCTTCTTGAGATGAATCAACTGGCTTTCTTCGAGTATATCCCACAATTCGGCCTCTCTGGCGTAGCTCATCGGCCTACCTGCACCACCCCTTTTTAGGTCACACTTAGGGTGTTTATATAGGCTTTCAGAATGTCTTTCTTTGCCCCTAAGTATCCTAATCCGAATGGAATTGAAACAGGTCACGGCAGGGACACGCCCATGTGGCACACCCGTGCGAATCGAACCCAGGCCGTGCTCGGGTCTGCTAAAGAGGCACGGCCGTGTGGCTCGGTTCCAGGCCGTGTGAATTTCGTACTTTGGCCCATTTTCTCCGTTTTTAGCTTGTTTCTCGTCCTTTTCATTCTCTGGTACTCTTCTAAGTATAAAACATGAAATTAAAGGATTATGAGCATCAAATTCCACAATTCAGGGGATAAATCATCCAAAAGTATGCCAAATGTGGGATTAAAATATGTACATATTACGGTTTATCAGATTGCAAATGGATCTTTTCCATTTTCATTTTCATTTTTGGAAACCTGCATTAATTTCCAAATGGTTCCATTTTTCCATTTCAGAAAAAACCATAATCATTCTTGATTGTTTTCCATTTCTCTTTTCCTAATCATATTGTTTATTTCTATTGAAACACGCAATTCATTTATTGTTTGAATAAGCTAGCGGAGGGACTGATTGGACATATGTGGTTGAGGCTCAAATGATTTATAATTAAGTTTTGGCTTTCCGTCTATTAATTATAAACTCATTTAGTTGCGAAGCCCTTCCACTATAGTATCGTGATTGAGCTCTCCCCAACGCCATACCATTATGAAAACAACTACTCAGTGCTTGTCCAATGACCATATCATAAGTGTGTTACCCTCATAGGATATCCTTGATCTCTTTGGGATAATATTTGTTCTCCAAATATGATCCTATTTTATCTCATGGTAACCATTACATCTTCCTTCATGAAAAGTCAATCACTATAGTGATCAAGTCATCCATCACAAAGATGGACGACTCGTGGCCACATTTACTTTTCATCAACCATGTAATGCCAATGAGAGGGTATCATTTACCCATGTTGTGGGCTATGAATTCCACTGTTTTGAATGACATTACATACTACAAAAGTTGTACGCCCAACACACCAGCTTTATGTTTCTTATCTATTTGAACTCAGGCTTTTACTTACATCAAAGTGTACGAGTCATGCATACATAGCCCGCCATCCACTCAGGATTTAGGTATGTCACACTATGAACGTCACAAGCAAATAAATCTATAAATGGATTCAGGATCTATTCTAATTGGGTCCTGTCTGATGTACTGTCAGTCCTGTCAGTCACATCTATGTCTCTATCTTTTAGGAGTTATCCACTTCGAGGCCCAAGATAAGGCATCTCCCCAATTGGACTTGAAAAGCAAAATATTAGTCTTTTAATCAGTTTCTTCATTTTTTATTAAACTAACGACATGTTTAGGTTCGTCTACTAATACCAGTTGTCTTTCCGTACTACGATCCGACCACGTAATACTGCTTAGTATTAGCTAAACATTTAGACAACCATTGAGCAACATTTGTTTCCATATTATTTTGTGTACGAAAACCATGTGAGGACAATATACAAAGTACTAATTTAATTTATGAATAATTTTATTAACCGATCTATTTGAAAAAATTACAAGTGTACTTATACGAAAATACTACACTTAGGGCACCAGATCCAACACCTATACCTGACCCGATCGTCGGGTCCGAGCTACAGCGTGCCACGTTCGTTGTTGGAGCAACTACAGTCAATTTAGATATGAATACACATCATTAATTATAAAAATATAAGAGCTATAAGCAAACAATGATAAAAATATTCATTCCTGGGTTTTATACGAGCTTACGAAAGCTTTAAAGTTAACCCGATAGTGAATTAGGACTGAATTGTGGAAGTTTCGAAATATAGGATTGACGTCACGATGTGAAGGGTTTTCTTCATCACAACATGACATACTGTTTTGCTCTCGTCACAATGGCAGGGTTCCTCATTGCGCTGTGGCCTGAAGCCCAATCTTGTCGCGACGACATACGTGTAACGTTGCGACGTCACCTACTGTTTTTTCATTTTCATTCAAAAACTTGCAATTTCAAGCAAACCAATTTAAAAACACATTTTTACTTTATAGATGACCAAATGAGTAGTACTTATACATTTTTAACATGTCCAAAACACACTTATATCACATTTAAAATATCAATTCCATACAACTAACACCAACACCATCAATAACATTCAACTAACATATACATCACTTATTCTTCCAATGTTAAACATTCTCACTACTTAAACTATTTTTCAAGTCATACCAGATACACACCTATTTAATTTTTCTTTTTCATTATTCACATTACAATTGTATTACCATTCATGAAGTAATCCTTCATTACATCATAGTAATTCTATGTTACATCCATATGTATACACTAAGCATATAACTTAACAAGCACTTGCTAAGTTCATGTATATATTTCATTCAAGATGCCATCACATATTTTGCACCTTAATCAATATATGAAAGTTCTAAGTTGCATACCCATATATATATACATCAAACATATACCATGGTAAGGCATCAAATACAACTCTTTAAGTATAATTATTGCATTATATCAACAAAACTTAGCCTATTAGGTACATCCCGACTAGACTCAAAAGTAAAAAATGAACAAACACTACTGAGATTGGGATTGTTGACTGGATATTGAAGTTGATGCTTAGGAAAAACACGAACTGAACCTAACCTATACACGGAAAACAAATCGCACGCTGAGTAAAACACTCAGTGGTAATCTATGATTCAAGATAAATAATGATACAAGTGCATTGTGAAAAAATTCAATACTAATAGTATCAAACCATTCCATATGTATATGATACCTTCACTTATATAATGGTACAAGTACAACTATGACTATACATATATGTTCACCAACTTACCAACCATTTTGTAAATTATTAGATTCATTTCAAGGCTAAATAGAGTTAAATCAATTTCATATATCTTCATCCTTAGTATATATATTACTAATACATATATTCAGTCCATACTTTCATTGCAAAAATTCAAGCCAATAAGATCCTTCATAATTCAAAATAGCCATTGGGCTCACTTTTCATTTAAATTTGCATAATATCATATATCATGATTCCATTTCATTCCATATTCATTTATCCAATTCATCATTTCTGTTATAACCCTATTAACCAGACATAGACTCAGTCAAATACATGGATCCGTCACCCTGGATTGATTGGCAATGATGATGCTATAACGCTACATAGTACAACCCTAGATTGCCCAACAACAATGATTTTCTCAACTCGATCAATTTGTCACCCGAATTTCCTGGAAACGATGACTCAATGCATAACTTCTAACTCCCTAGATTGCTCGACAATAATGATTTTACTTAGTACTCTGATCTTATGGTATGCTAACTATATTCGACACAATTCAAACAACTAATAGGGTAGCCAATTTATATTTCATTACATATAATTCAATAAACATTCCAATATCCACAATCCACCATCATTTTACAAATTCATAGAATTCATAACATGTTTCAGCCATATTTCATATCAATTATTACAAATCAAATAAATTGAAAATTTTGTCCTTTATTCAATTTAGTCCCTATCTTGATATTCAAATTCGAATATACCAAATCAGCTCAATTAACCATTACTGACTTACCTCAACCATGTATAATGTGAAATAACATGAAAATGCAACATTTAATTAAGTCCCAAATCATAGAAATACAAACCGAAAATTCTGAGCTATTCGTCGTCGACTTTAGCTTTTCCTTTTCCTCTCGAGGAATCCGGATCGACGTTAGCTATGAATTAGCATAAACATACAACACCATCAATATTTAACCAATTTCACAATCAATTGCCATTTTATGCAAAAATTTTAATTTATTCAATTTAGTCCCTACAATCGGGACTAACATAACTTTCAATCTAAAGCTCCAAATTGAAATCAGTTTCCACTATTAACCATTAGGGACCTCCTATTTCTCATTTATTCTATCAATTTTTCAATTTAGTCATTTTAGCTAATAATGTACGAAATTATTAATAAAAGTCACAATTTAGTCCTTTTTCACCTCTAAGCTTAAAATATATCAATTTAATACCTAAAACTTTAAGAAATCAACAATGATAACTTTCTAAAACTTTAAAAGTTTTACAAATTGGCACATGGGACCTATGACCTTAAAAACATAAAATTAAAAGAAAATGGACTAAATTGAATATACCATTAGGGCCGAAACTTCCAACGTCCCTTAGGTTTTCTTCTTCCTTTAAGTTTGATCAAAATGAAGAAGATGAAGGAAATGTTTCCTTTTTCTTCCACTTTCTCATTTTTATTATTTCTTAATTAGTTTTAATTTAATAAATTAAAACTTAAATTATTTTAGTTAATGCCCTTTAATTAACTGGTCAATACTATATATACATGATATAATTGCTAATTTAGACCTTAGATTAATTTCAATTCAAGTCCTCAATTTATTTTTCTAATTAAAAATCTATAGCGATTAGACTTTACGATTTAATCATTGGGCCCAATTAAATGCAGTTTCAACTAAATTACTTATCTAAAATTCAAGTCACCTATACAATAACTCTAAAATATTTACGGACTCGATTTATGAAAAAGCATTTTTCGACACCACTGACTTTCGGGTCGTTACAGTCATAATCTCCATATCATCAACTATCTCATACACAAGTACACATATGACCCTACTGGCATGCCAACTGTATCTTATACATTTATTAAGTTCACATGGGCATTAATCGTTCATATCGCATATACATAACTTGTAACTGTCACATATTAATTTCTAAATCCTGTAGATTGAATCAAAACATGAGTTACACATACAATGAATGATACATTTCAAGATCCTTGCCATTCTTCTAGTTACAACCAATAGATATAACATCAATACCTATCTCAATTTATTTCAGTTCAAATCACATTTACTAGCTATGTATGCTAATTTCCATCAAAGCTTAACTTATGTTCAAGCATTGATATAATGAAATAAACACAAACATACATATAACACAAGGAAAGGTGGTAAGTTCCATATGAACTTACCTTTTTCAAAATACAAAACTAATAGGCTTTTCAGGGCCTATTCCGCAATTTTTGCTTTTCCTCTACAAGCTCCACTTTTATCCAATTCTGGTTCTATACAAATATGTAGATTTATACCCATCATTATCATATGTCATCACACAATGGACATTCAATGGCTTACAACAACAATGCCATGAAATGCACTATTCAAATTAATCATTTTTCCAATATAAATACATAATTTTTATTTCATTCAATTTAGTCCCTAAACTCAGGATAAGCATAATTTTTGCTTCCTAGCTCTAAATTAAAATCCGATTTGACATTCTTTCATTAGGGACCCTATAACTTCTATTTCCACCAAAATTTTATGATAGTTTTTATATTTATTCAATTTGGTCCCTAATGTTACAAAGCTATCGAACAAACTTAAATAACTGTACAATTTAGTCATTTTCATGATCTAAGCTTAATATCTACCAATTTCAAGCCTATTTCATCAATTTATCAACAATGAAAAGTTTCTAAAATTTCAAATTTTGCTTAAATTGATACATGAGCCAGCAAAATCAAGCTCTCATGATCATAAATATACAACAATTACAAGAAAATAGCTTGGTTTTCATACCTAGGAAATGAGCAAATGTGAAAGGGTAACTTTTGAAGCTTCCTTCAATTTGGCTATGATGGACGGTGAAATAATGAAGATGAAGATGAAGATGGAGATGAAATTCCACTTACTTTTACTTTTATACTTTAATTAGTTATTAATTAAACTAGTTTAATTAATTTAGTCATGGCTTAATTAGCATAATTAACACTTAATCACACTTAATGGAAAATGGCATCATCATCCACTAACTCTTAATTGAAAATGGTCTAATAACCATTTTGGACCATTGCTATTTAGGTCCTCAAGCCTTTTCTTAATTAAAACTCAATAAAGATTGGAATTTTACAGTTTAGTCCCTGAGCTTTAATTGACGAAGTTACTTGACCATTCTTTAGCATATTTCCATATTAACTTTGTAGATATTCCTATTTTATATTTATGGACTTGGTTTACGAAAATGGGGTTTTGAAACTGCATTTTCTGGTACCACTGAAAATCATATCGTTATAATGACAACATCCAAGACTCAATTCTCGACTCAACAAAGTTTGTATAGTCTTTGAAATGTTTTGTAGCAAGTGGCATGTACCTAGTGTCATAGTTTACTTTGAATTCATGTTGAATGTTTTGGTCATCTAATGTGTTAATGGTATGAAATATGAACCTGCCCATATATGTTTGTGTATATATATGTGTTGGATATAGGGATATGTGGTTATGCTTGTCTAATATGTTATGTTTGGATCATATTTGATATGATGCTTGCATGCCAAGAAAGTGAAATTGACACTTGATGGTAGTAATGATGTGATCATACTTGTGAATAGGTGATTTAAGTATTAAACATGCTTAAAATGGTGTTTAGAACTTGATAAAGATGTATTATAATGTTTGGATATGATATGGTATTGTTTTGGGTCAAAATAGGTGTGTTTCGGGGTCATTTTTGAGTCCTAACAAACTTCTATCGATAGAAGTGGTCAGATGTATCGGTACAAGTAAGTAGCCAAAATAAGAATAGTATTAAGGACTTCAACGGGTAGAAGTTTACCGGTACAAGCATGTCAGTACATGGTTCCTCCCTTGTTTTGACTTGTTTTGACCCTCGAAGACCCGAATTTTTAAATGACTTGAAGTCAATTCTAATCAATATGAATGTTTTGTAAAGTGTGATAAAAGTATGATATTGTGTTGATGTTGAATGAGAAGCAGATCTAGTTGTTTTAATTAATATCCTTGAACTTGTTCATAGTTGAAATGAATAGTTTATATAATATGTTAAATGTTTGATGTTTTGAATTGATTATAAAAGAAAAGCTATCCCATGTTTCTTTGGCAATGAATGTGGTGCTTCGCATTCAGACTTGATGATTGAGTCGAGTGAAGGATGCTACAAAAGGAGTATAAGGTCACTAGGTCTCAATGACCTTAAGTGGCCCCCTCATGGTGAGCGCACACTTTCTAGGTCGGCCGGGAGGCGCGAAGCTAGAGTCTCTTGTGGGTATTTTTTGGGTCACTCCCCATGTTTCCACATGTTCAAGCCAAAATAGAGGTATAACAATACTAAAAATAACTTTAAAATAATAAACACAAATAAAATAAAAACCAAAAAACTAAAATAAGTCAAAATTAAAATAAAAAAATTAAATTAAAACCAAGCCCAAAAATATGAAATAAGATTCAACTTTAATTTTTCTTATAAAAAATGAACCTATGAGAAATCAAAATAATCACAATATAAACTCTAAAATAGAGCTCGGCCCGAACAAAAATGTATTACAACACTACTTATAGGAAATAAAAAAGTAATGAATTTTTATTGCAAACAAACTAGCTATCAAAAGAGAGAATTACATTGACTAGTGTATGACAGTTATAACTAGTCATTGTCATTCATAAGAGCTTGATGATGTGCGTGAATCGTTTAACAAACATTCACATGTCCAAAGCTTATAAAGCGACTCAACTCATACGATTGAAACTCATTTCTGTATTTTATATGTTTTTAGTTAAGAGTCATTTTGTTTTGATAGTCTTGTTTTTATGAGGAAGAAGTGGGCTTTGTTGACATGCCTTGTAATTGGGCCAACCTTTTGACATGTAACTGACTAAGCTCTCTAACTTATCTTGGACGATATGTTACCAGTTCCTGAACTTTCTGCAATAGAAGTTTCAACAACATCTTGAAAGCTAAATGAAGGATCAAATGGACTGCTGTTGAAATCTTGGTTTTTTAAGAGGCTTTCACTAGTTTTCTGTTGTTGATCAATCATCATCTTAAGTTGCCTTCCTTGCTCTTCTATTCGAAACTGTAGATTTCGCTGAATCTGACCATGAAAATGAAACAAGAGCTTAATTGTAAGGTTATGAAACGAAGCCACCAAATAGTTTATAGGACTAAAGTGCAATTTTACTAGGTACTAACTTATAGTTTTATAAAATTTTTATAGCTAAACATGCAATTTTCTATTTTAAGAGGGTTAGGCCCCCTGCCAACCTCCTGGTGCCACCCCTGATTATACAATGCTTATTCTTTGAACAAACATAGATCTAACTTGAATATAAAATCGACAAACAATATAGAATTTAACCAAGGTGGGAATGGGATAACTCACTATTTAATCGGTATAAGGAAACACTACTTTAAGTTATACTACTTTGCTATCCCCACTTTGCTTTGGCTAAATATATAATCACTTACCAATTAAAATTAAAAATAAGTTTTTTTTTTAATTATCAAAATTTTTTATTAAATCTAATGACAAATGATTGTGGTAGGCAGAGATTGTTTTAGATCAAATTCTAATTATAATCCCTCTATTATGTTTAAATTTAGGATTTAATATCTATACCTTAATTTGCCATAATATCATTAGTTAATTGAAATAGTTGATACTCTTAATTATTTCGTTAAAATATTTAGGTAAAATTTTTTCTTAAAAATACTTATTCCAACTCCATGCAAAAATGTATATTATTTGTATTATAAATATATCTTTTTTTATGAAAATCCATATCATCATTTAATCAAAATAATTAAGAATGTTAATTATTTTGATTAGTTAATACCATTGTAAAAATATATGATTAAATTATGTCCAATTAAAATATAAAGAATAAATGTAAACATAGTGGCTACAATCTTAGGAATATCTTATAATGACTAAATAAAGGAGGAAAAATGAGTTGTGCCTTTAATTTCAGTAGTTGACTTGGATTTTTTTTAAAGCACTACAATGAGATTATGTTCCTATAATGTATATAAAATAAAAAGAATAAGGGCACACGTCAACGTGGGAAGGTCTTAGAGCCTTCCGCCAGTATGGTTTCAGCTATGCTTTGGTTTAGGCTGATTGTTTGTTTGTTTGCGTTAAATTATAAAGTAAAAATTTGATGGTTGAAATATGTTCTAAATCTTTATACATTTCATATATTTGGAATTTAATCCCTTATTTTTGTCTTTAAGAATTTAGTCCTTACTTTTTTAAATTTAAAAATTTAAGTCTAATTGTTACATAGTTAAAATTCTTCTATTGACTTCACTAGTGTGACATTTTGAAGTTAAGAAAATATTCACTTGGTAGTTATATAACAATAAAAATAATATTGAAAATAATTATATGAATTTTTAAGAAACACTCATTCAAACTCGTCATGATAAAATAATTTTTGGTGGGAATAATATTCTTAAGAAAAATTGACATTGGCATATTAATTGAAATAGTTAACAATATTAATTAATTACACTGAGAGCTAAAATTGAAATTTGACTATTGTTAAAAGAAAAAGGTAAGACAAAACCAAAAAAAAATGAGAAGCTATGCCACCAAGACCCTTGGAGTATTAAAATCATATATGATCATGTAACATTTTAATTGAAAAGTTAAGGATATTAGCTATTTGGATTAATTAATAACATTATAAAAAATATAGAAATCAAATTGCGTTAAAAAAAATCAAATTTAAGCATAACGGAGGGGCGAAAGTTGAAATTTAACCAAAAGAGATAATAGTATAAAAATGAGATAAAATAAAAAGGACATTTGCTATTACCTCTAATTGTTCATGAAGACGTCTTTGAACATCCAACTGAAGCTGCAATGCCTCTGTGAGGTGCAAACCACTGCCATATACATTACAATTTGTGATTAAATTGCAGCATATAGTAACATAATAGCACTACACTAGGAATAGAATTTTACGTTTTGACATCAATCTGAGTTAAATCGTTTCTTTTCTCTGATTTTCCTGCAACAATAAAAGGGTATTAACTTTTGGTCTTTGCAGAAGCATACATAATCAGTATGTATTTATGCAAAATATACCTTGAGCAGAGTCTGGCATGTATTTTGCAATTCGATATTTCTGTGAGAAAACCATAAGGAAACGTCTGATATTAGAATTTTAGCAAGAAGATCTTCATATCTTCACCAACATAATATAATCAGCACAACATAAAATACCTGCAAATGGCTTTTCACATGGAAGATGGTCAATCCTTCAGTATCCATTAGTTTCAGAATTGCCTTTGGAGTTGCTTCTGTAAGATCCAAAGCAATAAATCATTTGGGAAAAAAAAGTTGAAAATCATGGTGTTGCAGTATTGACTTACTCTCAGCACCCCCAAGGCGTTTAACACAGTCCACGAACTTGTCATGGAGATCTTGTGTCCACCTTATTCGAGTTTTACTAGTGAGCACCGTGCCGGTTGAACTAGGAGAAACCGAAAGGCTTCCGGAACTTGACTGCTTCTCTTGTAGAAAGAAACTTAGCTTTGCAGGCGAAGAACCATGTGAATTACAATAAGCCTGCAGAGGAAAACAGCTAAGAACAAACTTCTTTCATTTCACCTATGAGATTAACTAGAATTCATAGTAAAATGAAAAAGAAATTTACCCCTTGATCTTGATTTCCTCGGAAAGGAACTGAAAAGTGATTGGGAAGGGTGGCAGCATTGGTTCCAAGCAAGTTACTTAGATCATGTGAGGGATCTTGTGTGGTTGTGCAGGACTTATCCGAAGATTCCTGGTATTGATTGCAAAAAATCTGGGATTTCATTAGTGATTGGATGGAAAAGTTGTCCCCAGAGGCATGGAATGAAGGAAGCTGAGAATTGCACAACTTGTTGTATTGAGAACAAAAAGAAGTGGCAGCTCCTTGAGACGATGACCCGTACTGTGGAAACCCCATGCATCTTTCAGTTGCATAGAAGGCAGCACCTGGTGTCTGAAAACCACCCATAATTGTACTGGAAGATGATGATTTTGGGTGATGCGAAACAGTTCCATCAACCATGGGAGTAGCCATGTTCCATGGCTGTTGAAAACCAACATATTCAAAATTGCAGTCCCTATTGAACCCAAGGTTCTGTTCTACATTTTCTTGGCAATCAAGCTTCTGAGTGTTCATTTACAAATCAAAAGTAATCAAAGATGGCACCAGCAAGTGAGTGTAGTATTGAATGAATTATAAGACGAAAAAGCCACGCAGAATACGCGCAAAAATCAAAGAAAAGGAGATGCAGATAAGATGAAGGAGAACCATGGCAGTGTGATGAAGAATTCAGATTTATGGTAGAAAAATTCTGATTTATATTCCTCAATGACTTGAAGTTTAAGATATGATGAATACATCAATATATATATAAATATATAATATTTATTATTATACATTTAATGGATTGGTATGAACATTCATCTATTGCCAATTTGACACGACCGAAGCCAATACATTTATATATTCCAGATAATAATAAATTAAAATAAAGGTATTGTCCTTGTTTGAGAAAACTGGTTCACAATATAAAATTTACGTTTCCAACTTTTCAATAATCAAAAGAAGAAATAAGACAAAAAAGCCAAGTCTATAAAACATCAAAACCAAAGGATTTATGGGGCCGGGTTTCCTCTTGGGCATCTTATAGCCTTCATAATTCAAAAAAGATACCAGCATAAATTCCAATTTTAGCAGAGGCACCTCAACAAATATATGTATAAATTAAATAGCATTATTCTTTTGTTTTATCATTTTCCCATATCAAATGGGGCATCTGAAATTACCAGAGAAAAAGGGAAAGGTGATGGAGTACTATTATACCAATATATCTCAAAAGTGGGAGTGGATTCTCAACTGTAAGATTCGAAAACATGTTGAAAATCCCATCTCCATTTAAGATAATCCAATTACTTTGGATGATACCAACTTCATTAATTAATTTTTTATTTCACCTCTAAAGTTAAAACTATGGAATCTAGCCCATGTATTATCGTATATATACTTACATAGAGATAGAATCTTTCTCTAAATGTCTATACAATCAACTTCATGCCAATGAACGTTTGGCTATAATTGTTAAATAAATTTACCTGTCAGGTTGGACTATGGCTTCCTTTCCATTCTCACTGCCTTTCAGTGTAGTGAGTTTCGGCAAATTTATCATTTTGTTGATTTTGGATAATAAAGGACTAGTTAGGATCGGGTCGATGATCAAACCAGTTTGACTAGTTCAAATAATTTATCGGTTTTAATTAAATAAATTATTAAAAATTTAAAAAAAAATGACTCAATTAATCTAGACATATGGTTGAATCGATCGATTTCGGATTCGATTAGTGTTTGAAGTCCTTTTGACTACTGGAGTAGGGATGTTCAAATTTCGGTTAAAACCGAATTAATCAATCGAACTGATCTAATTCGGTCAGAGGTCAGTTAATATTCTTTTATAAGTTCGGTTATCGGTTAATTTAGTTCGAAATCGAGTAATTAACCGAATTAACTAAACTTAATAATTAATAATACAAATTATATGTAGTTTTAAATCGGTCAAATGAACATTATCAATTTATTTAATTTTGATATGTTTTATACTTGTTTTAACCAATAAAAAAAATAAAAAAATATATATAAATTTTGGTTAATTTGGTTAACCGACCGAATTAACCAAAATATTTCAGTTCAGTTAATTTTTTTTGAAAAAAAAATTAGTTCAGTTTAATTCAGTTAATACTAGTTCAATTCAGTTAACTATTTATTTGGATTGAACAACCGGTGAATAAATTGCTTTCCCATTAAAACTATTAATAATTGTAAAAATTATAAAAATATAGTCAATAAATTAGTGAATAATTTTTCCACCCAATCAATAAATAACATATTGAAATGATTTTAATTTTATGTGATTAATAATTTTATTACATTATAATTCAATAAAAATATAGCCTTTTATTATAATTAATATGATCAATTAAAATAAAATAATCTTAAAAAATATCAATTAAAATAAGTAATCTCATAAATAATAAAAATACAAAACAATGTTTCATTTGTTTTAATTTTTATGTTATTAATTTATAATTGGGTAAACTCTACAAATGGTCACCCAACTATCCTCACGTTCTTTTTTTGGTCACCCAGCTTTAAAAGTTTTCGATTTATGCACTAACGTTTGTATTTATTATTGTTTTCGTCACCTGCCGTTAAATTGATAACAGAAATAATGAGGTGACATTTTTCTAATTGGTATAATAACACATTTAGTCCTCAATATTTACATATTCTATTAATTTGATCCTAATTCTAAATAATTCGATAAATTTAACCTTTCACATTTAAATTTTTTATCAATTTGATCCTCAAACTTCCTAACCAAAGCTTTCAACTTTTAAAATAGACGCATTCCACGTCTATAAATTTGTAAAACCCCAAACATTTTTTTTCTATGGTTTTGTATGTTTTCTTGGATACTTGAACCATTAGCTTAAAATTAAGAAATCTAGTTAATTGTATCTACTTACCAAATGTTAAAACGATGTAATCAATCTGCTTTTTGCTTTGGTTTTTATATTTCAATTGACTATAGGTACAATATTTCTAAGGTTTTAATTAATATTGCTCTTTTATGTTATAAATCTCGGGTTTACTCATTCAAAGGAGTACTTTAGCTAGCATCTCACATTTAGTAAAATGATAGGTGCATAAGTATTTTAGTTTTAAAAAATTAGTGTTTGCCTCTTCTTGTCAAAGATCAATAAGTGAATCTGCAAAAGATAATACAGTCCTATGACTCCACCCCCGAACAAAGAACACCTTTACAACTTTGTCTAACCAACAGGAATGGGTTATTCATTATAAAATTCACCGGATCACCACCTAATGTAATGTAACAGCCTGCCTGGCGAAGTCTCTGTACCTGATTACTTTTGGCATATAGTTGGTAAAATAAAGGTAGATAAGAATAAGTAAGTGTTTCTTTTGGTTAAGTATAGAGTTGTGAGTGTTATGCCAATTGGCGAACTCTTAGTTTTGGCGAGATTTTTGGTTTGGCAGACTCTTCTGTTAAGTATACGCTACCTCATATACTTTGGCGAACTAGTCAAGTTCGCAACTGATTAGATTTGTTTATTATTTTAGTAAGGTAATCAGTTAATTAAGTTGAAATTTAGTTACAATGAAATTAAGCTACTGTAGATGAAAAGACTCAGATTATTATAAGCGTACTTAATCACGAGAATCAAGATTATTAGTGGAATTATTTGATTCTTCCACTAAACCTTGTCACCGTACTTAAGTATATAAGAATAGCGGTGACTTCTCTGAAAATCTTTGCGTCTTTTTTTCTTCTTCTTTCTTCTTGATTTTCTTTGAACTCTCTAAAAGCTTAAGTCCAGAAAACTTCTCCGAAATTGGGTTCATTGTATTCAACTAACTTATACGTTGGTACCAGCTCACTGGTAATTATTGATGAACCCTAGGTTATCTTCAAAGTTATTTATGTTTTTTAGTTCTGCATGCATAAATGTTAGAATGGTGTGTAAGGAAGGAAACATTATGATTTTAGATTAAGTGTTAATTATTCTTTCATGCATGTTTAGATTTGATAGATTGGTGATTTGATATGTATAATTATCCTCATTTTTAGCTCAAGAAGCTACTGAAAGTTCGAGTGATAAAGGCAAAGGATCTGCTTTATAAGCTTCGCTATAATTTCTGGTGAGTTCCTTCTCATTTCCATGTGTTGTGGCCTTTTTTGTTTTATAATTGTATAAGGTAAGTATCCTTTCTTTGTAAAGGATGAAAAGTGTATGTGTGTGAATAATGGTTGTCCAGAGTCATTAGTCTGAGTTCAATATGTTTGTGATATGAAGTGCGGGTCATTTTTCATGTTTAACCCACTACCAACTGCTTTTGATATGAATCAATGATATGATGCGAACTAATATGTGGAGATAGAGATGATGAGATATGTTTGTGTAGCCTCCAGTAGGGCAGGTATATTGCAAATCGGATTGGTAGAACACCATACAACATAATATACTGAGTGAAAATGATATAAGGAGTTATAGTGAAGAATGTATATGAATGAGATCGTAAGTTACGTATTTGACTCTGAAATCTATGTATGTGGCTGGCATGAGAAAGAATTCTCTGAGTTATGTTGAGTTGGCGTATAACATTCTTCTATGTAATACACCATTGGCGTACTGAGTCTGTCTGAGTTCTGTATACGCCATTGGGTGTACTCTATGTTAATGTGTGATTTCCTTTTTAAAGGTTCAATTGTGCAGTTAACTTTCTTACTTAAGATCTCTTTGGAACTCACTAAGTTCATATGAACTTACCCGGTTACTTTTTCCTTCTCAGGCTTACTAACTGAAGGAAGCCTTATCTGAAGGACTACACTAGAGCTTTGTTGCTATGTGAGACAGATGTTTTGTTTTTATTATGCATGAAACATGGGGGTGGCATCTAAGTGCATTTTTTAGAAGAACTTGTATAGAGAAATTTTGTTTGTTAAGACTTTGTTTTTATGAAATCTTAGTGAAATTTCATGCTTTGGATATTAAGTATTATGTGTTGTTTAATAAAGTTACTATACTATACTTGAGTTTACATGCCATAAGATTTAAACATTATATTTAATCCAATAATGGTTTAATTCAAACATTGAAGTTTTACAAAGCTTTTTCCAGAACTGGTTTCGAATTTAAAATGATTTCTAAGTAATGACACGTCATACTCAGATTCTTTTAAAGGATCGGGTTTGGCATGTTACATGCAATCTCACCAATCCTACGACTTAACCATTCTTGCATCGAGACCAAAACTCTCTAGCATTAATGGAGCCGAGACTGATAACAATCTCAGAAAACAGCTCGTTAGTAAATTTATGTGGAATGCCTCTATTTTAAAAATGGAAAGCTTTGATTAGGAAATTTGAGGATCAAATTAATAAAATTTGTAAATGTGAAGGGTTAAATTTATTGAATTATTTAGAATTAAGATCAAATTGATAGAATATGTAAGTATTGAGGACTGAATGTATTATTATACCAATTAGAAAAAAGGCCATCTCATTATTTTCGTTATCAATTTAACGACGTGTATCAAAACAGAAACAAATATAAACGTTAGTGCCTAAATTGGAAATTTTTAAAGTTGGATGACCATTTGTATAGTTTACCCTTTATAATTTAATATAAATATAATATCCTTTGTATATTATATATAAATATTTCATTTCTATTCCAACTTCACCATTGCAGCTACGCTTGAATCCAATCACCACTAATTTTAATCTCATAGCTACAATATTAATCTTACCATTACAACAATTAATCTCACTACCAATACTATTTTCAAATTGATTGAAACATGAATTTATCTTTTTTAAAAAAACATTTGTTAGAGATTGTGTGACCCGAATTCCGCATTTGTTGAAGAAATAAATACAGTGGCAAAATAAGAGAATCTGTAGGGTGAAAGGCCGAGGGCCTTATGATAATACTCTAGAATAACGTATTTTTATGTATTAATTATGTGTTTATTCTGAGTATGATCCTGCTAATTTGAGCTATTTATGATCTTTTATCTCATAGGGACTAAATTAGAGGCAAAAGCGAAATTAAGGTCCAAAAGCGTGAATTTAGAGATAAAATGGGCCAATGTGCGACACAGGGAAAAGTTGGTGCCAAAAGGGCAAGCATGGAGAACACAAGGGTTGAAATGCAAAAAGAAGAGATTTTTTTCTATCAAATTCTACTTTAATTATATTAGGATAATTAATATTAAGATAATTATTAAGGATTATTTAATTTTAGGATTTTATTTTATTTATCTTCAATTAAATGTATTTATCTTTTGGGAGTTTAAGTAGGATTAGACTATCTCCCCTAGCTATAAATAGGGGGTGAAGTGACTCAAAATGCATCCATCTTTTTCTGTAAACACTATCCCCTCAAAAGTCTAGGCTTTTGTTCTTTTTATATTCTCTTTCAATAAAATTTTCTTTTCCATTTTTATAATTATTTTCTTTTACAGCACAACCATGAGCCACTAAATCCATCTAGCCGAAGGTTGTCGATGTTCCCCAAAAAAGGGGTTCTTGATGCTTAGAATCCGTACTTAGCCTTCTCGCCAAGTATTCATCGTTTCTCTACACTACGGGGCTGACGCTTCTGTCCATTTCCCTTAAGAAGTAAACTTTTCAACGTATGCAAAGGCGGCCACTTTGTATGTTTTGGAAGGATTGCACAGTTAGTTCGTTAACTTACTGCGTCAGAGGTTGGCGAGCCCAAGAGACAAAATGGCGTAGGATTCGCCATTGAGAAGTGTTGATCTAGCATAGACGATCCCACAAAAGTGATTGCAGGCTAAAGTCAGGTTCCCTAAATTCGTAAGTCTAAATTCTTGGAGCTGGTGGTCGTAGGCGTCCTCTTCCACTATAACTAGCTTACTTTGTTTGAGAAGAGTCATCTAAAAGCCGAGGATTGAGCCCAAGGCGGATCTAGGCAACTGGAGGCTGGAATCTCGCCACATAAGAAACTCTTTATTTTCTCAACTCTATTTATTTTTATTTTTGTTTTAATTCTCGTAATCACAATTTCAATCAACTTTAAATTCTGCTTTTGTTTTTTAAGATCAACTTTTAATTCAGTTTTTTTTTTATTTTTTAGGAACGCAAGTTTCCTTGGGTAAGATTTTGCCCAGGATTTCACGAAACAGGATATTTTACAAACCAATCCCTGTGGATTTGACCCTACTTCTCTTTTACTATTTTCTTTCATTATTTATTAGGGATAGGATATTTTTTGTGCTCTCAACGACCGCATCAAATTTTGGCGCCGTTGTCAGGGACTGGCAACGTACTAATCTTGTTTTTTGATTCTTATGACCAGATCTGCTCCAGGTACTCTTGCGTTCGATTCTGAAATAGAGAAGACTGCTAGAGCCAATCACAATGAAATAAAACTAAAGAAAAAGCAGTCATTGGTGGTTAGGACTCAAAGTAACCCACCGCCAGAAATCGAAGTCGACGAAGCTGAGTCTAGGGTTAACGAAAACCATGCTCAAGAAATTGAAAGCGAAAAAGTAGAAGTTGACTCTCCTGAAGAAGTGCTTGAAACTAGGGTTAACGAAAACCCAAATTTAGCACAACAACCAATGGCTCAAACAATTCGGCAACTGGCTGAAGCTCCGGCAGAACAACCGCCACTATGCATCGCGTATCCTACTATGGATACTGATTTTGAATTAAAGTCAGGCTTAATCCAACTACTACCAACTTTTCGTGGGTTGCAAAATGAAAATCCTCACAAGCATTTGAAAGAGTTTCATATGGTTTGTCTTAGCATGAAACCTCAAAGGGTAACTGAGGATCAAATCAAATTGCATGCTTTCCCTTTTTCCTTAGCATATTCGGCTAAGGAATGGTTATTTTATTTACCCCCTGGATCTATTACAACTTGGGCTGATTTATCTCGCTTATTTCTTAACAAGTTTTTCCCAGCATCTAGAGCAACTGAGCTAAGAAGAGAGATCATTGGAATAATGCAAAAAGAAACAGAGTCTCTTTACGACTATTGGGAGCGGTTTAAGAAATTGTGCGCAAGTTGCCCACAACATGGTATAACGGAGCAATCTCTCCTTCAATACTTTTATGAAGGCTTGAAGCCCATGGAGATAAATATGGTAGACGCCGCTAGTGGAGGAGCGTTGGTCAACACGACTCCCCAACAAGCAAGGGACTTAATCTCCACAATGGCTAAAAATTCTCAGCAATTCCGAGCCAATACTGAACCCCCTAGAAGGGTTTGCCAGCTAAGTAATTCAACCTTAGAGGATAAAGTTGATAGACTTACAAATATGATGAATTCTCTTATTACAAAAAAAGCAAAGACAGCCCAGTTGTGCGGAATATGTGCTACACCTGATCATACAACTGATGCATGTCCTAGTTTGTATGACGATACCATGGCTAATCTGGCTTCCGTGGGAAATTTTATTGGGCCACCACAAAGACGATACGACCCCTATGCTAATACCTACAACCCAGGATGGATGGACCATCCTAACTTGAGTTATGGGACCAATCCACGAAATATTCAGCCATACCAAAATCGGTTCCCGCAACAGCCGCAACGCTCAGGTAATTCTCTAGAAGCTTTGGTCAAGAAGTTAGTAGCTAATGTTCTTGATTTTCAATAGAAAACCGAGGCATCCATAAGAGAGTTGACCACGTTAATTGAGAAATTGAACTCTAAGGGAGCTGCCGTCACAAACAGAACCAAACCCGAGACAAAATGTGAATGCAGTGACGTTGCGTAGCGGGAAGGTACTGGAATCAATTCTTGACAGTAATCTTGGCCAAGAAATCGCCTAGGAAAAACCCAAAAAAAAACGAACAGGTCCGACCTAAACCTCCATTGCCCAATATTCAACCTCCATTTTCAGAACGTTTCAACCAATGTCGAAGAGGTAAAGAGGACAAGGAGATCCTCGAAACATTTAGGAATGTCGAGATCAACATTCCGCTATTGGATGCCATCAAGCAAATTCCGCGGTATGCTAAATTTCTTAAAGAGCTTTGCGCCAACAAGCGAAAATTAACAGGTAATGACAGGGTGAATGTCGGTGAGAATGTATTCGCAGTGTTACAGCGAAAAATGTTGGAAAAATGTAAAGATAGGGGCATGTTTGCAATACCATGCAAAATAGGCCATTTAGGAATTAAGAAGGCTATGTGTGATCTAGGAGCCTCTATAAATGTAATGCCATATTCTATTTATGAATCACTTAACGCGGGTTTTTTGACAAAAACAGGTGTTATCACTCAGTTGGCGGACAGGTCTGTTGTGCATCCAGAAGGAGTCATTGAGGATGTTTTGGTAAAAGTTAACGAGCTCATTTTCCCTGCAGATTTTTATGTGATTAAAATGGAAGAGGACAGCACTCCTAGATCTTCAGACCTCTTGTTAGGTCGATCTTTCCTTAGTACAGCTATTACTAAAATTGACGTTCGAAGCGGAAATCGTAAAGTTTAATGTTTACGATGCCATTAGCCATCCAAGCGAAATCTTGAGCGTAAATCGTATCGACATAATTGACTCTTTAGTGGAAGAGAATTTTGAGTCAATTTATGGAGATAATTCTGAACTTGATGAATTCGAATCTATTAATGAGTTATTATCTCCGAATACTAAACTTTTACCTTCTGTTATCCAGGCACCAGAGTTGGAGTTGAAACCGCTTCCTGAGCATCTGAAATATGCATTTTTGGGGAAGGGTAATACCCTACCAGTCATAGTATCCAATAAACTATCCACGCACGAAGAAGAAAGTTTGGTTGATGTACTAAAAAATCATAAGGAGGCAATTGGCTGGACCATTGCAGATTAAAAAGGATAAGCCCTTTGACATGCACACACAGGATCTACTTAGAGAAAGACACGAAACCAAGGCGAGAGGCGCAAAGACGGCTAAATTCGAATGTGATGGAGGTAGTAAAAAACGGAAATAATCAAGCTTCTGGACGCTGACATAATTTACCCCATTTCTGACAGTAGATGGGTAAGTCTGATACAAGTCGGGCCCAAGAAAACGGGCGTAACAGTAAAGAAAAATGCTGAAGGTGATTTGGTACCTACCCGAGTACAAAATGGGTGGCGCGTCTGCATTGATTACAGGAATTTGAACTCTTATACTAGAAAAGATCATTTCCCTCTTCCTTTTATAGATCAAATGCTTGAAAGATTAGGCGGAAAAACTCACTTTTGTTGTCTTGATGGATACTCAGGTTTCTTTCAAATTCCAGTCGCACCAGAGGACCAAGAAAAGACCACTTTTACGTGCCCATTCGGCACATTCGTATACAGAAGGATGCCATTCGGTCTTTGTAATGCGCCGGCCACCTTCCAGAGATGCATGATGAGTATATTTTCTGAATATGTGGAAAAAATTATCAAAGTTTTTATGGACAATTTTACTGTATATGGAAATTGTTTTGATGAATGCCTTAAAAACCTAACAATAATTTTGAGTAGGTGCATTGAATTTAATCTTGTCTTGAATTATGAAAAGTGTCACTTTATGGTAGACAAGGGTTTAATTCTGGGTCATGTAGTTTTATCTAAGGGAATTGAGGTCGATAAGGCCAAATTGACATTATAAATTCTTTGCCTTATCCCTCCACTATAAGGGAAATTCGTTCTTTCCTTGGCCATGCAGGGTTTTACAGGCACTTTATAAAGAACTTTTCGAAAGTAGCTGAACCACTGTGTGAATTGTTGCAGAAGGATAAGAAATTTGAGTTTGGCCCAAAATGTAGAGAGGCTTTTGACACGCTCAAGCAAAAGTTGGTCTCCGCTCCTACAATGCAACCGCCAGATTGGAAATACCCGTTTGAGATTATGTGTGATGCTAGCAAACGCAGTGTAGGGGCTGTTTTGGGGAAAAGGATAGAGAAGGAACCTCATGTCATTTGTTACGCCTCAAAAACCCTAGATGCTGCCCAGAGCAACTACACCACTACTAAAAAAGAACTCTTAGCAGTTGTATTTGCTTTAGATAAATTTTGACCTTATTTATTGGGATCTAAAGTGATTATTTTTTCTGATCATGCAGCTCTCAAGTACTTGATTGCAAAAAATGAAGCAAAATCGAGGCTCATCAGGTGGATTTTGCTACTCCAAGAATTTGACATTGAGATTCAAGACAAAAGGGGATGCGAGAACTTAGTAGCTGACCACTTAAGCAGAATAAAAGTACCTTTTGACGACATACCTATTAAGGAAGAATTCCCTGATGAGAGCCTATTCTCGACCGAGGCACGTCTCCCATGGTATGCAGATATGGTAAAATTTCTAGCCACAGGCTCGTTACCCACTAAGTTAGTACATTCCGTAAGGGACAAGTTTAGACGAGAAGCTCGATATTACATTTGGGATGACCCATACTTGTGGAAACACTGTTCAGATCAGATAATACGACGATGTGTTCCAGAAACTGAGGTAACTTCTATACTTAATTTTTGTCATGGTGAAGCTTGCGGAAGTCACTTTGGCCCTAAGCAGACTGCTCACAAGGTGTTAGAATGTGGGCTATATTGGCCCACAATTTTTTGAGACACATATAACTTATGTAAGTCTTGCAATAAATGTCAACATACAGGTAACATCACTAAACAAAATCAAATGCCCCTATCCCTGATTCATGTGTGTGAAGTTTTTGATGTATGGGGCATCGATTTCATGGGCCCATTTATTTCTTCATTTAGCAATGTATATATAATTCTTGCAGTAGACTATGTTTCTAAGTGGATAGAAGCAAAGCCTACTCGTAATGATAATGCCAAGACTGTTGTGGAGTTTCTAAAACGAACTATTTTTTCCAGGTTTGGCACACCTCGAGCCCTAATCAGTGATTGTGGCACCCACTTTTACAATAAAGTCATGGAGGCACTATTGACAAAATACGGAGTTCACCACCGTATAGCTACAGCTTACCATCCCCAAACGAATGGTCAAGCCGAAGTCTCGAATAGGGAAATAAAGACCATTTTGGAGAAAACAGTTTGACCCAACCAGAAGGATTAGAGTCTTCGGCTAAATAACGCACTTTGGGCTTATTGAACAACGTATAAGGGACCAATTGGCATGACCCCATACCGACTTGTTTTTGGCAAAGCTTGCCATCTTTCGGTAGAATGAGAACATAAAGCTTATTGGGTCGTTCGACAATGTAACATGGAGTTAGAACCTGTAGGAAGGGCAAGGAAATTAAACATCCAAGAGTTAGAAGAAATTCACAACGATGCCTACGAGAATGCTCGCATTTATAAAGACAAGACGAAGTTGTTTCATGATAAGAGAATAGCTATAAAGCATTTTTTGGTAGGACAAAAAGTTTTTCTTTATAACTCTATATTAAAGTTATTCCCAGGAAAGCTTCGATCTCGATGGCAAGGGCTTTTTATTGTGACCCAAGCGTTCACACATGGTGCAGTTGAAATAGAGAGTGAAGAGACAGGAAAGCGGTTCGTAGTCAATGGCCAACAGTTGAAGCCATTTTACGAGAATTTTCAGGCCCACACAGTTGAAAAAATTCAGTTAGAGCCACCATAATCCCATTGACGGCGTCAAGCTAATGATGCTAAAAAAGCGCTTGTTGGGAGAACCCAATTTTTATTTCTCTTTATTTTTATTTTATTTATTATTTTATTTTAATTATTTATTATTTTATCTTAATCATTTATTACTTATTTTATTTTGGATATTAATAAAAATTCTCTTCTTCTAATTAGGTGGACCAAAATGAAAATAGAGAGAAAAAGGAGAAAAGACAAAACATGTAGCCAAACAACTCTTGTTCCATCCCTATTCCATCCTAGAATAGCACATTCTTGCCCTAGATTCCCCAAAACCTACAGTCAAACACCCCATTTTAGCCAAATAAAACCCCAAAACCTAAAAAAAAACAATTCCAATTTTTTTCACAAAACCTCCATAGCCGCCGAAACCTCTTCACCACCCCCTCCACCGCCGATTTTCCAACCACCATGGTACAAACCCACTCAGGCCCAACCTCCGATGACCGTTTAGCAACGCTTAGAGCGCATTGAGGACCGACTTGACACTTGTGGCTAGCAACTAACCGAGCTCATTGCCATTATGCGCGAACGACAGTAACTACACGGGGAGTTCTTCTAAACTTTTCCACCTATTTATTTATTTTCTTCCACATCAAAGACAATGTGTTTTAAGTAGGGGGAGGTACTCTTCGTTATTACTATCATTTTTTGCTGTGTTTTTGGTGTTGCTGCTTGATGCTCCATTTTGCCCAAAATTATTATTATTATTATTATTATTTAGAATATTCTGCCTCTTTTCATGCCCAAGATTTTTACCAGGATTTGTCTACTGTTTGACCTACATGCATGATTCTTGTCTTTTGAGAAAATTACGATTTTTCCATAATTGATGCCATCTTTACTGTTTTATTTTTATTAGGCTAAAAATAATTGTGATTAATAGAGTTAACTCTATCTTGCTTTTTATAAAATTGATCAAGTTTAATATAAAGTGGATACTTAATATGATTGCATGCTAAATTTATGTTCATGGCTATTAGGTGATTATTGAAACTTATTCTTGACACTTGATTGTTTTTCCTAAGTTCTCCAAAATTAAAATTTCGTTTAATGTTAACAATTTTTTCGCGGTTATGAATGTAGCTTAAAAACGTGACTAACTGAGTAACCGGGGTAGGGTGCTTGGGTTGTCATCCTATTTCGCGTCAAAAGGTTGTGTGACATGTTAGGTAAAACTCCGCTAACCAGAATTAATTTTTAAGAACATGTTAGGCTGAGTAACCGGGGTGAGGTGCTTGGTTGTCATCCCTCTTCGCGTCAAAAGGTTCGATATGTTCTTAAGAAAAAAATTATAATAAATTAGGAGTATGTTGGGCTGAGTAACCGAGGTGGGGTGCTTGGCTGTCATCTCTCTTCGCGTCAAAAGGTTCAATATATTCTTAAAAGTAAAAAAATAAATAAAGAAAAAAAAAATTGGGGACTAAAGGAGGAAACAAATAGGGTGTCTTGGTAGGTTTGGTAATTTACCTAATTTTCATGAAATAATTCAAGTCGATTCTAATTTCTGTGTGTATTAATTGGAAAACTTTTTCTGTTTTACTTAAAGTAAGCTTAGGGTTCTCTTTATTTTTCATATGCATTTTTAACTAATTTTTATGAAACTTTGGAGTGGTATTTCTTTCATGGCAGAATCTAACTTTCATAATAGATAAGAACCATACTTGAGGGCAAGCATGGACTAAGTAGGGGGAATTTGATAATACTCTAGAATAACGTATTTTTATGTATTAATTATGTGTTTATTCTGAGTATGATCCTGCTAATTTGAGCTATTTATGATCTTTTATCTCATAGGGACTAAATTGGAGGCAAAAGCGAAATTAAGGGCCAAAAGCGTGAATTTAGAGATAAAATGGGCCAATGTGCGACACAGGGAAAATTTGGTGCCAAAAGTGCAAGCATGGAGAACACAAGGGTTGAAATGCAAAAAGAAGAGATTTTTTTTATATCAAATTCTATTTTAATTATATTAGGATAATTAATATTAAGATAATTATTAAGGATTATTTAATTTTAGGATTTTATTTTATTTATCTTCAATTAAATGTATTTATCTTTTGGGAGTTTAAGTAGGATTAGACTATCTCCCCTAGCTATAAATAGGGGGTGAAGTGACTCAAAATGCATCTATCTTTTTCTGTAAACACTCTCCCCTCAAAAGTCTAGGCTTTTGTTCTTTCTATATTTTCTTTCAATAAAATTTCCTGTTCCATTTTTATAATTATTTTCTTTTGCACCACAACCATGAGCCACTAAATCCATCTAGCCGAAGGTTGTCGATGTTCCCCAAAAAAGGGTTCTTGAGGCTTAAAATCCGTACTTAGCCTTCTCGCCAAGTATTCATCGTTTCTCTGCACTACAGGGCTGACGCTTCTGTCCATGTCCCTTAAGAAGTAAACTTTTCAACGTATGCAAAGGCAGCCGCTTTGTATGTTTTGGAAGGATTGCACAGTCGATTCGTTAACTTACTGCGTCAGAGGTTGGCGAGCCCAAGAGACAAAATGGCGTGGGATTCGTCATTGAGAAGTTTTGATCTAGCATAGACAATCCCACAAAAGTGATTGCAGGCTAAAGTCAGGTTCCCTAAATTCGTAAGTCTAAATTCTTGGAGCTGGTGGTCGTAGGCGTCCTCTTCCACTATAACTAGCTTACTTTGTTTGAGAAGAATGGTCATCTAAAAGCCGAGGATTGAGCCCAAGGCGGATCTAGACAGCTAGAGGCTGGAATCTCGCCACATAAGAAACTCTTTATTTTCTCAACTCTGTTTATTTTTATTTTTGTTTTAATTCTCGTAATCACAATTTCAGTCAACTTTAAATTCTGCTTTTGTTTTTTAAGATCAACTTTTAATTCAGTTTTTTTTTTCAGGAACGCAGGTTTCCTTGGGTAAGATTCTGCCCAGGATTTCACGAAACAGGATATTTTGCAAACCAATCCCTGAGAATTTAACCCTACTTTCCTTTTACTATTTTCTTTTATTATTTATTAGGGATAGGATATTTATTAGAGAATCTGTAAGGTGAAAGGCCGAGGGCCTTACAACACAAGTAGAATCCTATAGAACTGTTCTTCTTCTATTTGACTTTGATTAGAATAAGATTTTTTAACCCTTAAATAGATGTAGTCGAAACTGCTATTATATCATTCATTTTTTAACATTAGTGAATTTATCCTCCTCTACCTGTGGTTTTTTTTCCCGAAAGAATTTCCATGCAAAATCTATATATTCTTTTTTTTCTTATTATTTTACAATCGTTCTACTACCATTATCAATATTTATTATAACACCATTATCTAAAATCTTATCCAGATGAATGAGTTCGACATTGGAGATATTTTGGGCATCATATAATCCTGCCATATAGCTTAAAGATTGATTATATACCAAAAAAATAAAAAAATAAAAAAGAGATTTTTTAAATATATAATTTAGTCGTTACACATAATGCCATCTCATAATTGATGTTGAAATTTTGTTGGATTTCACATATTTAATTAGGGTTTGAATTTTGGAATAGTAAGTGACAAAATAACACAACTAATTCCTAATCAAAGTTGTGATAAATTCACAAATCACATATGAATAAAGAAGAAAGAAACAAAAAGTGAAAACAAGAAAAAGGTAAGGTGGCATTTTCAATAGAGTGCATCCAAAGCAGCAATGCACTATAAACGATGATAAACTTATAATTAATTAATTTCTGCATGGGATGCTCCGGAAAACTCATTTGGCTTTCTTCTGGATTAATAAATCACAATCATATAATTTGCATTAATCATATTTATTAATTATACAAAAAGGTGTTCAGGTTTAACATCTGACGGCAAATAAATCTAGATTCTTTACTTTACTTTTAGGGTGGTTTGCATCACATAATTAAATAATTTTATATATTAATGGATTGAGTTTTAGTTCGATTGATATAACTATTGATATAAATATAGAAAGATGTGGATTCGAGTGAATTAAAGTATATTATTCTCTTTATTAATTGGTTTAGGAGAGGCTATTGATAGTTTTAGGATAGTGATTCCTGCCTTCATAATACACAACTTTTTTTCTTTTTTACATTTTGACCCTCATACAATTTTACAAATCCCTTCCCTTGAAGACATTGAAGCACATCACACCAGGGCGAAATCAAAAAATTCTTTTAGGGGAATCAAAATTAAATTATAATTTTTACGATAGTAAAAATATAATTTTACCATTTTAATAGTTTCTATCTTTATAATTTTTAAAAAATTAAATAAAAATTTATCTTTTTTAAAAGAGTCATTTTTACTTTTACCTAAATAGAAAATTTTTAATTTTAATCGCACATAAAACATCCAAAATATAAATTCATAAAAGAGAGAATAAATGGGTTTTTTTTCTTGTAAAGAGAGAAAAGAGAGTTTGGAGTCTTTGTAAAGGGTTTTGAGATTTCAAATTCATGAGGAAGAACTTGCCCGAAAATACTTGTAAAAAAATGTGCTCTCCGGAACAGTAGATGATAAAGAAAACAAGAGTAAAAGTAATAAATTGTAATAAAAAAACCCTTAAATATCAAATTTAAAAAATAAATGTCAAGTTCAAATACGACTTTGTAATAAATTTTCTCAACAATTTATATATTGTTTTATTATGAATGGTTATGCCTCAAATACATTCCGACTGTAAAGAGGGATGGCCATCTATCCTATTCCTATTTGTGTTATGTGGGGAGTAGATTTTGAAGGTGAATGTAAAATTTTAGACCCGTTTTTTAATTTCAGGTTCGACTCGAGAAATAGGTTTAAAATTTTATTTAAACTTGACTCATAATAAAAATGTTAAACTCGAGTTCGACTTAGTCCACTCGTATTAAATTTTTTAGATTATTTTTTAAATAAAAACAAATTTAAAAACATAATACATCAAATACACTAAAAACATTAGAATAAATGTCGCCTAACAAATTGAAAATACATTTAAAAAGTGTTTATACTTAAATATAGTAAGATAGTTGCAGCTTAGCAAACAAATGCTTCTAAAATAGTATCAAAATTAACAACAACAAAAAAACAAAAGTTATACAACATTCAAACAATAACAACAAAATAGTAGTAATAAAATAATGAAATGATAGTAAAATAGCATTAAACCAACAACAAAACAACTTCTTCGAGCTCGGGCTAAAAAATCCTACTCGAGCCCCAGTCTATTTAGAAAATGGGCCTTAGTTTTGTTTAACTTTATTTTTCAGACTTATATTTTTATTTAAATCCACTCATTTTTTGGACAGATTTTTAAATCTAAATGAATAGCTCGATCCATGATTAGGTAAAGCAGGAGGGGTTATTGACTTGCTTAACAAAGGCGCAAGCGAATGGTCAGAGAGGTATTGGGTGTCTAAGCTAGCAAACAAGTCCATGTCTTAACTGAGTTAGGATTACCGTCCATGTCTTAATCTATTTGGATTTAAGAGTACCTTCATTCAATTCATCAACTTGTACTGGATGATGTTATTCATTTTGACAATGAAGATTATTCTTTCAAAAAAAAATCTAAAACTTTTACACATTAATCATTTATTTTGAGATTATCTGGGAAGTTCCTCCCTTATTCTGTGAACTCATGCCATCTCATCAAGATTATTTTAGGTGTCTTCATCATATTGAATCATTTTTGGGATGTTTTGCTTTTACTCATCGGCTTCTCTCTGCTCTTGAGCACCATTGCTTTTAGTGTTGTGGTCCGAAAACTTTTCCGGCATTAATAGTTTTAAATCTAGGTCATAATAATGTTGGGAAAATATGAACATCATATATATAATAAGCATAATTATATATTATTATTTATTATTATGAAATATTAGTCTAAATTAAAAGTGATCTAATTTGATTAAAGTTTATTTGACTTCAATTAATAAATAAAGTATGAGTCAAATATATGTAGATACTCTCGTAACTAATTTCTAATTGATGATAAGTTGATTAGAAATTAAGGTTACTGTGCAAAAATTATATATTAGGGTTATGATCTTCAAATTATATATACGTAACTTTTTAAACATCTCATCTTTAAAAAAGAGAGAGCCACATTCTCTAAATTACTTGTATCTTAATTTGGAAGATCAAAACCGCAAGACTCGAAGATTTTAAGATATCAATGGATTCAGGTACGCTTTTGCATCTAATTTTGTTCTTGATGATTTGACATGACAGATTCTAATTTATTAAGTTTTATATCTAATTTTTTTACTATAACAAATAAATCATGACAGTAACAAAAATTGTTGATGATTAAATTGTGAAAATTTTAAAGTTAAATATCTAAAAGAAAAATGACTAAATTTATTAGTCTAATAAAAAGATTAGCATTAGACCAAAAAATTAAAAATAAAAATAAAAAAACATTGTAATGGATAAAACCAAAAGAGGTTTCTTTATTTGAGCTCATTTTATTTTATTTTTAAATGCACATTAGCTACTAAAGATGGAAAATTGCCCCTTAACGTTTTGGAAGGACGCTGTACCGATTTAGCGACCCTCTCCCCATTGGCTCCTTTTCCATTTTCCTTCTGTCAATTTCCTTAATTCACATCTGGTTATGGATTCTTTCCCACCCAGATTCTCTGTCCAAATTGTTCACTCATTCATGTGTCTACAACATTTTCATATATTTATTTATTTTTAATATTAAATTTTCAAAATTATAAAGAAATGAAATTTAATTTTTATTTAATTAGTATTATTATTATTATAGCAATTTCGAGAATTTTAATTTAAGTGCGCTTAAACATATTTTATTACGCTTTAAAGATTAAAAAAGAGTTATAAATAGACATAGAGATTATATAAATTCTTTTTTAAAGAAAACATACATAACTGACATAAGATGAAATTTAAATATACAATCTTTTTTTTTTTTTTAAATAATCTTGGCATTAAATGAAAACCTCGTTGGCATGATGATTTTTTGTTTTTTTTTTTTATCTTTATAAAATAGAATATTTAACTCATACATTCACATAAGCACCCATTTAAACAATCATATAGATAAAACCTGCAAATCAATCCCACAACCTTTAAAATATCATGTTGATTTTTTACTTCTTATCAAATATTGCTTTTTGGAATAGTATTTAATGCAAATAATAACATAAGACCTAATTTTTAAAAAAACAAAAAAAAAATTACATAGGACTTATAGATAAATATTAGCAATTTTATTTAAATACAATTAAAGATTAATTAATTAAGATTTAAGATTTTAAGTTCAATATTAATATTTTTGTATTTATTTATAATTAATTATGTTTTAATAAATTTATTAGCATTTATTTATAAGTACTTACTTTTTTGTTTATTCAATGATTATATGTAGATTATTATTTGCTCATAATACTTGAAATCATGAAATACATCAAATATTATTCTTGATTTTAGGAGTAATAATTTTTATTGCTTTTCCTAAATGAAGTAATATAATGTCGTAATAAATCAAAAATAAAAATAAGTTATCTCTCTTTTTGGTTGAAAAATGAATTATATTAATAAATTAGCAAAAGTGTCAAGCTCGATACATAACACAACTGTCGAAACCATTTTTTAATTTTTGGTAAAAACGGGGATCACTTTAAAAAACGGAAATGGAGTCGCCACAAATCCCTTTTTACTTAGGTGTGATTGGATTACCTTGTAAAACGTTTTATTTCAAAACATTGATTTTGGTCGAAATACAAGAAAACGGGTTCGGGAGTCAGTTACGTATGAGGAAGGGTTAGCACCCTCATAACGCTCAAAAATTGGTACCTAATCGATAAAATCATGTCCTAATATTGAAAATTTGAAAAATTTTAAAATATGATCCTTTTATTAGAAAGAAAACTAAGACTTACCTATCTCGAAGAAATAAAATGTTATATCCAGTAAGTTAGGATATAATATCTCATGGCTTTGAAACTAGGCTCACCTTTACTTAGAAAATTCTTATCTTGAGATACAAAATATCATGTCTAGTAAGTTAGGATACAATGTTTTGAATTCCCGAGAATAAGTTTTGAGTTAAAGTTTGTAAAGTAAAAAAAGGATATTTGATACTTTAAGTTCTACGAAAAAATTAAAACTCAGTAAGTTAGGGTATAATTTCTCTCGAAGTCCCCAAATACAACATATCGTTGTTTTAATATTTTAATAAAATGCGTTATTTTAAAAAAAAATGTTTTTATAAAATAATGGTTTGAGTAAAATGAATACATTACAACATACATGTCAAATAACAATTTATCATATCTACAAATCATATTAACAATTACTACTAATAGAAAATTATGAGATAATAAGTGATACAAACAATAGAATAATTATACTAAAGCAAAATATAAAAATGATAAACGAATAAAAATAAACAAATATAAAATATAAAGCAGTAAATAATAAAAGATAAAAGAAAGCTATTAAAGAAACGTAAAACTTTATGTGCATGATTAGTTATAAAATAAAATAATAACATAAAATGAATTATAACAAATATTGTAAATTAAGAAACAAAAAAAATAATATGGCAAAATCTAATAATACATACATCCATGAGAAAATGAGTAAAATACATTTTAAATAAATGATATATAAATAAAATATATTTTTGATGTAATAATCTAATATATATATATGTATAAAATTAAGCATTTAAAAATAATATAAACAATATACAATATACAAAAATCATATTAATATTAAGGGTAAAATAATTTAAAAATTATACATAAAATATAATATAATGGTGTATAAAAAAAATAGTAAGATAATAACTAATATGCAAATTTTTAAAATAATGTAAAGTAAAATAAATAAAATAACCTAATTATAAATATAAATATAATGAGTGATAAATGCAATTTTAAGTATATAATTTAAAAAAAATATTTATAATACAAATCATGAAACTACATTCTTTCTAATATAAATAATACATGTTATATACTATATAAAATTTATATAATATAGAGGATAAAATGATTTAAATTATACATATAATAGAATAACATATAGTATGCAAAATTTTAAAAATGTTTAGTATACAAATTATAAAATAATATATAGTGTATGTAAATATTATTGAACTAAATAAAATAATAGTAACAATTTCATATATTTAAAAATAGTATATATTTAAAAAATATATAAAAAAATCTTTATACTATTAGTAAATTAATAAAAAAATGATATTGAATTTTAGTATGATAAAATAATAATGTTAAAATAATTTAAAATAAAAAAGGGTTTTAAAAAAAACAAGGATTAAATAAAAAATTTAAGGTTAAAATGCAAAAAAGGATAATATTGGAACGCGCACCAAAATGCAGGGACCTATTGGGCAATTATGCCTCATCTCCTAAACGGCGCCGTTCCGTTATCAGCCCTTAAATAGCCCAAGGGATTAAATTGAAATGTAAACAAACACTTAGGGCCGAATTAAAAAAATAAAAAAATTAAATTAAACTAAATTAAAAATAATAAAATTTGCGGAAGAACTAAAATGGCAATTAGACCTTTTAACGAAAACACGCGGATCCTCCCCGGGTCGGGTCAACGCGTGGGTCTCAGCTATTTAAACGACGTCGTTTTATGCTTATTGGATTAAGCAAAAACGACGACGTTTCTATACTGTTAGATAAGTCAAAAGCGTCCAAAAAAAATCATTTTAACACCGAATTTTAAAAAAAAATAAGCAGAGGCCCTAAAATTTGCTCTGCCCTCACAGGTCATTCGACCTCCGGCCATCATTACGCACGTGCCTCACGCGCCGACGCCCACGACGGCGCAAAGGTAAAATCTTTGCCTTTTTTTTTTATTCGAATGGAACAACAATAAAATAAAAATGAGACTGTTGTCGAGAATTACCTCTGCTTTTCTGAATATTTGCTTTCGCTTTCGTATTATTTTTTGTATTCTCTGTGTGTTGTCTGTGTTCGTTTTACAGATTTTTGTAGGGCTTTTATAGCCCTCGAAATAAAAATAAAAAGGAAATAAAAATATTTTGCCATGTTTTGCTGTGTTTTGCTTCTGTTTCTTTCTGTTTTTTGCAGGTTAAGAGCGAGAAATCTGGCGTTGGAGTGCTGTCTGCGCTGATTGTGGCTGGACGAGGAGCTGACTGCGGCGCGAGGGGCTGGACGAGGTCACTTGGCACTTGCGGCGCCTAGGGTTTTCCAGAAACCCTAGGATACTGAAACTTGTTCAGTTTTTGGGCCCTTTTGGGCCGTGCGAGCTTGGGTCCTGGCTGGGTAGTCCGTTTAGGATTTTGGGTATTGAGGGTGTAAGTGGGCTGTTGGTATTTAGGTTTGTAATTGGGTTTTGGGTATTAGTTTGGGTCTGGTGGTATTGTAAATTTGGGCCTGTAAATTGGTTTTGTAGATGGACTGTAACTGGACATTATTTTTTATTTTTGTTTTTTTATTTTTGGTTTATTTTATTTAAGCCCAGGAAAAATGGGCCTCTTACAGCTGCCCCTCTTTGCTCATTGTCGTGAAACAAAAATGGAGCAAAGACTATAAAAAGACCAGTTTTGCCCGGTCTTGGCTGAGCCTCGATTTCTTGGTCCTCGTCTTTTCCACTGCAACTTCAACGGTATTGGAACTTCATCTTGATTTCAATAAGTCTGATGGCTTCAATTTGCTTCACTGCAACTTCAGGAAGGCAAAATCAGCTATCTTTAATCTGCTCCGCTGCAAACTCAGGGAGATAAGATCTGATGTCTTCGATCTGCTTATTGTAACTTCAGGAAGATGAGATCTGCTGTCTTTAGTCTACTCTGCTGTAAACTCAGGGAAATAAGATCTGATGTCTTCGATCTGCTTCCTGCAACTTCAGGAAGATGAGATCTGCTGTCTTCAATCTACTCCGCTATAACTTCAGGGAGATAAGACTATAATATTCAGTCTGCTCCCTTGCTACCTCAGGGAGATAAGGCTGGCGGCTAAAATCTGCTTCCCTGCTACCTCGGGAAGATAAGATCCACCATCTTCGAATTGCTCTACTGCAACTTCAGGGAGACAAAATCTATAATCTTTAATCTGCTTCCTTGCTACTTCAGAATGATAAGACTACAATGCTTCAACCTGCCCTCCTTGCTACCTCAGGGAGATAAGGTTGGTGGCTAAAATCTGCTCCCTTGCTACATCAGGAATATAAGATTCACCAAATTCGATCTGCTCCACTGCAACTTCAGGGAGACAAAATCTACAATCTTTAGTTTGCTTCCTTGCTACCTCAGAAAGATAAGACTACAAACTTCAGCCTGCTCCCTTGCTACCCAAGGAGATAAGACTGGTGGTTAAAATCTGCTCCCCTGCTACCTTGGGAAGATAAGATTTACCATCTTCAATTTGCCCCACTGCAACTTCAGAGAGACAAAATCTACAATCTTTAGTCTGCTTCCTTGCTACCTTAGGAAGATAAGACTACGAACTTTAACCTGTTCCTTCGCTACATCAGATAAGGCTGGTGGCTAAAATCTGCTCCCCTGCTACCTCGGGAAGATAAGATTCGCCAAATTTGATCTGCTCCACTACTGCTTAGGGAGATAAGATCTGCAAATTCACTGATATTGCTACACCATCCACTGAGGGACATGTCCTGTAGACTCGGTTCCATATGTTTATGTCACATGACCAAGATGCTATGATCAGAATGAATCAAATGCTTCTAGCTACATGTGTTATGAGTGACATGAATGCAACATGTCATGAAAATGATTCCTTTAAGGATTAGGATGCAATGATCGGAATGAATTAAATGCTCCTAATGAGATTTGCTATGATATATAAAAAAATGTTATGAGTATGATTCCTACTCTAGGTGTCATCACTCATTTGTTCTTCATCCTTGTTCCTCTCGAAACATCAATCATGTTCTGCTCAACAAGTTTGCCCCGTTGTAATTTCAGAGTCAACTCCGCTTGAAACTTAAGGACACAAGGCTTGTACCATCCTACCATAATGGGAATTGAAACTTTTTCAATCCATCCCATCTGTAATTTTTAGGGTATAGGGTTTATTTCAAATTCAACCCATTCCACCACAATTCAGGAGTTCTAAATTTTTCATCAACTTAGTTTGTCACACCATTCCCTAAATGTTATGACCTGATGACATCACTTACTTTCGTCACATCAACTCATTATTTTGTCAAATTATCATTTGGACAAAGAATTCAGAGAAATAGTCTCTATCCAGACTCTTCTTTCTCAAATATTTCCAATCTATGCATAAGGAAATTCTAAACAATTGTCTTGTTTCGGTTCCTTGTTTTGTCTAGAAATTTCCAAAGTAATATGTAGAACTTCTTTTGTGAAATTATTAGTTCGTCAATCATTATTTCAATGCAACATGCTTATGAATAATAGGTAACAAATAAATTGATTTCAAAGAGAGTTAAATGAATTATCAAAAATACAAAGAAAATTAACTGGGAATATATCTTTGAGAAGAAAAAGAATCCAAAGATAGTAAAATGAATAGGACAAATATCAAATTCCCTAGATATCGTAGATTTGGGCTTCTATATACAAACTCCACGAAGACTGTTTTGTGCTTAACATATGTTTAGAAGACCCAAAGTATTTTGTTGATGCCCCAATATGCAGCATATTTCATTTCTCGTTGATTCAATTATAGCAAGATGACTGCGTGTCTATTCAGAATTTGAGTCACCCTTTTCGGGTTTTCAACTCAAAACCCATTTGGTCTCAAGGCGCCCTTTGTGGGTTTTCGCCTTAGCCTCTCTATTTTAAAAAAAAAAAACTCAAAGCGCCATTTGCGGGTTTTCACTTTGGCCTCTTCTCCTCTTTAAGCAAAATACTATTTGACTGAATCCAAGTTCACATGATTAGGTAAACTTTTCCCATCCATTTCGGTTAGGATCAATGCACCTCCAGAGAAAGCTTTCTTCACCACATATGGTCCTTCCCAATTCGACATCCATTTTCCTTTGAAATCCTTTTGTATGGGAAGAATCTTTTTCAGTACAAGGTCCCCCTCATGAAACTCTCTTGGGCAAACTTTTTTATCGCAGGCTCGCATCATTCGTTTTTGGTATACCTGACCGTGACGAATAGCCCTTAGCCTCTTTTCTTCAATTAAGTTCAACTGATCATACCGAGCCTGGATCCATCCAGCCTCGTCCAATTTTATTTCTGACAAAACTCGAAAAGAGGGTATTTCCACTTCAATAGGTAGAATTGCCTCCATCCATAGACTAACGAGAAAGGCTTTGCCCCAGTAGAGGTTCTGACGGACGTTTGATACGCATAGAGTGCAAACGGTAGTTTCTCATGCTAATCCTTATAAGTCTCAGTCATCTTCCCTACTATTTTCTTGATATTTTTGTTGGCCGCTTCTACTGCCCCATTCATTTTTGGACGATACGAAAACGAGTTGTGGTGTTTGATCCCAAATTGACTACAAATTTCTGCTATCGTGCTGTTGTTCAAATTCAGTGCGTTGTCTGATATGATCCTCTCGAGCATTCCATATCGACAAATGATCTCCTTCTTCAGGAACCAACTAACTGCTGACTTAGTGACGCTAGCATATGAAGCAGCCTCTACCCATTTCGTGAAGTAGTCAATTACCACGAAGATGAATCGATGTCCATTCGAAGCTTTTGGTGAGATCGATCAAATAACATCCATGCCCCACATGGAAAAAGGTCATGGGGAAGTCATAACATGCAAAGGTGACGGAGGCACATGAATTTTGTCTCCATAAATCTGGCATTTATGACATCTCTTAGCATAGCTGATACAATCTCCTTCCTTGGTAGACCAATAATATCCAAATCTCATTATTTGCCTGGCCATTGTGAATCCATTGGCGTGTGTTTCACAAACACCCTCATGAATTTCCTCTAGAATTTTCCTAGCTTCAACAGCATCAACGTATCTTAATAGTACTTGATCTTTTCTCCTTTTGTACAAGATAACCCCATTTAAAACATAGTCAAAGGCCAATCTTCTTAATGTCCTTTTCTCATTCTCAGTTGCGTGCTCCGGGTATTCACGATTTTTAACATATCGCAATACATCATTATACCAAGGGTGGTCATCTTTTTCCTCTTCTTCTAGATTATAACAATGAGCTGGAACTTCGAAAATACTCATCTGAATAGGTCTCATATCCTCTGGTCTGTTTACTTTGATTATAGAAGCCAGGGTCGCCAAAGCATCTGCCATCTGGTTTTCATCGCGTGGGAGATAATTGAAAGTAATTTCATCGAACTCTTCAATCAATTCCAGAACTTTTTTTTAGTAATCAATTAATTTGGGATCTCTTGTCTCTCATTCTCCTTTGAGCTGCCATATACTTCTAGTACTCTGATTTTACGCTCTACAGCTGCTCGAATTCCAATGATGCAGACTTTATATTCCGCTATGTTGTTTGTGCAATCAAAATCCAATTTGCATGTGAATGGATAATGATCACCATTAGGGGATACCAAAATTGACCCAATTCCATTTCCCACAACATTTGACGCTCCATCAAAATTTAGCTTCCACGGACATTCTTCAGTATTTGCCACATACATCAACTCTTCATTGGGGAAACCAAAGCTCAAAGGTTCATAATCCTCTAAAGCTATGCTAGCCAGAATTTCTGCTACTACACTCTCTTTTATAGTCTTTTGGTTCACATAGACTATATCGAATTCAGACAGCAAAATCTGCCACCTTGCCATCCTTCCATTCAAAACAGTAGACTCCATTATATACTTTAACGGATCAAGCTTCAAAATCAACCAGGTTGTATGATATAGCATATATTGCCTCAATCTTCGAGTTGTCCAAATTAAGGCGCAACACAATTTTTCAATCGACGAATATATCATTTCACGTTCGGTGAACTTTTTACTGAGATAGTATATTGCCTTTTCTTTTCTTCCTGACTCATCGTGTTGACCAAGCACACATCCTATGGAATTATTGAACACTGACAAATACAGTATCAATGGTCTATCTGGATTAGGCGGAGATAGTACTGGTACATTTGACAGATATTGTTTGACTTTGTCAAAAGCTCTCTGGCATTCATCGTCCCATATACCTTGGTTGTGTTTCTTGAGAAGACAAAATATGGGATCACATTTCTCAGTTAATTGTGAAATAAACTGAGCAATGTAATTTAACCTTCCTAGAAAACCTCGAACTTTCTTTTGAGTACGTGGTGGAGATAGTTCTTATGTGTAGCTTTGACTTTATTCGAGTCAACTTCGATTCCTCTCTCGCTGACCACGAACCCCAGTAACTTCCCTGACCGAGCTCCAAAAGTACACTTTGTCGGGTTGAGTTTTAATTGAAATTTTCTCAATCTCAAAAACAACATCTTCAAAACTTCAATATGTTCCTTTTCTGTTCGAGATTTGGCGATCATGTCATCAACATATACTTCAATCTCTTTGTGCATTATGTCGCGGAACAATGTTACCATGGCCCTTTGATATGTTGACCCAGCATTCTTTAGTCCGAACGACATTACCTTATAACAAAAAGTACCCCACAATGTTATGGAAGTAGTTTTCTCCATATCCTCAGGGTGCATCTTGATCTGATTGTATCCCGAAAAACCATCCATGAAAGAAAACAATGAATATCCCGCCGTATTATCCACCAATGTGTCCATATGAGGCAAAGGGAAATTGTCCTTTGGGATGGCTTTATTTAAGTCCCTGTAGTCTACACACATCCGGACCTTTCCATCTTTCTTAGGAACAGGAACAATGTTGGCAACCCACTCTGAGTATTTGACCACTTGTAACAAACCAGCATCAAACTGTTTCTTGACTTCCTCTTTTATTTTCAACATCACATCAGGCTTTATCCTTCGTAGCTTTTGTTGAACTGACTTGCACTCTTCTCTTCTAGGAAAGCGGTGTACTACAATATCAGTACTTAGCCCAGGCATATCTTGGTATGACCATGCAAAGACGTTCTTGAATTTCCGTAGTAACTTAACAAGGTCTTGTTTTGTCTCATCGGCTATGCGCATTTCAATTTTCACAGCCTTTTCTTCCTCCAAGGCTATATTCTCTATCACTTCTTCGTAGGGTAAAATTTGTTTCTCCTCTTGCTTTACCATTCTTAACAAATCTGGAGATAAATCACAATCTCTGTCACTTTCAAAATCCTCAGATTCCTCTAAACACATGTCTTGCTCAAAATGGACCTCTGGATCTGTGGTATCATTGCTCATGTCATTGATATCTAGGAACCTATAATGGGCACCAAAGAATGTACAAAGAACAAATGAATTCGAGAACAACTATTTATATGGTATGAATGAGAATAAAGAAAAAACTTGGAATGAAATTAGAAAATCAAAAGAATGAAATAAAAATGAAAGAATATCTGCTCGAGTTAATTATCAAAGATGTATTTTATTGAAACAACAATGTCTGAACATGAGCCTATTTCACAAAAGAAATCTTATTATTCCTAAGCTAAAAAACAATAAGAGCGTTCTGAATATTACTTTGTATAATCTCTAAAAACTACAGGAAGTTCCTCTACAGTCCAATTGTTCAAAACGCTTCCAGGTTCATAAGGGCGAATGCCCAACAGGTTTATTTATTCAATTCCCTCCTCGTGTATGGCATTGATGTGACGACTTTCCAATAACCCTCTCTTAGGGTGAATTATCCCTTCGGAGACAAAGGTCTGGAATATGTGGGGGAATGTCATCGATTCCCACTGGATTTCCTCTCCATTCAACCGTGCTCTTCTTCTTTCTTACTCTTTCTCTATTTCTTTTCTCCTCTGTCTAGCATCTGGCCTGAAACCCAAACCAAAACGGTCTCTCTATTCTTTCAGCATTGGCACTTGAATCTCTCCTTGAAGATGTCTGCCCAGTCTTTTTCCCGGTAAGGCTCCTTTCCCGATCATCATTTGTAAGCCCATCCTCGTGGTCTTGGATATCTTAGGCACCGGAACTTCATTTTCTTCCGAAATGAATGTTGCGTTGACGAACTCTAAAGATCAGAAAGAACACTTAGTGGCCTCCTCATTTGTCTCCACATAAGGCGCGTCATTGGTAACAGTCGCTATGATGTCTTCCTCCGCATTTATAGTAACCAGTCGACCATCCGTTACCAGTTTTAGTTTATGGTGCAGGGATGAGGGCACTGCCCCTGCTAAATGAATCCAGGGCCTTCCTAACAAGCAGTTGTAGAAGGGCTTGATATCCATCACCAAAAAGTCCACTTCATATGTGTTAGACCCAATCAGCAACGGTATATCAATTCTTCCTATCACTCTTCTCTCGATGCCATCAAATGCTCTCACTATGTTCTGGCATGTCTTCATGTGAGAACTGTCTATCGGCAACCTCTTCAGCGTGGACAATGGTAAGACATTCAAGGCTGATCCATTGTTGATTAACACACTTGGAAGAGTGTATCCCTTGCAACGAGTGATGATGTGCAAAGCCTTTGTCGATCCCATGCCCCCTGGTGGAATTTCATCATCACTGAAGTAAATAAAATTGCCAGCACTTATATTACTAATTAATCGGTCAAGTTTATTGACAAATATATCTTTAGTAACGTAAGTCTCATCCAGTACTTTCATCAATGCCTCACGATGTACTTCCGAACTTAAAAGCAGTGCCAGCACTGATATGCGAGCCGATTGTTTGCGCAGTTGTTTTACTACACTGTATTCACTATGCTTCAAGAATTTCAGAAATTCTTTAGCTTCTTCTTCTTTTACAGGCTCGTTGATAAGTGCCTCAGGATCTTTCTCTCGTTCAACTGACAAGGTCTTTGATTTTACTGGTTCTGTTCTGGCATTCCCTGAGTCGTAACGCTTTCCACTACGTGTGCAAAATCTTCATTTTGAACCTCCTTGGAAGTGCTAGCTAAGTTTTCCACTCCCGGTGTCGTCACATTACAGTCGTAATTCCATGGTACCATCTTCTTATCCTTATAAGGAAAGAAAATAGGTTTCTGGATTACAACTTTAGGCGCGATTTGTGCTCCGCCTTCTGTGTTTCTCGGTCGGGAAATGATGATCATCGGATAATTGACTTTTTGGTTTGTCAACTCTCCTTCTGTTACACATATGTTTCCTTCCTCTGAGCCTTCTTCATAAAATTCCACTTTCTTATTATCCATAAGGCTTTATATCAAGATCCTAAACTCAGCACATTCCTGGACCCCATGCCCCTCTGCTTTGTGGAACTCACAGTAGTTCCTTAGTCCTTCACCTCCTCTCTCAGAATCGGATAATATCAATCCTCTTCTTACCATTTCCCTCCAGACCATTCTCAACGGGGTTTTTACCTCCACAATATCCTCCTTGATTTTTCTCATGACATTTTCGCCAATCGAGTTTATCCCCTTATGCTCATGGTTAGGTAGCGGGTTCTCTGCACTAAGTGTATCATCAAATTTTACAATCCCCATCTTGATGAATCTCTTGACTAACTTTTTTAAGGCAGTGCAATGTTCTATTGAATGCCCCGTTATTCCCGCATGGTAGTCACATTGAGCGTTTGAATCATACCATTTGGGGTATGGGGGCTATAATGGCTTCAAATAAAATGGGGACACAACGTGTGTGTCGAATAAACTTTGGTATTGCTCTTTGTACATCATTGGGATTGGCGTAAATTGGAGCTTTTCAGAATTTTGCCTTGGAGCCTGATTCTTGTCTTGTCGATCTTTGTTGCCCGGCCGTAACTACCTTTGGCTGGTTGACAGTGATTGCCTTCGAGTACCCTTGGTTGTATGTACTCATATTATTCACCTCATTATCCTTTTTCCTAGGAGCAGACCTTTTGGTGGTTTCCCCCGCTTCAATCTTACCATCCCTTATGGCATTTTCGATCGTTTCTCCTGCCATCACTATATCAGCAAAACTCTTGGTAGTGCTTCTTATCATATGAGTAATGAAGAGAGCCTTCAAGGTGTTGATAAAAAGCATTGTAATTTCTTTTTCTAAGAGTGGTGGTTGAACTTGCATGGCAACCTCCCTCTATCTTTACACATACTGCCTAAAGCTTTCGTTTGACTTCTTCTCCATGTTTTGCAGGGTGATCCTGTCAGGTGTCATGTTTGTGACATGATTGTATTGCTTCATGAAGGCTTGGGCTAGGTCTCTCCAGGAGCTAATCCTAGCACGACTGAGTTGATTGTACCACCTAGATACTGCCCCCACTAAACTATCTTGAAAACAATGAATCAAAAGTTGATCATTGTTCACGTAGCCAGTCATTCGTCCATAAAACATAATGCTATGAGCCTCAGGGCAACTAGTCTCATTGTATTTCTCAAATTCTGGCATCTTGAATTAATGAGGAAGCACCAAATCTGGAACCAAACTCAAGTCTTTAGCGTCAATACCATGATGATGATCGGCATTTTCCAAATCCTTCAATTTTTCTTCCAACCATCTACAACGATCTTCTAACTGCCTCAAGGATTCAGTTTTTATCCCTTCCCTCTCTACTATATCCAAATCAGGGATAACAGGATTAGCAGTGTTATCTCCTGGGTTAGATCCCGAGTCGACGTGAAAGTTCATGGGTAGTCTAGTGTCAGCTTGCCCTTGCTGAGGCCTAATCGTGACAGATGGCCTTTGGGGATATTCTTCAGGCTGTGCATGTGGTGGGGTAAAATCCGGGGGAATGCCTTCGCTATCTTCTCCAATAATAGCCATGAGACCTTTTCCTTTGTCCATCGTCCCGTTCAGCATCTGGGCCATTTGAGCCATCATGTTCCTTTGAGCTTCCAACATTTGGTCTCTCATTTCTTGTTGGAGTTCTGCCAATTGTTCTTGCACCTGATCCTGCATGTCTTTCTGGAATTGTTCGAGTCTCTGATCCATATCTTTTGTCTTAGCGCGTACCGTACTGGTGTTTAGTTTCCAGATTTTCCTTCTGTTTCTCTCTCTCTCTCTACGATAATTTCAACTAATTATGTTCTCTCTATAGACTTAAATGCAGATGATATGATGTAATGCAAATGCATGAATGCAAAGAGACATCGATTCTGATTCAACTTTATTTTAGAAAACTTTATTAGAAAACAAAATCCTTTACATAAAACATATTACAAATATGCTTTCGCCCTAAGTCCCAATATTCTAATTTTCCTAAACAACAAAGCTAATTCTTGACCACGATCTGATTGTAGCTCATACTTCGTGCTCAATGTATCAGCCTGTACTGCTAAAGTCTGTAGGTGATCAGCTACCTCTCGAATCTGAACTATTACTTCACCCATGAGATAATCCCGATTTCTAACTTGATCCTGAAAATGATGAAGCTCTTCCTTCCAATGCCCTTCTCTTGCTTCAAGAAGCTCGATCCGAAGCTCACAGTTATGTAATGTCGATTCTAATTCCTCGATCTTACCCTTCATTTCCTCAATCTTGTTCAGACTTGACTTTAGCTCGATCGCAGAATTACGGCTTCGATGGTGATGAAGAGATCGTCCAAGTTCAGCCACTCTAGCTTTTAATTCTTCCTTTTCACTTTGACTTTCTGCCAAACTTTTCTCTAAGGCATCATTTCATGCTTGCATTTCTTGAAACTTCCTCTCCCAATAGTCAGCTTTGGCTTTTTTCCTCTTGAACCTCCTGTTGCCATTGTTCTGAAATCTTCCCTAATCCAGCATTCTTCATTGATAGACGTAGCTTCTTATATCCTGTCTTCAAACTATCTCGATCATCCTCAATCTTCCTTTTCTCCTTTTTTAACTTTTCGGTCTCCAGTTTCTGAACATCCACGTCTAGGCTCAGGTACATTTTTTCCTCTTCCAACTTCTCTATTCTCTTTCCGAACTCTGAATTCCTTCTTTCACAATCATGTTTTATAATCTCCAATTATGATGGGACCACTCGTAAGTACTATTCAATTAATCGAGCGCCTTCTAGACTCGGCACAGGGATATTGTCATTGACTCTTCTATTCCACCATCTGCTATATTCTGGGGTCGTCATTGGGCTTACGTTCACGATCTTCATGCGACGGGTCTGGTTCCAAGCATTAGAAATCTCCTTAACCCTTTTCTTGTAGCTATCTCCTTTATACGAAAATTCACTTTGTGCTAATCCATGTGTAGCCGGTACAAACTGCCTTGATCTGAATTGCCTGAGTACGAGCAAAGGCACATATCCAATGGCTCCCCAAATTTCAAGTAGAGGGACCCAATCAAAACTCTCACACTGATACAGAACTTCATTAGGAACCATCCAAGGAGCTCTCCACTCAACATCTTCTTCTTGGAGATTTCATAGAAGCGCTATCCAATTTTCTTCAGATATGTCGTCTCTCCTTTATCAAGGAATTCGTTCTTCATAACCAGCTTTCTAATTTAGAAACTGACCGTGAATTGATACCTCTTTAAAATATGAAATGACATGCAGCAAAATAAAACACAATCAATTAGTAACATGAAGTAAAATATAAAGCAAATAATCAAACGCATATCTGGGTGATTGCTAAGATTTGGTATAGTTCTACCTAGGGTAAGCACTTAGGTTTTCTATATGTGGTTTAGCTCTAAAGTTGAGGAACCTGAACCAGCAGATTCCTCGATCCTCACCCATTATAGGCTCATATGGGCCGAGTTCAGTTCAGGGGAATACATTTCCCTATGGCTGCACAGAGATGAAAATCTCACGAAGACATAGGTACGGATGTATCCCGAAAGCGATTCACTATCCTGCACGGAGGTGAAAACCTCACGAAGGAGTAGTTTCTTACTCCCACTTAAAGGGTGTGACCACAACGGTCATGCAATGCAATCCAGAGATATTAAAAATAGAACCACATGCAATAAAAAGGATCATAGTTTTTCAAATCATATTTTTTAAATTCGGACAGAAGGACATGAAATTATCAATTTTACGGCTTGACTCTCTTATTGGTCTCTAGTAGAGTCACCAAGCTATCGAAACCATTTTTTAATTTTTGGTAAAAACGGGGATCGATTTTAAAAACTGGAAATGGAGTCGCCACCAATCCCTTTTTACTTAGGTGTGATTGGATCACCTTGTAAAATGTTTTATTTTAAAACATTGATTTTGGTTCACAAAACACAAGAAAACAGTTTCGGGAGTCAGTTACGTATGAGGAAGGGTTAGCACCCTCATAACGCCCAAAAATTGGTACCTAATCGATAAAATCATGTCCTAATATTGAAAATTTGAAAAATTTTAAAATATGATCCTTTTATTAGAAAGAAAACTAAGACTTACCTATCTCGAAGAAATAAAATGTTATATCCAGTAAGTTAGGATATAATATCTCATGGCTTTGAAACTAGGCTCACCTTTACTTAGAAAATTCTTATCTTGAGATACAAAATATCATGTCTAGTAAGTTAGGATACAATGTTTTGAATTCCCGAGAATAAGTTTTGAGTTAAAGTTTGTAAAGTAAAAAAAGGATATTTGATACTTTAAGTTCTACGAAAAAATTAAAACTCAGTAAGTTAGGGTATAATTTCTCTCGAAGTCCCCAAATACAACATATCGTTGTTTTAATATTTTAATAAAATGCGTTATTTTAAAAAAAATGTTTTATAAAATAATGGTTTGAGTAAAATGAATACATTACAACATACATGTCAAATAACAATTTATCATATCTACAAATCATATTAACAATTACTACTAATAGAAAATTATGAGATAATAAGTGATACAAACAATAGAATAATTATACTAAAGCAAAATATAAAAATGATAAATGAATAAAATAAACAAATATAAAATATAAAGCAGTAAATAATAAAAGATAAAAGAAAGCTATTAAAGAAACGTAAAACTTTATGTGCATGATTAGTTATAAAATAAAATAATAACATAAAATGAATTATAACAAATATTGTAAATTAAGAAACAAAAAAAAATAATATGGCAAAATCTAATAATGCATACATCCATGAGAAAATGAGTAAAATACATTTTAAATAAATGATATATAAATAAAATATATTTTGATGTAATAATCTAATATATATATATATGTATAAAATTAAGCATTTAAAAATAATATAACAATATACAATATACAAAAATCATATTAATATTAAGGGTAAAATAATTTAAAAATTATACATAAAATATAATATAATGGTGTATAAAACAAAAAATAGTAAGATAATAACTAATATGCAAATTTTTAAAATAATGTAAAGTAAATAAATAAAATAACCTAATTATAAATATAAATATAATGAGTGATAAATGCAATTTTAAGTATATAATTTAAAAAAATATTTATAATACAAATCATGAAACTACATTCTTTCTAATATAAATAATACATGTTATATACTATATAAAATTTATATAATATAGAGGATAAAATGATTTAAATTATACATATAATAGAATAACATATAGTATGCAAAATTTTAAAAATGTTTAGTATACAAATTATAAAATAATATATAGTGCATGTAAATATTATTGAACTAAATAAAATAATAGTAACAATTTCATATATTTAAAAATAGTATATATTTAAAAAATATAAAAAAATCTTTATACTATTAGTAAATTAATAAAAAAATGATATGCAATTTTAGTATGATAAAATAATAATGTTAAAATAATTTAAAATAAAAAATAAAAAGGGTTTTAAAAAAACAAGGATTAAATAAAAAATTTAAGGTTAAAATGCAAAAAACGGATAATATTGGAACGCGCACCAAATGCAGGGACCTATTGGGCAATTATGCCTCATCTGCTAAATGGCGTCGTTCCGTTATCAGCCCTTAAATAGCCCAGGGGATTAAATTGAAATGTAAACAAACACTTAGGGCCGAATTAAAAAATTAAAAAAAATTAAATTAAACTAAATTAAAAATAATAAAATTTGCGGAAGGACTAAAATGGCAATTAGACCTTTTAACGAAAACACGCGGATCCTCCTCGGGTCGGGTCAACGCGCGGGTCTTAGCTATTTAAACGACGTCGTTTTATGCTTATTGGATTAAATAAAAACGGCGTCGTTTCTATACTGTTATATAAGTCAAAATTGTCCAAAAAAATTCATTTTAACACCGAATTTAAAAAAAAAATAAGCAGAGGCCCTAAAATTTGCTTTGCCCTCACAGGTCATTCGACCTCTGGCCATCATTACGCACGCGCCTCACGCGCAGACGCCCTCAACTATTTAAACGACGTCGTTTTATGCTTATTGGATTAAGCAAAAACGGCGCCGTTTCTATACTGTTATATAAGTCAAAATTGTCCAAAAAAATTCATTTTAACACCGAATTTTAAAAAAAAAAATAAGCAGAGGCCCTAAAATTTGCTCTGCCCTCACAGGTCATTCGACCTCTGGCCATCATTACGCACGCGCCTCACGCGCAGACGCCCACGATGGTGCAAAGGTAAAATCTTTGCCTTTTTTTTATTCGAATGGAACAACAATAAAATAAAAATGAGACTGTTGTCGAGAATCACCTCTGTTTTTCTGAATATTTGCTTTCGCTTTCGTATTATTTTTTGTATTCTCTGTGTGTTGTCTGTGTTCGTTTTACATATTTTTGTAGGGCTTTTATAGCCCTCGAAATAAAAATAAAAATGAAATAAAAATATTTTGCCATGTTTTGCTGTGTTTTGCTTCTGTTTCTTTCCCTTTTTTGCAGGTTGGGAGCGAGAAATTTGCCGTTGGAGCGCTGTCCGCGCTGATTGTGGCTGGAAGAGGAGCTGATTGCGGCGCGAGGGGCTGGACGAGGTCGCTTGGCACTTGCGGTGCCTAGGGTTTTCCAGAAACCCTAGGCTACTGAAACTTGTTCAGTTTTTGGGCCCTTTTGGGCCGTACGAGCTTGGGTCCTGGCTGGGTAGTCCGTTTAGGATTTGGGGTATTGAGGGTGTAAGTGGGATGTTGGTATTTAGGTTTGTAATTGGGTTTTGGGTATTAGTTTAGGTCTGGTGGTATTGTAAATTTGGGCCTGTAAATTGGTTTTGTAAATGGACTGTAACTGGACATTATTTTTTATTTTTGTTTTTTTATTTTTGGTTTATTTTATTTAAGCCTGGGCAAAATGGGCCTCTTAAAACAACCATGATTATTCGTTAATAATAAAGGTTCCAAACAACTAGGAGGATTACTACATGCATTAAACAACGTAATGGAGAAGAAGAGTGGAAGTTACTCCCTAAATAGGCTAAGGTGTCAACACATTTGTTTCTTTCTCTAAATACATGAAACAACAGTTTAGGAGTCAAAGATTCTTGAAGCATTCTGCACTCGTTAACCAAAGGTTAGAGGATCACATTAATAGAGATACTATTAGTCATAAGATAAATAATAGTGGTAACATCAACTTTAATCTCCAAGCCTTTGATATTTAATGAGGGTCGCTAATTGTAGCCCATATCTAAGAGCCTACAACTCAACTTGAACACTATTTGCACGAGGGATATGTCTGTAAGATCCGATCACTCAATTGCCTTAGTCATCCTGGATGAGGGCACGCACTCCCGCCTTTCTCAAGTTTCCAAGAGCTGAATTACCCATATCGAGTTTAAATAAGTTCCTACTAAGAGGTTTTCAAGAAACTGGGGTAAATGAAGGGAGGGGAATGTGTCTTACCACATTTGAGGAAGCAACAAATTCCCTAGTTGTAGAAGTGAATCTATTAACCAAACTTTTAATGGGGCGATGGTTTCCAAAGATAACAACATTTTTAGATAACCATAGTTCTCAAAGGTCAAAGCAAAAACCGCGTACCAATGAAAGCTAAGGGAGGTTGTCCATTCTTTTGAGGACAAATTATTCATGAAACAGTCTATCCATGACGAAAGAGGGTGCGGCCTACACTGAACCCTAGTAGCCAAGGATTCCTAGAGGCCCTAGGAGATAGTACAATCGCGAAGGATATGGAAAACCTCTTCAGGAGTTGAGGAAAACCAAGGGCAGGGGTCCCTCGAGATGATATATTTTCCTCTAAGCAACGTTCACGTAACAATAGCATTGTGCCCACACTTTCATAAGAAAAATTTGAGCTTTAGGGAAAGTTTGGCTTTCTATATGATTTTCCAAAGGGGTGCATTAGGACAAGTGGACTTGGAATCGAATTCAACTGCAAGGGCATACGCGTTAGCCGAAAGAAATTTCCATTATTAGAACAACCCCAACATAAAGTGTCTGACACATTGGGGATATTAGGGGCGGGTGTACTCGGGAAGGTATCAATCAAAAACTGAGGTAATCTTAAGGAGATGCTAAGAGGCCCTTGAGCCTCCCATCTATCACAAACTTGATTGAATGATAATAGCTCTTCACACCTTAATATCAGCTCTTTCAAAGGCCCCAAGCCAGACCAATTATCGAACCAAAACTTGACAGATTGGCCATCCTTTATCACCCATCTAAATCTAGAACCCAAAAGCGAACTAATCTTATGAAGGAAACTCCATGTTGAGGAAACATTGACAACCACTAGAGGGTTTCTTGGATCTTGGGCATATTTGGAGAAAAGCAATTTGACCCATAGACTATCCATTTCATGGATTAACTTCATCCCAACTTCATATGGAGAGATTGGTACCTCTGTTTCACGATAGGGATACCTAATCTTTAGGAGGTGATATACCATACCAACTAATTGGGTGGAGTTTCCTTGCCCCTTTCATACCACCCCATAAGAATTCTTTATTAAATTTATCCAGTTGATTAAGAACACTAACAAGCAAAGACCTAATCTACATAAAGTAACTTGGGATAGAAGCAATTATAGATTGAATGAGGACCAATCTACCAACAGGAGAGAGAAGATTGGTCTTCCAAGCTTTCAATTTGCTACGGATCTTTTCCACAATGAAATTAAAATCTCTTCAAAAAGAGCAACTGGTCATAGTCAGAAAGCCCAAGTACCTTCCTATATCCTAAGTATCTTTTCCACAGTTCAGGATTTGATACTTTCATGACAATTGGGGGAAAAATGATCTTGGATTTGCTAAAGTTAATACATTGGCTAAATTCCCTCATAAACATCTTCAAAACTTGCCCAATGGAATCCATAGTCACAGTGTCCATCTTACTAAAGAGAATAATATCATCAACAAATAAAAGGTGCAAAAAGTTAGAACCACTCCTCAAATCTCGAACCAGTTTCCACTTCTTATGCTAAACCGCCAGATGGATATGGAGATTAAGGAATTTCATACATAAGACAAACAGGTAAGGAGCAATGGGTCTCCCTGTCTAATTCCTCGAGAAAGGCAAAAAGAATTAAGCTTAGTGTCATTCAACAAGACTGTGGTGAAAGTAGGAGAGACACAACTCATGATAAGATTGACCCAAGGAGCTAGAAACCCAAAGAAGTATAGGAATTTCCGAATAAAGCTTCATTCCATATTATTGTATGCTTTTTCCAAATCAAGTTTAATAACAATAACCCATTTTTTTCCTTTCATCTTCTTAAGAGAATGCATGAGTTCCTGGACAAGTATGGCATTATCCATAAAATGCCTACAAGAAACAAAGCTACCCTGAAACGAGGAGATAATTCTGCGCAGTATAAGTATAAATTTCATGACTAGAACTTGGGAAATGATCTTATAAATCGTGTTGCATAGACTTATCGGATGAAATTGGGAAATGGAAGTAGATCCTCTCAATTTGGGGATAAGGGTGATAAGAGTGATAAGAGTTTCATTTAGCGACGGAGGGATAGAAGCCTTAGCAAAAACCTCAGATGCAGTTTGAATTACTTTCTATTTCACATCGAGCCAACAACGTTGGTAGAAAAATTGGTGTAGATCATCCGGACCTAGAGCCTTTAAAGGTTTAAGAGACCAAATTGCCTTAGTAATGTCCACGTGGGAAATCTACACAAGGAGAGATTGGATTTCCAGATTGGAAAGATGAGGCCAAACAAGCAAATAGCCCTAAAAAACAAATGACACTACTTTCTCAAAGGTGGTAAAGAGTTGACCAAAATGATTCTGAACCAAATTCTCAATACTTGTTTGCACAGTAATCCAGCTACCATTATTATCAAAAAGCCCAACAATATGATTGAAGTTTCTGCAAACTAAAGTGGATAGGTGGAAAAACCTGATATTTCATTCTCCATTGATAATCCAATTAACTCTGGATTTAAGAGCCCTAATAAGTTCTTCCTACTACAAGGTCTCATTAAGGTCACTAGACAGAAATTTATGTAGGTTAATTAAGAAGTCATTAGGATCATCAGCTAGGGCTCATTCAATTCTCGAAATTCTAGCTAAAAGATGTTTCTTGGATCAAAAGACATTGCCAAAAGTAGACATATTCCAACCCGATAAATAAGAAGTAAAATCAGAAATGGTTGACGGGAAAAAGCTATTTGAATCCAACAAAAAATGGTGAAGTATGGATTTAAACTCAAGGTGATCAAACCACATTTTATGGAAACGAAATGGAGATCTTCTAGATTTCTTAAAATCAGTTATCTCTATCGCATATAAAAATGTAAAATTCTCAAATTTGATGTTGTTGTTGGTATGCTATTATTAATAGAATTTCAGTTCAATGTCTCATTATGGAATTTAAATCATATAAGAGTACCCACTACCTTCTTTATCAGTTTTTTTTTTTTATTCTTATGATTTATGTTTAGATTTGTCACTTTCTATTTTAACAGTATAATTTTCAAACTTCAAACCTACATTTACTATTGAAAATACACTATGCTTAATCATTGCACTCAGCACTTACTAATAAAATTAACCACTATCTTAATTTGATGAACCTTTAAGATGATAAATTTAAAATATTCTCATATATTTTTAATATGTCTAATTTGTTCTAAATTCTACATTAAACAAACAAATATGTTACCTTTACTTAGAATTATAATATCAAACTATCAGGCCTATGTTTTGGGCAAAGTTTTCAAAAGGTCAATCGATTTGATTGGCTCGATTTACAATTAATGCAAAACATAATAAACTCATTCAAGCATAACCTTGTACTCGATTATATTTTAGGAAAATCTTGTATTTTATCGTCTTAATTAGATAACATTTTATAGTTATGAATATTGGAAAATTAACTATCCTTTGACTAATTTTTTCACATATTATAGTTATGAATATTAGAAAATTAACTATCTTCTGGCTAATTTTGTCAACTATAGTGTTTACAATAAAATTTGTACAATATATTTTTATAAAATAAATAATACATACACATCTTAAGTCTACTTATCTACAATTGACTATAAGTCATGTAGAAATTCAATTCCGAATATAGTAACGCTTGAAATTGAAACTGTTAAAAAATCGAGAAACTTGAAAAATTCATCTGATTTTTCATTCATATATCTGACAAGATGATTTACAAAAATATATACAGTTGTCAAACCATCACCCAAGAAAAAGAAAAAAAACTATCATCTGCTAACTCTAACTAATTGAAACTAACAAACTAACTATTTGTTTCAACACTCCCCCTCAAGTTGGTGGTTGAAATACATCTTTAACCCCCAACTAGGATACTAAATGCTCATGTTGTTGTACCCCCGAAGTCTTTGTAAAGATGTATGCCAACTGCTCTGTGGAGGATACATGCTCAGTCTTTATAAGACCATTCTGAATCTTCTCTCTGATGAAATGGCAGTCCACTTCTATGTGATTAGTTCGTTCATGGTAAACCAGATTTGCTGTTATCTGTAAAGCAACCTTACTATCACAGAAAAGCTTTATGGATTGCTTTCTCCTGATTCCAATCTCAGTCAGCAAACCATCTAGCCAAACCACCTCTGTTGCTGTGACTGTCGTACTCCTGTACTCTACTTCTACTGAAGATCTGGCTATAGTGGATTGCTTCTTTGATTTCTAAGAAATCAGCGACTTGCCAAGTTTCACACAAAAACCTGATACAGACTTTCTTGTCATTGGGCAGGATGCCCAGTCAGAGGCACAATTTGCAACCAACTCACACTCACTCAAGGCATCAAGAAATATTCATTGTCTTTAATTTTCCTTCAGGTATCTCACCACTCTTAATGTTGTATCCAAGTGTGACTTTTTGGGTTATTGCATGGCTCAAATGATGAACTGAGAAGGTTATATCTGGTCTGGTATGAGTTAAGTAAATAAGTCTTCCCACAAGCCTTTGAAAAATTGACTTGTCATCCGGAAACTTATCACCATTCCTTTCACCATTCTCTTGCTGTAGATTCTCATCATATTCTACTGAGGTCAACTTATTATTCAGTTCTAGAGGAGTTGCAGCCGGCTTTGCTCCCCCTATCCCAGTTTCTTCAATCAATTCTAATGTATACTTCCTTTGGTTGATTAAAATTCCTTCCTTTGTCCTTAGTATTTCAAGACCAAGGAAAAATTTTAACTCTCTCAAATCATTCCTTCTGAAGCTCTGATGCAGAACTTCCTTCAGCTCTTCAATCATACTTTTACTGCTCCCAGTAATCAGTAAATCATCCACATAAATGAGCATGATTACTATATCATTCCTTTTTTTCTTGGTAAATAAAGAATAATCATGCATGCTCTGTTCATATCCAGCTGTTATAAGAGTCTCTGTCAGTTTTAGATTCCATTGCCTTGATGCCTGCTTCAGGCCTCATAATGATTTTTGCAGTCTACATACCTTACCCTCCCCCTAGCTGCAAAAACCAGCAGGCAAATCCATGTAGACTTCTTCCACCAAATCACCTTGAAGGAAAGCATTGTAAACATCTAACTGAAACAGTGGCCAACTGAAAATAGATGCCAACACAAGTAAAAGCCTCAAAGTAACCATTTTGGCAATAGGGGAGAAAGTGTCAACATAATTTATCCCTTCTTTTTTATTGTAACCCTTAGCCACTAGCCAAGCTTCGAATCTCTCAACTTCACCCGTACTTAATCTTGTAAACCCATTCACAACCAATAGGGACATTTCCAGTAAGAAGAGAGATAACAGACCAAGTCTTATTGGACTCAAGAGCTTGAAGTTCCTCATTCATGGCATGAATCCAATGAGAATATTGAATGGCTTCATTATAGGTGGTAGGCTCAATCAAGGAAGAAGTCAAGAAAATATAGTGTTGAGTATGAGAAGGTAAATGGACATAAGAAATGGCATTTGAAATAGGATATTGAAAAGGAAATGAGGTAGGTTGATTACTACAAATGAAATCATTCAACCACTGAGGTGGTTTCGAAACATGAGAAGACTTTTTAGGAACTAGAGCTTCTGGACTAAGAGGACCTGAAGATGACTGTACTGGATTACTTGTTGAGGGTTTAGAGCTTGAAACAGTAGATTGTAGTGAAAACAACTGTGGTGAGTGTGGGGTGGAAACAGTAGGCTGTGGTGGTTTTAAAACAATAAATTCTGAATCAGAAAAGGGAACTGAAGAAGGAAAAAAAAGGAGAAGATTTAGCTAAGGGAAGGTGAAAAGGAAAAGAATGCTCATGAAAGATCACATCCATGTTAATAAAAAATTTATGTGTTTCAAGATTGAACAAGATATAACCTTTCTGTGTAGTAGAGTATCCCATAAGCACAGAAGGAACTACTTTTGGGGAAAACTTATCATGATAGTTAGACTGTGTAGCATAATAAAGACATCAAAAAATCTTAAGATGAGCTAGACTAGGAGGTTTTTTTTTATAGAGACACTCATAAGGAGTCTTCCCTTGTAAAAGAGAAGATGGCAGTCTATTGATGAGGTAACAAGCAGTGGTGACACACTCACCCCAAAATTTAAGAGGTACTTTGGATTGAAAATGAATGGCTCAGGCTACTTCTAGGATGTGTCTATGTTTACGTTCAGCCACCCCATTTTGTTGAGGTGTATGAACACATGAACTTTGATGCACTATACTAAGAGAGGAAAAAAGAGTAGAACATTCCATATTGAAAAATCCGGTCCCATTATCACTATGGATATTCTTATCTAAGAGAGAAAACTGGGTTTTAACAAAGGAGAAGAAATGTCTAAGAAACAAAATTGTGTCACTCTTAACCCTCAAGAGATAAATCCAAGTCATGCGTGTACAGTCATCTACAATAGTGAGAAAGAGCCTATGTCCACTATGTGTTGAAACACGATAGGGACCCCAAAGATCAACATGAATGAGTTCAAAAGGTATTTCAGACCTTGAATGAATAAGAGGAAAAGGTAATCTATTCTATTTGGCTGAAGGACATATACTACAATTATGCTTGATTTACCGAAGGAAGTGGTTGCATAAGCAAAATCTGACTCTGCTGAACCAGATGCGCATGATTCAATTGAGAAACCTCACAATGGCATGATGCAAACGGGACCAAAGCACTATACTCGCCCCACAAAAGTTTGAGACGTGTGAACTAAATAGAAACAGTAGACTCACCCTGGTTAAGAGTTGAAATCGATCGATGAAGGAAGAAAATCCTTGACCCATTAACTTTGTCAATGCAATGCCAACTTATAATCGTCTTTGTGACAGTTTCATCCAAGAAGGGCAATCCGCATCGATTTGCTCCAGATACTATAGTTTTCCAAACCCACAAGCTAATGAGAGACCAGATGCACTCCTAGCGTATCCGAGGGGTGCAGAAACAATGGATGATTGAAATCAACGATGCCTTCCATGCTTCACGCCTAAAACCCTAATCGAACTCAATGAAAAAAAAACGAACACGATTGGGGAAATCTGAAGAAAAAATCTTAACTCTGATACCATGTTAAAAAACCGAAAAACTTAAAATATTCATTTAATTTTTCATTCATATATCTTACGAAATGATTTACAAAAATATATACAGTTGTCAAACCATCACCCAAGAAAAAGAAAAAATTCACATCTGCTAACTAACTATTTGTTTCAACCCAAACTTGATTTATATCATGATTCACGCATGATCTCTTATCTCCTTGCTTACTTTGATGTTTGATTTTAAGAACTGGGAAAACTCTCAATTTTGATTTATATTATGATTCATTTATATAAGAAACAACTCATTATAGTGTCAATATACATGCCTTATTCAAATCTACAATTACATGGTACGTTTGGATTGCAAAATTTTAATATATGTATTTTAATTTTACTTTGAACATTAAAAATACATTTAAATAAATGATCATGAAAATGGTTTTATTTTTGGAAGACTACATTTAGATGGCAATTTATCCATATATGGCATGATTCCCATGCTTCATGGAAGAACAATTCTCATGATAATACTTTTCTTCCTGTTGATAATCCGGCAAAAAAAGGAGAAAGGAGGAATCAAAGCAGGGGTTAATTATATAATTGATAGGACTGCTTGGACGCCAATTTGGTGTCAATGTTGGACTACCTTACCTATACCTCCACCATTTAATTTATTTTGTTTCGTAAACTTCACACTCTGTTGCCTAACAACTGGAATTTATAACCTAGGTTCCAAAACAAAATAATTATTTTAAACCATGAAAATCTCAAAATCAGAAATAAATAAAATAATAATAATACTAATTTAACCTCTAACCATACCTCTTAATTGATGTTCAACCTATATACTGAAAGAGCTACCCAAAAATCATAACCACCGTATAGATGAAATTGATTGAAGGATTGTATCTAATAACGCTTATGAAAAACTCTCCCACAATATAGGTAAAAAAATTTTGAGAGAGTAAAAGTTATTCGGGTCGATGTATAATTTTAACTCCACTTTTTAGGTTTTAGTCGAAATTTTAGCCTAAAATTTTGTCCAAATTCGACCTATATTAAAAATGTTAAACCTAAGCCTAATCCGACCCGAACCGACCGTAATAAATATTTTATATAAAAATAAATTTAAAAATTATAATACATCAAATACACTGAAAAAATTAAAATAAATATTTCCCAGCAAATTGTAAATTAAAAAAAAAAGTATAGGCATGTGATTTGGACCAAGCTCGGATAAAAAAAAAATTCCCCAAGACTCGATCCATTTAATAAACATAATTTTTTTCTAAACTTATTTTTTAAACCTATATTTTTACCTAAACTCTTTCACTTTTCAAACGAGTGACCCAACCTATGATCAGCTCTAGTAACTGCCATCAAACTCTCCCTCTCAGTGTATTTAATCTCAGTAAAATATGATGCTCACCCAAGTCAAAATTTTTACTTAATGGTAATTACTATAAATATATAAAACTATTTAATTTGTATTATAAAATTAAGGATCACTGGTATATGTTAAATTTTTTTTATTTAATAAATAAATATTCTAACATTCTGTCACTTTGTCCAAACTTTATAACAATATTTTTAAGGAATAAATCTTAAAATTATACATAAACTTTGATTTAACGTGTAATTGTATATATGAACTTTAATTTGATGTAATTGTGAATGTGAAACTTTAATTGTGGTTCAAATATGTACTTGAAAATTTAATTTTGATTTTAAACATATACATTTAAATTTGATTTTAATCATATACATTTAAAGAAATAAATATATAAATTTATTTTTTATTAAATAAATATAATTATTTATGTATATAATTACATATTAAAGCATAGTTAGTGTATAATTTTAATATCAAACAAAAATGAACATAGGGAAAGATGCAAAAATTCAGGAGATACCCACAAAAGGTAATCAATCCCGAAAATCATAACAACAGAAAGATCATTAAAAGAACTTGATTGTTTTAGAGCATAATAAAATTCAAACCCAGAAACAAAATAGATCTGAAGATAAGATAATAGAAATCGCAACTATAGTGGAGAGAAAATAAGTATCAGTTTAGAGACGAAATCCATGGCTGGTGAATCCATATTTATGGGCAAAAACCAAAGTGAATAGTTTCTATCTCTGTCTATATATATTTCTCAAGCATAAACATTAAACAATTGCAACTAACACAAGATTTCATCTTTTTAGTTCAAATTTTAGGAGGGAAAAGAGAACCCCCTTTTTTTTTATTCCTCCTCCTATAAATCAAAGGCAGAGCTTTAAAAAAACAATAGAGTTGAAAGAAAAAAAGTTCAAAAATGGTGCAAATGTTTGCGACTGAGAATGGACTTAAAAGGAGACCCAAGGCTTCAAGCTATATCAATCGCCATAAGGGTTGTTACCTTCGGGTTCTCAGTCAAGAAGCAATAGTGGTGATTGGTGAACGATGATGGACCAGTGGGTGTGTGGTGGATCGGTGGTGACCGGAGTGGTTAACGATGATGGCGGTGGCCGGGGATATAAAGGTGTTAATGTTAGGGATTATTGGGAGGGCCGGTTGAGGAAATCAGGAAAAGAAAAGGGTAACCTGTTAAGCCATGCTAGTATCTATTTTTTTTGAGTTATATCTTTACCTATATTCTCACTTTTCAGACGGATTTTTAGGTTTTTTTGGGATGAATTTTTGGGTTGGATGGAGTGACCCGACCATAAACAGTTTAAACCAAATTGAGAAAAAAAAAAACTGAATAAAACATTAATGACAGTTCTAGGGATAATTTCATTTCAACCACGTAATCCTTTAGTTCCGAAGGTAACAATTTTGATGGTCTGTCTTTTTTAGAGGATCAACAACCTTTAGTTTTGTATATGTGTTTCAATGAGCACTTCCAAGGATAAGTACTTAATGTTGATGTTCTTGGTAAAGAACACAATTGTCACTGTAATGCCTCAACATTTATAATTTTCACCATTTTAGGATATAATTAATTAAATTCCCGACAACATGCATTTCATTATTCATATTATATTGTCAGATTAAACTAGACACTCATAAATATCGTTAATCGAATTTAAACATGAAATATTGAATCGGGATATAGACTAACTTGTAAAAAGTTTAAAGCATAAGGTATGAATATGAGATATAGGCTCCGTTTGTTTCATTGAAAATGACTTCCGGAAAATGATTTATTTTTCTGGAAAAACTAATATTTTCTGGTGTTTGGATGAATCTGTGTAAAATATTTTCTGTTGTTGGTAGATTTCTTAAAAATATTTTATAAAAGTTGTTTTCAATTAAACAAACATACATTGAGATTTTCTTAATTTTTTTATTGTTTAATTAAATTTATTTTTATCTATAATTTTATATTTTACATTATTTTTGCATATATTAAAAATATTATGTTAAATTCAGATTCATTGTGACGTCATTTTTTAATTACATGACTACTAAGTGAGTATTTTTTATTTAAAAATATGACATCAACACAATTGACAAAAAAAAATTAACGATGTCAACAATTAGACTTGATTTTTAAATTTGAAAAGTAAAGGGACTAAATTCTTAAAAATAAAAGTACAAAGACTAAATTACAAATCTGTTAAGTGTACATAGACTTATGACATATTTTAACATTTATACTACAAAACATTTATTATTAATATATTTATAATTGTAATAAATATTTATTATTAAAATATTAATATTGAATATTTTCAATAATATGTGAATAATATTATTTAAAATTATTATTTTTAAAATTTATTATTAAATAAAATTGAAATATTAAATAATTTATTAAAATAATAAATTATATTTATTATATTAATAATTTATTATATGACTAAATATAAATTAAATATGTATGTTTAATAATATTGAAAAATATAATATTTTAAATATTTTTAAAAATAAAAATAAAATTTATTATCAATATAATAATATTAAGCTTGATTTAAGTTAATTTTTATATAAAAATAAAATTATCTATAGATGAGCTCTTTTCTGGAAAATGACTTACGCTTTTTTCAAAAGGGTAAGTCATTTTACAGGAAAAATGACTTATTTTACCTTGACCTGTAAGTCATTTTCTGTGAAACAAACACAGAAAAATGCAGAAAATATTTTCTGTAAAAACTTTTACATGTAAACAAACGGACCCATAGAGAATTGTCATTAAAGTGAAATGAGGATGACTAATATTAAGATTTTTCCAAGGACTAAAGTTGTAATAAGACCATGGGTAAGCCATTAGTGCAGGAACTCCATCTAGACCGATAATCTCCACCATATTTAAGCTTGAATGAATCTTGTACATGGTTTATGTTAGTGGAATGTGACGAGAAAGCACTAAGGAAATATTTAGAACCTTCCTTAAGACATTTTCTCACCATCTTTATTCGGCTAAGACTAAGGAAATAGAGGAAGAGAAGGGAGAACCTAGACAAACTAAGTCCATCTCTTCATTCTTATGAATTTCAGTGTTATTTTGATTAAAAGGGTGATGCTAAGGTTAAGTAGCCCTGTTAACCATGTCAAGAGAGGTTAATTTGGAGACTTGATTGTCGTCAAGGCTGGGTTTTGGAAGGAGAAAGGTAAATGTATGATCCAATTTCTTGCCCGAGGCCCACATTAACACCAAAAAAGAATAATAACAGATTTGAATAAAATGGCCCAACATCGGAGCCCATTAAACCAAGACCAAACCAAATAAAAGTCCCAAAATTTAATTAGCCCAATACAAATGGCCCATGACCCCAATTACAAAACCCAAATAGCTAGGCCCAAGTTAATAGCCCAGTACAACCTAAACGGAAATCAGGGTTTTAGAAACCCTAGCCACAGTAGCCTCGCGTCGTCAAACAGTCCATCGAGCCACGTCACCACGCCTTCCGAATCGTGCGCATCCACTCCTCCGGTAGTCGAACCTACAAAGCAGGAAGCAATACAACACGGAAGAGGGGATTGTAGTTTAGATTTTATTCTATTTTTAGGGGGTTTTTTTAGGATATAAAAGGGGAATAAACGATTGTAATAGGGGATTTTTTGGGGGAGTTTTTTCGGATAGCAATATACACGGTTTTTTCATACACGAAAGCAATATACCCTCAGTTTCCAGAAATCCCAATACACAATATCAGTCGATTAAAGCAAACTTTCGGGAAAGGATAGGTATACATTTGAATAGAGAATATTTTTTTTCAAAGGTAAATTTCGCCTGTTTGATCTGTTTTATCCAGTTTCTTTTTACATTTTTTTTGAAAAAATCCGAAAACAAAGGAAAGAGAGGAGAAACTTACCGGGACCTCGGTCTTGCGAATGACCGGTCCTCGAACCGGTGGTGACGAACGGCGAGGGAGGGACTAAGAGGGGACTCAAACCCTAATAAACAAAGGAAATGGGGGTTCTGATTTTCATTTTTGAGACTGAAGAAAGAAATGAAAAGTTTGTTTTTCCTTTAGTTAAAGCATTAAAAAAGCACTGTGTAAAAGGGGGGAAGGCCTTGTGCACGCGCATTTTTACCCAAAATGGGTAAATTGCGCAGTAGGTCCCCCTCTTTGCACCTTGGTTTTAATTGCGTCCCATTTCATTTTTTATTTATTTTTAAATCTTACCCTAAGTCTAATCTGTCACTTCAAATTGGTCCTCGTTCAAACGCACCATTTTAGAGAGTGGGATATCTTCAATTGTGGTCCCTCTAGGTTGCGCGTGCCTTACAATTTAGCCCTTTTATTTTTTTTGTTTTAAATTTGCCTCGGTAATTCTATTAATTTTTCATTTTAGTCCCTTTTTTATTCTTTCTTCTATTTTTCGTTATTACTGTTATCATTCTATTATTTTAATAATATTATTACTAACATTATTAATATTATTTATCAATTCTGATCACTACTAACATTTTATTATTATTATATATTACTTTTTTTCCTCTTCTTTACGATTATTGTTTATTATTAATATGGTTAGCATCATTATTATTTAACATCTATATTATTACCTATATACCATTATTATTATTATCATATGTCCTGTTATAGTTGTTATATCTATTATTTTACTATCATTAACATTATTAACGTCATTATACTATTATTTACTATTTATATTACTTTTACTTTACTTTCGTTACTGCTATTATTATATTATTATTACTATTAAAATTAATATTATTATTATTTTAATTAATGCTATTTTTTTTTTCGCTAGTATTATTTTTATTATCATTGACATTATTTTACTTTTTTATTTTCCAAAATATTATTATTACCTTTCTTATTTTACTTCATTATTATTACTATATTTATTAGTATTATTAGTATTATCTTCTTTTTTTTTGGTATATATGTTATCCATACTAAATAATTTTTATTCTATATGTATGTTATTGATTTCATGTTATTTGGTGTATATATCTTCTTCTAAGTTTATTTACGCACATACATTCTTTAAATCTAGTGTATATAAATTTTCTTTTAAAGTCCTTATTTTATTATATAGTTTTGTTATTTTCAAACGTTTTTATATATCATTACTTGTGCATATTTTCATAATAAGGTTTTTATTTCATGTACGCAATTTGTTTAGATCGATGTATCATTATTATTTTTTTTTTTTCCTGCGTAGTATTAGCACCATGTTTTTCTATGCTCGATGTTATGATTGTGCGGTTATTATTGTTGCGTTATAGAAAACCCCAACGTTTTGGCCGATATTGGCCATTCCATTTTTTTCTCAAAATTCATAAGAAAGAGTTTCGCAAGAGTAATATTTGGTGTTTGGAAGTTCGAGAAATCGTGCCCAATCGTGTTGGGTCTCGATTTTTTTTTCGTTCGTCTAGATGACTAAGTATCCCTTAAAGATTTTGATCGTGTTTTTTAAAAATAAGGCAATGTTTCGTGTTTGGAAATTCGAGAGATCGTGCCCAATCGTGCTGGGTTTCGATTTTCCATTCGTCCAAATGACCAAATATCCTTTAAAGATTTTGACCGGGATTTCTTAAATAAAGGTAATATTTCATATTCAGCAATTCGAGGAATCGTGTTCAATCGTGCTGAGTTTCGGTTTTTAGTTTAGCCGAATAATGGAATACCCTTTTAAAGTGCAATGTATGAATTTTGGAAATCATGAAATGATCTTGATATCGAAGGTTTGAAACATCGTGCCCTATCGTGCTGGATGTGGTATTTCATCTTTCCGGAACAAGAGAGTTTCGATATCCAATTCAAATATTCTAAACACTTTCTGGAAAATTTGTATTTTAAAATCTTTTATAATTTTCGACATTAGGACATTAATCAGTCAATATGGTACCAATTTTGGGCGTTACGAGGGTGCTAATCCTTCCTCGTGCGTAACCGACTCCCGAACCTGTTTCCTTAAAACTTGTAGACCAAAATGTTTTCTAAAGTGACCCAATCGCACTTAAAAAATGATTGGTGGCTGTACATACCAATTTTGGCCCGGGCTCCTTAACCCAAGGCCCAAAACCAAATAATTAAAAAATAAGGCCCACTTACAAACCCACTACAAGCCAGATTAAACCCAAACACTTACAAACCCAATAATTTTGACCCATTCTACAACCCAAATCCCTTTAACCCAATAATAAACGGCCTAAATGGCCCAACAAAACATTAAAATTTTTCAGAAGCTAGGGTTTCTGAAAACCCTAGCGCCGCATAGCCCTTCCCCTTATCCACCAGCGCCGCATGTTTCTTTGCTAATATGCGCAGTGCACCACCGCCCCTCCACGATCCATTGTCGGCCATAACCTGCAAAAGGACAACACTAGCAAAAAAATAATGGCAGAAAATACGGAAAGATATTGTATATTTTGTTTATCCCCACTTCAATCTCGGTTATAAAAAACCGAATGGAAATGTAAACAGGGGGTTCGGCCTCTGATTTTTCGATAAACGGATAAAAAATAGAATCATTCGGCAATCAAAGAAACAAACAACGTTTGAAGGTCTATTTTCTATTTTATTTTGTTATTTCGAAACTATATGCATCAACCTATTTTATTTACCATTATTATTATTATTTTTTTAAATAGTGCGTATACATATATATATTAAAAAAAAGGAAAAAAGAGGAGAGAAAACTTACCTTTTCCGGCCACCGCTCGCGGTGGCCGGTGCTGCGGCGACGGCGACGGAGAAGGGGCGCCGGAAATCGCCCCACCCGCATTTCTGCAAAAAAAAAAGGGGTGAGAGAGGGAGAGTCAGATTTTTTTAGAAAATGAAGAGTGAAATGATTTTTTTTTTGAAGAAATGGGGCTTATATAGGTGACACAAAACGGCGTCGTTTTGGCCGGCTCCCATAAGCCCCAAAACGGCGCCGTTTCAATGGACCCGACCCGATCCGACCCGCTCCGGCCTTAGATCCGCGTGTTTCTTGAGTGGAAGGGCTATTTGCCATTTTGACCCTTCCGCTTTTTCAAATCGTCGAAATCAGATCTTTTGGTTTTCAAATTTGGCCCGAACATTTTATGACTTTTCCGATTTGGCCCTTACGCAAACGCCGCGTTTCACTAGCCCCAGAAAATTGCTCCCCTCGTCCCTCGCCTTCCCCACGCATTGCATTTTCGTCCTTATATTCCCTATATTGACAGATTTCCTTTTTGTTTCTTTTTGTTGTTTTAATTCAATCCTTTTGCATCATTTTAATTATTTTTGTTTCACATCATCATTAATTGTTATTATTATTATTTTATTATATCATTAGTATTTTATTAGTATCGTGTGCTATTAATATTATTATCATATCATTATCATATTGCATATATTTTCTATTATTATTATTATTATTATTATTATTATTATTATTATTATTATATTGTATATATTAGGTGTTGTTATGGTTATTATTATTATTATTATTATTATGGTTATTAGTATATTGTACATTATATTTATTATCATTATTATTATTATTATTACTACCATATTTATATCATTATTATATTGTACATATTACTGTTATTTTATTATTGTTACTATTACCATATTACCATCATTATATCATTATTATTACTATTATTATTATATATCCTTATATTGTATGTATTACTATTATATTTATTTTACTATATTTATCGCTATTATTATTATTATCATTATTATTATTACTATTATCTTATTCTATCAACATCATTGTCATTTTTTAGTACTGTATATTAGTATGTCGTATATAGTTTATACTATTTTATTATTATTACTACTATTAACCTTATTATCATATTATCATTATATTATACATATTTTTTACTATTACTATTGTTATTATTACCACTACTATCTTTATATTAATATACTGAATATATTTTCCCTTGCTACTAATGTTATTACTATTATCATTATTATATGTTATTCGAATATACTAGCTTTATCATTATTATCGTTATTATATCTATAATAGAATCTTGTACATAATTTATGCTGCATCATCATTATTCATTGCATGACCCTATTCCCATTTTCAAATCACGCTTCTTTAAAACACTTTTTTTTATCAATTTTACCCTAAAAACAAAAAATTTTTCAAAAACGAGGCAATATTTCGTGTTTGGAAATTCGAGGGACCGTGCCCTATGTGTTGGGTCTCGGTTCTCTTGCTTGACCAAATGATCGAATAACCTTTTGTTATTTTAATAAATGAGTCTTAGGGATTAAGAGACGACCTTGGATTTGAGGATTGAAATTATCGTGTCCTATGTATTGGGTGTGATATTTGGTCCTTTCGAAACAAGGAAATCTTAATATTCTAAGAAGACTCAAACGTTTCCAAAAGACCCAAATTTCTAAATTCATTTCTAACTTTGTTAAATTTTCGGCATTGGGACATCAATCAATCGATTTGGTACCGATTTTTGGGCGTTGCGAGGGTGCTAATCCTTCCTCGCACGTAACCGACTCCCGAACCTATTTTCTCGAATATTCGTAGACCTAAAAACACTGTTTTAGTAAATCAAATGTTTTATTAAAACAAAGGTGATCCGATCACACCTAGTTAAAGGTCGGTGGCGACTCCCTTTTTACTCGTTTTTTTAAAATCCAAGTTCGATTCCCGTTTTTGTCAAAAATGGTTACGACAGCTTGGCGACTCCACTGGGGACCCTTGAGAGTCAGGCCGTAAATTGATTGATTTTTGTCCCTTTGATTGGAAATTTGGAAAATTGTTTTGAAAGATCGTGTTTCTCTTTGATGCATTTGCTTGTGCTATAGTGTCGAGTCTCGTAAAATACTTTGGCATTGCATTGCATGACCATTGCGGTCACACCCTTAAGTGGGAGTGAGAAACTACTCTTTCGTGAGGTTTTTACCTCCGTGCAAGATAGTGGATCGCTTTCGGGATACATCCGTACCTATGTCTTCGTGAGATTTTTATCTCCGTGCAGCCATAGGGAAATGTATTCCCTTGAACTGAACTCGATCCATATGAGCCTATAATGGGTGAGGATCGAGGAATCTGCTGGTTCAGGTACCCTTGCTTTAGAACCGAGCCACATATAGAGAGACCTAGGAGCCTACCCTAGATAGAGCCACGCCAAACCCCTAATGGTCACCTGGATAATTGTTATGTGTTTGTTTGTTACTCCTGCACTAACATGTTTTCTCCCGCTTTGATTGCATTGCATGCATTTTCACATTAAAAGGTGTCGATCTCCGTTTGGTTACTAAGATAGAAGCTTGTTATGGGGGACGGATTCCTTGATAAAGTAGAGGATAATGTGTTCGTGCGTATAGGGTCAGAGAAGATACAACTCGAGAAAGGAGATAGTCTAGCCAAGGAATGTACATCGGAGTTAGGGGACTTTACTCGCATCAGCATAACACAGAATGAGTTACAAGAATTAAAAGATATGTGGGCTCATTGGGATGAGGGGACTAAGTAGCTTTTCTACCTTAATTATGGCAATCTACCCTATTTGCTTGACATCAGAGTGGACAAACACTTGTTTCGGGCCATAACCCAATATTGGAATCCCGCATATAGCTGCTTCACATTCGGGAAAGTGGATTTGGTACCTACCATAAAAGAATACACGGCTCTACTGCGTAATCGAAGTGCTCAGATCGATAAAGTCTACTTTAGGGCCAGCAATGCACCAACCTTGGTAAAGAAACTAATGAGCATCACTGGAATAAGTGAACAATGGGTCGTGGCACGTATTCAGCAAAAAGGTGAAGGGAAATGCATTCCATGGGTAAACTTAAGGGACTTGATATTGACACATCCCAATGCCAAGAGGAAGGTTTACATCTTCGCCTTAAATTTTCCCAAGAGATTTGAGGCATGTGGACGAAGCAGTTGTTGACTTATTCGATCGTCTTGACAAAGGAGTTACGCCAATACCCGCCATTCTTGCCGAAATGTTTAGATCTTTAAATGCGTGTCGGAGAGCGGGCAAGCGTAGATTCATGGGATGTGCGCAATTATTATTAGTTTGGTTCCATAGCCATTTCTGGAAAGTAGATAGAGATTTTTGTCGAGTTCACTATGAAAATTATTCCCCATTAAAGGAGTTGGTGGACAAGCCCAAGAGAGACGACATATCAGAGGAAAACTGGATCGCACTCCTTCAAAATCTCCAAGAAAAAAACATTGAATGGAGAGCCCCTTGGTTTGTTCCCAATGAAATTATCCACCGTTGTGAGAGTTATGATTGGGTTCCCCTGCTAGGAATTTGGGGAGCCATTGGGTATGCTCCTTTGCTTGTGCTAAGGCAATACAACTCAAGACAGTTCGTACCGACGACTTATGGCCTGGCTCAGTTCGAATTTTCGTACAAAGGGAAGGTTCGGGAGATTGCTAATGCTTGGAAACAAATTTGCTGGATGAAAAGAATTGCTGTAGGTCCAATGGTAACCCTCGAGTATAATGCCTGGCGAAGTAGGAGAATAAACGATAACGTCCTTGAACCGACACATGATGGTACTCAACCGATAGAGAAATACTTACAAGTAGTCCCTTCCGAGACGGAGATTATGAAGCAGGATTTTGAAAATAAAAATTCCGAGTTGAAAAAGAGGATAGAGCAACTAGAAGAAGAAAAGATGTATTTGATGTTGGATAGGGATGTCCAAAATTCGGAGGTTGAGAGATTGAAGAAAGGAAAGAGAAAGGCCGAAGAAGATCTGGAGGGTTTGAAGACGGATTATAGAAAGCTGCGTCTGTCAATGAGGACTGCCGGATTGGGTAGAACTTCAGAACAATGGCGTCAAGAAATTCGAGAAGAGAAAGTCAAGGTTGATCAGTGGAGGGAAAAGTTCCAAGAAGCTCAAGCACAAAGAGATGTTCTAAAGAAGACTGCAAGTGAGAACCGAAGGGAGAATGAGACACTGAAAGCTCGATTAATAGAACAAGAAAAGACGTTTGACCAAAGACGCGACTCTACGGTGAAGCTAAAATCAAGCCTAAACCAGATTGAAGAGTTAAAAGGAAAATTAGTAGAGCTCGAAATGGCACTGGAGAATAGTGAGTTCCGGTTCCAACAATCTCAGAATCAAGCCAAAGAAAGGGATTACGTCATGGGTGAAGCCGTAATGCAGATACGAGAAGTGGTTGAACATCTACAATCCTTAGCGGTCCAAGCTGATCTATTAAGTGTAATGTATGAATCAAAGTCGGACCAGGGTCGGGAGTTAGCCTCGCTCCTCGAGAAAGTTAAAATCCTGGGCATAAGGGCTAGGTCGCATATGTGACTCTATTTTATGTAAAGGATTTTGTTTCTTAAATAAGCTTTCTATAAGAAATTAAATGGGAATCGACGCCTTTTGCATTCATTTCATGCATTGCATTGCATCATCAAAGAAAGAAGGTGTTGATTAATATTTGATTGCTAAATAGAGGAGTTTTTCATAAGGAAATGAATCTCTTGATAAAGTGGATTGTAATACGGTTGCCTAAGTATGGTCCAAGTGAACAACAAGATAAGGTTGATAGTCCATTTTGCACGATGATTCTAGCCAACACGGATTATTCAAGAGTCGTCACGTCTTGACCATGGAGGGTAAGCGAGTACGGCCCGAACCAAGCTACAAGGAACTAGAAGAGGCGTCTACGAAGAAGGTTCACAAGACATGGCCATGGTGTCCGGCCACGAAGGAAAAGATTGGTGTTTTGCTTGGATTATGAGGACAAAATCGTATATGCAGTCCGTTTTATGTAAAGAGCTTTATCTTCTAGAAAAGTTCTTCTAATGGAATCGAATTTATAATCAGCACCTCTCTTCCTTTTTGCATTCATTCTATTTGCATAGCATTGCATCATCTTAGAAAGAGGGTGTTGATTCGCGTTTGATTGCTAATGGAAGAATTTGTCATAAGAAAATGTGCTACTTAATAAAGTGGAATACGATACGGTCATCTGAACATAGCCTAGGTAAACAACGAGACAAGGCATTACTAGAAGATTCAAGTCGGCGAGGATTGTTTGGGAGCCATCCAAAGATTATGAGCATCACCGAAGGTAAGTGAGTGATGAGGTCGAATAGCAAAGAGCCAAAAGAAGCATCCATCAAGAAGGATCATGCGACATGACCATAACATCCGGATACGAAGAAGAGGATTTGTCTAAAGATTCAAGCCGACAAGGATTGTTCGAGGGTCATCGGAGGATTATAGGCATCAAAGAGTGAAATGAATGATGAGGTCAAACAACAAAGAGCCAAAAGATTCATCTATTGAGGAAGATTCACGGGACACGAACATGATATTCCAATACGGAGAAGAGGATTGGTGTTTTCACCTAGACTATGAGGAAGAGGCCGTGTATGTGGTCTGAAGCATGTTTTCTAGACAAGTTCTTCTAATAGGAATTGAATTCATAATCAGCGCCTATCTTTCGTTTTGCATTCATCCCATGCATTTGCATTGCATTTCACGCATGCATTGCATCATATCATGTGCATTAAGATCTGTAGAGAGACTCTGACTAGGCGAAATTATTTCAGTGGCCTAGAAAACATGGAACAAAGATTGGAGAGATTAGAGGCAAGACAGATATTGATCCAAGAGCAATTGACCAGAATCCAACAACAGATACAAGAGCAATCAACCAGAATGCAACGAGAGATGCGGGAGCAAATGTGAGAGTTCCAAGAGAATATGATATGCCATCTAAACCAGCTACTAACGGGAGGATTTGAAACAAGAGGAGGCCAAGTGGTCGACAATGTGGAGGAATACGAAGAAATTGTTTATTCCCCGATAAACATCCCAACTCAACCAGACGCGCGATTGCATGGGGGACCCATTACCATCAAGCCCCAATATCAGGCTAATACCTCGATCCCGTTGAACCTTTTGGCTGGATCATATTTTAACCCTGAGGAGAGTCGGACTAAACCAATGGTCCAGGCGGGGACGGAAGAAAAGGGGGAACGCACATTGAAGGCCCCGAAGAAAAAGGAAAAGGAAATAGGTAGTGCAAGTAGGGACGACCGAAGACCATTCACCGTGTTCCCACCTAATAACACGCCTGCTCCAAACCAACTCAAAGACGAACAAGGATCGGCGAGACCCAAACCCGAAAAACCTCGACTCACCCCTATTCCTGTGTCATACGGAGAACTGTGCCTGAAATTGTTGGAAAAACAATTAATATCACCATATTATATGGTACCGTTGAAGCCTCCATACCCAAAGTGGTACGATCCTAATGCTAGTTGCATGTATCATGCGGGAAATCGGGGACATTCTATAGACAATTGCTTAGCTTTTAAAAGGAAGGTTCAAGGTCTTATCAATGTGGGGATTTTACAATTTGACAGTACTGGTGATATGGTTGGAGATCTGCTCCCGAACTACCTTGAAGGGAACCTGAGCACAGTGACAAAAGGGATGGTGCAATTAAAGAGGTTTTGACTGATACACCCTTATCCTCTCGGGCTTGTTTTGTACAATGGGACTGCGTAGGGATCCATGTATTTTAGCTAATCTAGAGTGATATTCAAAACATGCTTGTTGCTTTAAGCCTAGAGGCAACAAGAGTTCTTTCGTGAAATAGGCTTGTTTCCAGAATTGTTATTGCAATAAAATGCATCTTTATTTTCACTCCTCGCATTTCATACATCATTTCATTTTCATACCATGCTTTTAATTTTCTACCTCCAAGCCTACAATGGGTCCCCAGATATCAATGACATGAGCGACACTGTTACTGACTCCCTTTTAGAAGAGATATGTGTCTAGAGGATCTAAGAACTTGGAAGATGACAGAGATTGCAACCTATCTCCGAACTGGTTAAGAAGGATGGATCTTACCCTACGAAGTGTCAGCGAACACTACAAGGGAGATGAAGATAGAAGCTTAGCTTCCTGCAGGAACAAGGCAAGGAATCATTGAGTTATCCCCAAGAATTCAAAGATATTTTCGTGTGATCGCGTTAAGACACACCGGGACTACTAGGGCACGAGTATGTTGTCAAGGCTAAGGAAGTCACAGAAAGAGTCCATAAGGATCTTTGAAGACCACATACTGATGGTTCTACCCTGATGAAGTCAATCAAGAGATTCGAGCCGTTTGGAAAACTGTGCCAACGGCAAATCGAGGAGGACAGAACACGTAGGGCATGGACGTTATCACGCCGATTTTCTCGAAAGCTTCGGGACCGCATTAGTTCATTATTGTGGATGTCGATCTCTTCACTAAGAGGGCAAGGGTCACTTCATATGGCAAAAAAAAAAAAAAAAAAAGACTGTTAGGAAGACAACCTAAACTTGTGAATGTCGACATATAGAAGTTACGTATCCTTTCCCAGGACCTCTGCTGGAGCAACGCATTTCTGGGGCATGGGCCAAACCCAAATTGGGTGAGGCGAAATGGATCCCGATATGATTAAGAGAATGTGTAGAGAAGATGTTAAGAGATGTCTGTCACGATCAGGTGAAGCGAGTTTTCAACAAAAAGGACCGCCTTAGAAATTTCATGATAGGGCTTTGAAGAAGATCCTTTCCCATGTAACAAGAACTTCAGAAGAAAGAAAATGCCAAGCCAGGAAAGACTTTAGGTAGTAAAGAAGGCCTGTTCTTGGGAAACAAAGATATTGTCTGAGGTAGGTGACAAGGACCTGTCCAATCTGGAGAATTCAAAAAAAAAACAACAAAAAAACAACAAAAAAACACAAAAAAAAAAAAAGGGCAGCTCAAATTTTGGTGGGGCATACAGTAGTCTTGCTACGCTCGAAATAACAATGAAGAGGAACGTTGCACCTTGGGGCATCGACAAAGTACTCTAAATCCCCTAAACACATTGAGTTTAGAAAGGTCCTCAAGAAGTTAGAACAAAGAAGCTCAAGCTGCGATATCCGGGGCACCTAGTTTCCATTTCACCCATTTTTGAGTCTACTGTCTTCGTCTTTTCAAAATACACTTTAAATAAACTTGCTGTTTCCTTGCATATGCTAGCTTTGATTAACCTGTTTGATTCGAGCTATACTCCTAATAAATTCCCATTCCATCCATCATCATGGTCCTTTTCAAGCATTTTACATTGAAATAACAATTATTGGATTAATAATACTTTCATGAAAGGAGTTTCGCATATTACTCTGGAAACCTCTAAACAATACAGGAATCTGAAACAGGATTATTGCATAAAACTCACCGAGTTTAAGGGTCGGTAATATCTGAGTCCCAATTACGTTGATTGAACAAGATACCGTGTCAGTAACACAATCCTGACGGAAAATGGGCATTGTTAACCCAAGTGCAAAACCAGGATCATTCTTGAAAAGAAATGACATTCTGCATTCTGCATTCATGCGAGCATCACGCATATACATCTGGTTGGGTCACCTAGAGAGTGATCGTTAGAAGAAAGCTGATACAGATCCTGTACCGTTGAATAACAAGAGGGTAGAACGAAGAAGAGACAAATCCTATGTTTTAAAGTCGCAGTGGGACAAATGGAGGATATTCAAATCCTACACCTCCGGGTCACAATGAGATGAACCCTGAAGCAACAGTGGGGCAAAAGGGTGATATATGAAAAACGCAGATTACTCCTGAGGTTTGAAGGACGGGTACAAAATCTGAGAGAAAAGTCAAGAGTCGAAACAATGAACGTAGGTTACCATGAAAGTCGCAATGAAAGAGATACATGACAAATAAGCCCAAGACACATGGCATAATCATGTAGGCATTTAGGACAAACACATGCATATCATGACATCATCATGCATGACACATACAGGTACGTCAGCGAAGCATGAAATTTTGACGATAACTATACCAAACCATGGGTAAAGGAGGCATCCGAGTTCCACCAGATGATACGTTTTCAAATACGGTTTTTCAAAAAATATCAACTCATGACAGAGAGAAGTGTAGTTGAGCCTCGGGTCACACCCTGAGGTGTCTTTTAATTTCTTTTCAAAATATCAACTCATGACAGAGAGAAGTGGGTTGAGCCTCGGGTCACACCCTGAGGTGTCTTTTAATTTCTTTTCAAAATATCAACTCATGACAGAGAGAAGTGTAGTTGAGCCTCGGGTCACACCCTGAGGTGTCTTTTAATTTCTTTTCAAAATATCAACTCATGACAGAGAGAAGTGGGTTGAGCCTCGGGTCACACCCTGAGGTGTCTTTTAATTTCTTTTCAAAATATCAACTCATGACAGAGAGAAGTGTAGTTGAGCCTCGGGTCACACCCTGAGGTGTCTTTTAATTTCTTTTCAAAATATCAACTCATGACAGAGAGAAGTGAGTTGAGCCTCGGGTCACACCCTGAGGTGTCTTTTAATTTCTTTTTAAAATATCAACTCATGACAGAGAGAAGTGTAGTTGAGCCTCGGGTCACACCCTGAGGTATCTTTTAATTTCTTTTCAAAATATCAACTCATGACAGAGAGAAGTGTAGTTGAGCCTCGGGTCACACCCTGAGGTGTCTTTTAATTTCTTTTCAAAATATCAACTCATGACAGAGAGAAGTGAGTTGAGCCTCGGGTCACACCCTGAGGTGTCTTTTAATTTCTTTTTAAAATATCAACTCATGACAGAGAGAAGTGTAGTTGAGCCTCGGGTCACACCCTGAGGTATCTTTTAATTTCTTTTTAAAATATCAACTCATGACAGAGAGAAGTGTAGTTGAGCCTCGGGTCACACCCTGAGGTGTCTTTTAATTTCTTTTCAAAATATCAACTCATGACAGAGAGAAGTGTAGTTGAGCCTCGGGTCACACCCTGAGGTGTCTTTTAATTTCTTTTCAAAATATCAACTCATGACAGAGAGAAGTGGGTTGAGCCTCGGGTCATACCCTGAGGTGTCTTTTAATTTCTTTCCAAAATATCAACTCATATTCAGAGAAAGGTGAGTTGATTCATCGAGTCACAAGCTGAGATATTTTCAATTTCTGCCTTGCAGTTTCTATTTTTCTTTCAATTCCTGCTTGCAAAAATTAGCTCATGTTACAAGAGGCCAAAGTATTTTCAACTTCTGTTAAAAAAAAAAAAAAAAAAAAAAAAAAAAAAAAACTCATGTGAATGTAGTCGAGCCTCGGGGCACACGCGGAGGTACTTATAGACGGGAGACGGAAGTCGCTTTGAGCAAATTTGACAAAGAAGTTCCAGTGAACAAAGAAGATTGAGCAAAGAGCAAAATGAAGCTACAGGCCATATCTTTCTGAAGTAGCGGTAGAATAGACTGAAGATCGAAATCTCCCCGAAGATAGCAAGGAAGCAGTTTGAAAAATTCAGATTTATTTCCTTGTAGTCCCAGCGAAGTAAATCAAAGATAAGAACCTCTTCTGCCTGAAATCACATCGAAGCCAATCAAGGCACTCGCTACTGTGCCCTTGAAGAAGCAATGGAATAGGATATGCTATCTCCCTGAAGAAATAACGAAACAGGGAAGCGGATCAAAGCGACAAGTCACAGTGGAGTTTGAAGCTGCTTGAAGAAGACGAGGACCAACGAGCTAAGGTTTGGCCAAGACCGGGCAAAATTGGTTCTTCTATTGTCTTTGCCCTATTATCGTTTCACGACAATGAGCAAAGAGGGGCAGCTGTACATACCAATTTTGGCCCGGGCTCCTTAACCCAAGGCCCAAAACCAAATAATTAAAAAATAAGGCCCACTTACAAACCCACTACAAGCCAGATTAAACCCAAACACTTACAAACCCAATAATTTTGACCCATTCTACAACCCAAATCCCTTTAACCCAATAATAAACGGCCTAAATGGCCCAACAAAACATTAAAATTTTTCAGAAGCTAGGGTTTCTGAAAACCCTAGCGCCGCATAGCCCTTCCCCTTATCCACCAGCGCCGCATGTTTCTTTGCTAATATGCGCAGTGCACCACCGCCCCTCCACGATCCATTGTCGGCCATAACCTGCAAAAGGACAACACTAGCAAAAAAATAATGGCAGAAAATACGGAAAGATATTGTATATTTTGTTTATCCCCACTTCAATCTCGGTTATAAAAAACCGAATGGAAATGTAAACAGGGGGTTCGGCCTCTGATTTTTCGATAAACGGATAAAAAATAGAATCATTCGGCAATCAAAGAAACAAACAACGTTTGAAGGTCTATTTTCTATTTTATTTTGTTATTTCGAAACTATATGCATCAACCTATTTTATTTACCATTATTATTATTATTTTTTTTAAATAGTGCGTATACATATATATATTAAAAAAAAGGAAAAAAGAGGAGAGAAAACTTACCTTTTCCGGCCACCGCTCGCGGTGGCCGGTGCTGCGGCGACGGCGACGGAGAAGGGGCGCCGGAAATCGCCCCACCCGCATTTCTGCAAAAAAAAAAAGGGGTGAGAGAGGGAGAGTCAGATTTTTTTAGAAAATGAAGAGTGAAATGATTTTTTTTTTGAAGAAAATGGGGCTTATATAGGTGACACAAAACGGCGTCGTTTTGGCCGGCTCCCATAAGCCCCAAAACGGCGCCGTTTCAATGGACCCGACCCGATCCGACCCGCTCCGGCCTTAGATCCGCGTGTTTCTTGAGTGGAAGGGCTATTTGCCATTTTGACCCTTCCGCTTTTTCAAATCGTCGAAATCAGATCTTTTGGTTTTCAAATTTGGCCCGAACATTTTATGACTTTTCCGATTTGGCCCTTACGCAAACGCCGCGTTTCACTAGCCCCAGAAAATTGCTCCCCTCGTCCCTCGCCTTCCCCACGCATTGCATTTTCGTCCTTATATTCCCTATATTGACAGATTTCCTTTTTGTTTCTTTTTGTTGTTTTAATTCAATCCTTTTGCATCATTTTAATTATTTTTGTTTCACATCATCATTAATTGTTATTATTATTATTTTTATTATATCATTAGTATTTTATTAGTATCGTGTGCTATTAATATTATTATCATATCATTATCATATTGCATATATTTTCTATTATTATTATTATTATTATTATTATTATTATTATTATTATATTGTATATATTAGGTGTTGTTATGGTTATTATTATTATTATTATTATTATTATGGTTATTAGTATATTGTACATTATATTTATTATCATTATTATTATTATTACTACCATATTTATATCATTATTATATTGTACATATTACTGTTATTTTATTATTGTTACTATTACCATATTACCATCATTATATCATTATTATTACTATTATTATTATATATCCTTATATTGTATGTATTACTATTATATTTATTTTACTATATTTATCGCTATTATTATTATTATCATTATTATTATTACTATTATCTTATTCTATCAACATCATTGTCATTTTTTAGTACTGTATATTAGTATGTCGTATATAGTTTATACTATTTTATTATTATTACTACTATTAACCTTATTATCATATTATCATTATATTATACATATTTTTTACTATTACTATTGTTATTATTACCACTACTATCTTTATATTAATATACTGAATATATTTTCCCTTGCTACTAATGTTATTACTATTATCATTATTATATTGTTATTCGAATATACTAGCTTTATCATTATTATCTTTATTATATCTATAATAGAATCTTGTACATAATTTATGCTGCATCATCATTATTCATTGCATGACCCTATTCCCATTTTCAAATCACGCTTCTTTAAAACACTTTTTTTTATCAATTTTACCCTAAAAACAAAAAATTTTTCAAAAACGAGGCAATATTTCGTGTTTGGAAATTCGAGGGACCGTGCCCTATGTGTTGGGTCTCGGTTCTCTTGCTTGACCAAATGATCGAATAACCTTTTGTTATTTTAATAAATGAGTCTTAGGGATTAAGAGACGACCTTGGATTTGAGGATTGAAATTATCGTGTCCTATGTATTGGGTGTGATATTTGGTCCTTTCGAAACAAGGAAATCTTAATATTCTAAGAAGACTCAAACGTTTCCAAAAGACCCAAATTTCTAAATTCATTTCTAACTTTGTTAAATTTTCAGCATTGGGACATCAATCAATCGATTTGGTACCGATTTTTGGGCGTTGCGAGGGTGCTAATCCTTCCTCGCACGTAACCGACTCCCGAACCTATTTTCTCGAATATTCGTAGACCTAAAAACACTGTTTTAGTAAATCAAATGTTTTATTAAAACAAAGGTGATCCGATCACACCTAGTTAAAGGTCGGTGGCGACTCCCTTTTTACTCGTTTTTTTAAAATCCAAGTTCGATTCCCGTTTTTGTCAAAAATGGTTACGACAGTGGCGACTCCGTTTTTTCTTTTTAAAGTCGGCCCGTTTTCCAAACAAAAAAATGGTTTCGACAGTAAGAAGTTGTGCCATTCATACATTCATAAAGTTTGAATTGAAATTTTGGAATTTGTCATTGTGTTATCTTATAGTAATTAAGGTCTTAATGTTGTATGTGTATATTTTTAAGCTAAGGAAACTCATAGAGAAGGAGCTAGTAAAGGAAAGACTAAAGTGGTAGATTGATAGCTTGAAAGATGGGAATTGGTATTTTGGAAGTTTAATCAAGGTTAGTGCTCCATGATTTCTAGTGTGTTTATTATTGATTATTAATGTGGCTAAAATGTGAGGTTATAGTTAACTTTAGGCTTATTGTAAATAAGTCCTCGATTTTTTAAGAAAAAATCAACTACACTCTTTTAAATTTTTTCCATCTAATTGAACCTTGAACTAACTAAACAATTAAATGGTCCTTTTGATTAATGTTGACCGTTAGTATTTAATGACAACGTTAACATAACTATTAACTTATGCCATGTTAACATCGATTTGTTGATGTGACCGTTAACAAATGCCATGTTAGCATTGATTGTTGATTTGGCACTATCACGTCAATAAAAAATAAAAAGATAAAAAAAATTTAAAATAAGTACACAATAAATCTAGACAAATTATTGTTGAGAAGGTTCATTTGATTAAGACACCTATTTGTCTAGATTCATTATATAATTATAAAATAAACATAATTTTTTTTTATAAAATTTGTAAAAAATTATTAAAATTTATAAAACAAATTAGATATTGATTAAAAATCATAAATTTTTTATAAAATTTATAGAAATAATTTATTAAAAACCATAAAAATTTTGAAAAATTTTTTTTTTCTCATTTTGATCGAATTATTTGACTAATATAACTAGCTCAAATTGAAAAATCAGGGGTAAAAATATAACCAAAAAAATTGTTAATCTTGATTGTATGATATAAGTTGTTGATGCTAGTTTTCAGATTTAAAATATAAAAAAATAAACTATTTTTATAAATTTTATAAAATATTATTTTTAATTAATTTATAATAATTTTTTTTATAATTTCAGAATGTATTTGAACAAATTAGTGTCCAAATTCAAATGAATTTGTACAAAAATTTATCCAAATTCATTGTGTACTTATTTTAAAATTTTTTATTTTTGCTAATGCCATTAAATACTAATGGTCAACATTAGTCAAAGGGCCTATCGGCCAGCTTTTTTAATTCAAAATTTCAATTGGGTGCAAAAAATTTAAAAGGATTTTTAAAAAAAGTTGGAGCACTTACCATTAACCCTTTAGTATGGAATAAACTGATAAGATGTGATATCCACATGAATAAGAGTATTGTTTAAAGAGCTTAATAGTTGTTCAAAAGAGCTAAAAAATTATTATGTTTAAAATTATGTGATTGATGAATAATGATGTGAAAAGAATTATTAAATGATAAACTAAAGACCTTCCGAACTATCTTGAATATAGAATTTATATATGTAAAGTGAATTTATATAATGGTGTTATTGTTGTTTGATTGAAGAGATAGTAAACAAGCATGGCTTTATAGTGATCATAAACATGTTAAATGGTAAATTAAAGGTATGGTTAACTTCATTTTAGCGATGCTAATAGCTTATTATGTGATTATAATTTTGTACAAATAAAGAGCATTAATTATAGTCATTGTAAATCAGGTGTGAAACTAGTTAGGTATAAATGACATGTCATAAGATATAGATATTAATACTGCATAATTATGACATATGTATTGTGTATGTTACATTTCACATTTGAGAATATCGTTTGCGCTTCACATATTGTATTTTGAATGATTATCATTAGCACTTTGCAACCCTGAAGTACCATTAGCCCTATTGGTGTAACCGGTTAGATTTTTGTTAGTGTTTATTCTCAAAGGCATTTAAAGAGCGATTAGTTTTCTGATTATTACAATTAGTTTGAAGATGAAATAAGCATTTCCAAATTAATAAGAGATGTTACTTTAAAAAATTTATTAAAAGAAGTGTCATCTTTCTGGGTATTTTCCCACAAGAATCCGATCGATTTCCCTTTTGTTTAAATTTCAAACATAATTTCAAAGTATATTGATGAAGGTTGAAGAAATAATTAACTTTTGTGCACCTGTAAAAATGGCATGGAAGCAATCTATTATATAATAATTTTGTGGGGCCAGAATTTTTGTACCCCTTAGATTATATATATGTAACATGTATATATATATATATAAGCATTTGCATGTACATATATTTGTTACAAAAGATGTTTTAGTCCGGAAATAGAAAAATATATATATATTTCAAAGATAAACTTCTTGTGTATAAATCAATTTAACTAAATCTAGATTTAAGTAACATCTATTTTAGACTTATAGTCATAATCATTTTACTCAAAAGTGAGTAAATTATAAATTTTCATAATTATGTATGCTAAAAAATCAAGCATATGAAATTATCGAGAGTTGAATGGGGTTACGAGTAGAAGTAAGATTTTTATATATATATATAAAGCTTTCTTTAATTTAATTTATGTTATTCAGCTTAGTGAAATCATAATAACTTTGCATAAAGAAGATCTTAGAGGTTAGAATAAAACTTTGCATAAAGAAAAGAACAGAGAAAAGTAAAAGATATTGGCATGATATTCCGGGCCCCATTGGGTCATAGTACAGGAAAAAAGTTTTTTTTTATTTTTAAAATTTAAACCTATATCTCTTAATAATATTATTTTCAAAATTTAAACCCGGATAAAAAACTTGTGGTTTAAAGTACCATTATTGAAACTAAGAAAAGGGCACTAAAATCTCTCATTCAAGCCCAAAACTTAATTCAAATTTTTAGAATTTTAATATTTATAACTAGTTTTTTATTCATAGAAATCGACCTCGTTTGAAATAAAAACAGTTACCAGAAATCCATGGCACTAGTGAAAGTGCAAGTGTCAGAAGACTGATAAAGTGAGGAAGAGATGACAATCACTGCAGCTTGCAGAAGCTGAAAGTTGAGTGCATCTTTGGGAACTGGCAAAGACTTGCTGTTGTTTGAAGCCCCCACTGATTTTAAAATGTACCAACCAAAAGTGAAAACAAAGGATGAATGGTTTTAAAATCTGTCAATGCTGGAGATTAGCTCTACTGTTTTTTTCTTTTTTCTTTTTCAATCTATTTCTGCAATTTTCTTTTCTTTCCTTCGATGTTCTATTGCTTCTGCCTAGATTTTGGCATGTTGGTAGCAAATTTTCCCTACTTTTAATAAATGTCCTTGTACCATAGTGTGAAGTGCAGTTTGGTCCTAGATTTGGTAACAAATGGGAAAAAAACTGTTAATTTTACTAGGTGGAGTAGCATTTGTAAGTGAGGGATATGGCATATTCAGTCAACTAATTATAAGATAACCACAACCCTTGTAGTTAACCTATACGTTTGAAATAAAGTCGAGTTAAATGCAATGATTTTAAGGTACATGAGGTGGAAAGAAGATGACAGACACACATAAAATTAACAAAAATGTAGATGGACCAAAAATGAATTCCGTACTATATAGACCTTCTTTTACCGAAATTTTCATGCTTCTTTTAAAGGCAGTGTTGATCCAAAACCGAACAGAACAGAAAACTGAAACTGAAACTGAAAACAGAAGAGGACCAAGACAAGGTAGGGCAGGGGATGGAAAGTTGAAAGTTGAAATGTTGAATTACAAGGGACATTTTATGGTTACCACAAGTTATTCTGAGGGAATCAAATAAAGAAAAGATGATGTATTGCAATCTTCCAATGTCATTGATTTTATCTTTATCTAACATATTGAAGTTGGTTTGGTTTTTTTTCCCCCTCACCTGTCACCAAGCAAAACCCTTTGCTTTATTTCACTGTGTTCCGTAGATTCTCTTGAAACATCCCTGGTAATGTCAGGAGAGAAAAAAAAATACAAAATCTTATCTTGTAAATAACTTTACAATTCATTGACAGATCTTGGTTTAACGAACTTGTGACCGTTTTTTATATGGGTTTAGCTGTTCATGTTTTGTGAGGAGTTTTTATCTTGAAAATCTGTTGTTTTTTGAGATACAAATCTTGATTATTTGCCTAAGATTATGTTTGAAGTGACAGCTTAGTTGAAATGTTCCCAAGGATGCCTTTCTCATGGCAATGGGCATCTCATTTTGTTATTTGTGGATTAGATTCCTCACATTCAACAATGGATCCTGACATTACAGGGATTTAAACTGATGAATTGTTAAAATCCCAGCACCTTCAAAGGAAATTAAAGAAAACATGATCTTTGTCTGTCAGAAGAAATGACTTGTTTCAATGTTTAACTTTGATACAACCACACCGTAATATAGTTTTTCTTTACATCCAATTAATTCAACTAATCAACTATTAATACCGTATTCTAGACAAAATTACAAGTTACGATTTAAGTGCATTTCACTCGCAAAATTGTAATTTCACTTTTGTACTTAAATCTAAATCGTTTCTCCTCAAAGATGGTGTAAATTGACTGGTTCGATTTTATTTACTTACAATTATGCACTAATAAAAAAGTTCCTATTTAAACAATTAATGTGCTATTTAATCCGTCCAAATAACCTACCTAAGTTGTCAATGTATAAGGGTAAAAAGACTTGTTGAAATATAATCAATACATTCACTTATTTTATTAAAATAGTCACTTTAAAAGATTTTCTGATAATCAATACGTTGGTAAATATGTTCTCGATATCAAAATCTTTTGAAGATATAATTTTCTATTTAAGGGAACTTATCAACGTGATTCTTGCACAGATAAAGTCTTCAGTAAGGAGTTGCTACCAAGCTTCAACATTTGACAATAAAGAACCAAAACAATTTAATTAAAATATGACAATCAAGTAAGGCAAGTTATACCAGTTTTTCTTCAAGCAGCAACGTATATAGTTATAAATAGCACTAACAATCTCTTTCTTTTGACATTTTTCGACAAAAACTCTAATAATATATCAAAAAAGATAATCAACTGAACATGTCTCCTTAACCTTAATCCATTAATGCAAAGTAACAAAAGCATTAACAATTAAAAAAAAAAATGAGGAAATCATCAAATAATATATTGGCGACATTTCACCACCAAATACATATCGAAATATTATTAGTACCATTATCAAAAAAATTCTCCAAGGAAAAAAAATTCTTTAAAAAGAACGGGCAATCACCCAGCTAGCAACCGATACTCTCAGTATCTTCATTTGTAATTATCTCCTCAAAATCTACAACATGTTTTGTTGCCACTTGAAAGAATACTTCAATTTAGGTAGCATAGGCTTCTTCTATGTCAACTCTCTATGACCTTTGCTTCATAAGAATCTAGAATGTGAAGGAGGAGAAAGGCGATGCCAGCCTTGTGTTCTTGGTCTCTACGTGCTTAATAATTTCATTAAATATCATCTGGCCAAGCTCAGCATGAGCAGAAGAAACAACCTTTCGAAGGAACACAACCAGCTTCTTAGTAACGAATACCTTGTTGCTATGGCTTGGAGTGTTGCATATATAAGCTCAAGCTCAAAAGCTTTAGTTTTCACATTGTTGGTCAACTAGGTTACAAGATTATCATAGTCTACCTCTGATTGATCATCATCCATTGTTGGTCAAAGAAGGATTTTCCTTGCATCTTTCATCCCTCCTCAAAGGAAATTTCTATTTATTTTATCAAACTTTGTCAAGATATTTATAAGAAGCAATCGACATTGCATAAAATAGGAAGGAATGACCGTTTTGGTAGATTAGAACACTGTAAGTCTATTAGCTTGAGAGAGGCAACTTCTTTTCCAAGCAATAAGCTTGTTTTTATGATACTTGAACAGATATAGAAACTCATTCTTCATTTTTGCATGCACATACGGCATTAGGTGCATCCTTTTCATACTGTAGAAAGTAGTTTTTCAAAGGTGATCATTGCTTGAAATGTCTTTTTTTTCTTTAATTATTATATGTACATTAATGTATGTGTAGATACTAACTTTTGAGGTTCTTTGTAAATATTAATGGTTCACTTCAGCTAATAATTTTCATTTATAAGGCATTTATGGATCATAGTAAAAAGAAAAAAAAGGATTGAGGAAAATAACTTTTCCTATATTTTTTTTTATTAATTAATAAATATTACTTTACCAAAATAAATAAATTTCATTCCATTTATTCATTCATTTATATATATAATCAATAATACCATTAAAAAGTATATTTTAGCCCTAATATATTATTTTATTAAGATTTTATTTAATTCCGAGACGAAAACTCAAATTTAACAAATCTGAAATATCATTTTGACATGAAATTCAAGTCATGCACCCTTACAATTAATATATTACAATTCATCACGCTTAATAATCTTAATACTCAGATAAATTAACTTTATTTTATTTTAATTTAACTTTCAACCAACACTAAAATATTGATATCACATTCCAAGAAAATCTTTTAACTTTTTTTTTTTTTTAATGGTAGAATTCAAGCCCCATAACATCTGTTTTAAAAATCATTATATTTAACCTTCATTTGCTATAATGAGTCTCAATCAAGCTGTTTTTACCACAATTAAGTCTACCAAAACTCTCACTATTGCTCTTCTTTTCCTTTTCAAGATTTTGGAAGAAAGTGACAAGTTTGGATTTTGTATCTCAATTATTAGCAAAGTCAAAACCCCTGTCATCTTCACTGTATATAGTCAATCTAGTTTTTCGCCAAAGTCCACAACAACTCCCCGATATTATACATAACTCATTTCCTATATCTACAATAATAAGAGCAAGACTGTCCAATATAGCTAAATAATTAAGTGCTTGCAAGTTGGTGAACATGACTAATCTAAAGCTGTAAAGTGGATAAGATGCATGTAAGTATGATACTTTCAAGGTTTGAGTGCAAACAAATAACCCAATATGTAGATTATGTTATTCCTTGGAGTGGTAATTTTGGCTGATAATAAGCCTTAAACATAGCCGATGTTGAGTTTCTTGTACACTGTTTTTAAAGATTTTTAGATGCTAAAACCTACGATAGATGATAGACCTCATCCAAGTTACTTTACTAGTCTTGGGTTAATGCCCGAATGGCCCCAGTTACACTTTTTAAACAGTGAAAAAAAGTGACACAATTTCAAACTATGTAAGCGGGTCTTGTGGGGGATTAGAAAAGAAAAGCCTTGAGATTTGCTTGCTACCAAAATCCAAAAATTTCCCGATTCCAAACCTTATGTGCTTATGAGGCAAATTGATAAAGAAATTACTGAGCTGATTGATGTTAAGCAGCAAATAAACACAATATAATTTTATAGTAGACTGCAATACAGGTTAAGGGTATTCAAGAAAGAGTAATATAGGATCACTTATCAATTACATATGGTTGTTGGAACCAAACAATGTCTTATCAAATTCTAAAATCCATAGAAAAAAGGCAAAAGTAGGCAAAGAGTATTCCTAAATCTGCAAAGTCGATGGCAATGTTTTAAATAACTCAAAAGTTGAGTGGTAAACTACTAATCAACACCCTTTATAAACTCCATTTGAGAATATGGTTCTGGATTCCCCTTATACAATAAAAATGGTGGTTGGTCCTTCTTACCTAAAAACCTTGCACCCCCTTCAAGCCTTTTCATTGAAATCACCATCTTCAACCTTAGGCTCCATGAAAATCAAAACTCTAATTCACACCCTTGTCTATGCTCAGTTTTGTCGTCTAATTCGAGCATTTTCCAAAGCAAAATCTACTTTCATTCTAATTTGTAAACAAAGCAAGCCTATTCAATATTTAATTTCCAACTCAAAGACCACAAGAAAGAAGTACAAGCACAAGAAACTCTTCTTTGGTTCATTCAGGCTACACTATAATTGGTGCTCTTCTCATGTAACACCAGTTCCAGCTCCAGTTCTAGAATCAACTCATTCAACCTGGAATTCAGTGGTTTCAACCGATCAGCAATCTGATGAGGACACTGTGGAGTCTGAGCTTTCAGGTTACCTTCAATGGCTAGAAGAAAAGAAGGGTAATGGTAATTCTACTGTTGAGACAGATATCAATGAGATTGATAAGCTAGCAGATATGTTTATAGCTAATTGCCATGAAAAGTTCAGGTTGGAGAAGCAAGAGTCTTATAGGAGATTCCAGGAAATGTTGGCTAGAAGCATGTGAAGGGTTTTCTTAATTATTTGCTAATAATCCTTTTTTTTTTTGTTAATTTTATATCCTAGTAAAACTTTTCACCTCTTATATATTTTCTGTTTGGAGAATTGTATACATGATAAGAGTGTGGGGTGCTTACTCCTATTCTTCCCTTAAATTTGTGATGACAAGCCCTCCTTTGTAGGAATAGAAGAAAAAAACTCCAGTGCAAATTTCCAGAATTGTATGATCACTTTCATTGAGACAGCTGGTAGATGAATGCTTATCCACTTTGATTAATATATTAGGTTAACTTGGGATCAGTAACTTCATCATTTGTTAAAGTTATATATAGAGTTGTTACACTTCTACCAATGTAATTAAGCCAACTTTTTCAACCAACTTGTGTAAGAAACATGAACATCTGAAATTAATTATTAGTTCACTGATTTTGTCATGGGAAGTGTACTAGATTCGATGTCTAAATGACATATAATGTTACTTGCTCTAATTCCTTTATACCTATTTTTTTACGAAGTCAAAGCAATTGGGGGATCTTCTTATCTATTCAAAACAATGATATGAAGCCCCCCAAAGAAACGCAAACTGAAGGAAAAACATTTTGTTGAACCTACTCGGCTACTCCAAATCCTAAAAAGGAATGATGATCTTGATGAATCTCATATATGATGAAAGGCACATGTATATGCCCATGGCATGAAGCTCTTGTGACATAAGGTACCCATTGACATAATCAAAGACACATCCTCGTTAGCTTAACTTTCATACACAAATTAATTCAATTTGATTGAATGATAAGGAGTTTGATGCTTTTTAAATAAGATCTTGATTTTGAATCTTGTGAATGAAGAAAATAGATATTAAAAAAAAATCTTTGTCGAACTCGATATAACTTTGAAATAGTCGATGCCAATATGACTACACTAGGAGATCTTCAACTAGATGCAAAACTTTCATAAAGTCAAGGACGCCTTACACTCACCACAAAGATTTATGAGAAAAATTATATAAATATGAACCCCTAGCTGTGATTTATTGGTCAAGTGTTAACCTTCCTAAAAAATAACCTAAGTTCAAATCATCGTTGTAAAATATATATATATATATATATATATAAAAATTGCATTATCATTTATTTTTCATTTTACATTGTGATGATTGTTTTTAAACTTGCCAAATTAATTGATTGTTGTAAATATTAATTTACAAATTAATTGATTATCTCTTAAGAGCAAGTGGCATATCTATGTTAACTATGACAACTTCTTCGTGAAGATTCTTTTGAGTCAAAGCAAGAGCTTCAAAATTTCTTAGTGTTGTATGTTGATTACCATGAGCACAGATGCTCATTTGACCAGGCCTCAGTTATTGTTAGCTAGTTGATACTCACAGATGTCACTGATAGGGTTGATAAGGGTATGGTTCGGCCTTCTTTAATTGTTGAAACTTCTTTTGCAAAATCTAACATAGTTGTTGTGATGGCCACTAAACTAACTATAAATACGACTAAGGCAAGCGCACCTATCGAACAATAGTATAGTTATGGTGAGTAGGGAATATCGTATCCACGATGACTAAAGTAATAGTAATTACTGTTTTGCTATTATTTAATTGACAAATTGGAGTGATTGTTTTTAATCTAAAACTACTAAACTAATCTAACTTAACGCAACAGAGAATGAAATAGGAAACTAATCGAAGATAACCAATGAAATAGACAATACCCAGGAAAGAATCCACCTAGACTTTTCCTATTATTATGAATCTGAATTAAACGATTTATTCACTTGTGTCTTGATCCGTAGAAATCCCTAAATTATGTTAATATCTCTTTCGAGAGTAAGAACAACTGACTCTAGGTTGATTAATTGAAATCTCTTTCTAATTAAAACCCCTATTGTCCCATTAACTCGATCTATGGATTCCCCTATTAGATTTGACTCTAATCCGGTAGATTTATGTCGTCCTATTTCTAGGATTGCATGCAACTCCACTCAATTATGCTAGATATACTCTTAAACAGGGACTTTTGCTCCACTGAAATAAGCACATTGAACTTGAATTAATATCTCAGAAAATAAGCATACATAATTGAGAAGAAGAATAAATTATTTATCGTGTAAATCAGAAATCAAATAATAAGATTCATCATAGGTTTCATCTTCCCTAGGTATCTAGGTAATTTAGTTAATAATCTTGAATGAAAACATCTCAAAGTAAGAATAACCATAAGACATAAAGAAACTCAATAAAACTTGGAAAGAAATTAAATGGAGATTTTTGATCTTGAGGGAGATCCGCTTCCGAGTTGATTCTAATGGTGTTCTTCGAGTGCTTTCTTCGATCTTTTCTCAGTGCCCCCTTTAGGTCTTCTTCTAATTGGTATTTATAGACTTTAAAATGCTCAGAAAGCCAAAAAATCGGGTTTTTCCATGTATTTGGGAAACAGGGTGCGATATTGACACGGGCTGGCACATGGGCGTGTGGCCAGCCTGTAACACCCCTATACCCGGTCCAATTGTACAAACTCGGTATAAGACTATTACATTTGCTGCCAAAACAATTATGGCTAGATAAACTTTTATACATAGTATTATAACTTACCAACCACATTTGCAATCATATTTATAATTTCACTAATTCATTTCATATACTTACCAAAATACTTCAAGTAACCCAAAATAGATAGTAGATAGAATTTCAAGAGTTTACATTTTAGTCCCTAACACAAAAAAAAAAACACATTTGGACTACCTATGTTCATGCCATTTTAAAACAAAATATGGTACATACTCTTGAAGCTCTTGAGGATGTGATGAGATGAGAGATCTTCTAGTCCGACTCTATCTCTTCTAGTCTTACTATACCTACGCGTTAAAAATAAACGTGTTAAGCCGGTGAAGGCTTAATAAGCACTACAAGAATAAATACGTAAATAATCATAACAAAATATTTTAAACTTATTCAATTATTGCATATTTACTCACATATAAGTTTCTTCAACTATGCCTCACTTTAATAAAATTAAACTTTTTTTTTCTTATGTAAGATATCAAACTTATCTTAACACATCGATGATTTACTTTTGTTCACAACTCATATTCTTAGCCCAAAGTAGACTTTATAGAACACACTGAATATACGGAACAAATACAGAGGTGCATTATTATGCACTAATAAACAAAGAGCACTAGATTGCTAAACAGAGAGCACTAATGTGCCAATAGTCAGAGAGCACAACGTGCTACTTATCAGAGAGCGCGCTAAAATTTCTTAATGGCATGCCACTAATATCCTAGTAGTTTTAAATTCCCTCTACTTGGGCATTAAAGTTGAATTTCATACATTTAAATATTTTACATAAATATTTCGAAAAAGATTTCTCATTTCTCCATCATTACGATTTAGTCCCCATTTCACAATTCACAAATGTCTCACTTTTTTTCACATATATACTTTTATCACAACATTATTACTTAATGTTGAAACAATATACCATCTCATATTCTCCATCTATAATTTTCTTTACAAACTTCATAATTCCGTAATCTAATTATTTTTTTATTTACAAATTTAATTATATATTTTACGTACATTTCTATTCTAAGTAATTTCATACTACAATATAAGCATTTAAATAAAGATAATTTAAAAATCTTGTAGTACTTACAACAAAATGTTGAGATGATGTATGTTCTTCTTCCTTCACTCCTTAGCCTTCTCTTTTCCATTTTCTTCAATTAGGTCCTCTCCTTTCTTTTCTTTTTCTTCAATTTCATATAAAACATATAACATTTATATGTTTAAAAAAAAACAATCAAATAACTTTCCTATACTATTTAATAAAAATAAACATGTATGGTATGATATTTTCATCATTTCTCACCTTAGCTCACATTTCAATTTAATCCGTTAATCAAAACTAACTTTATTTTATTTAAAACTAATTTCATATTTTCATTCAAATCCCACTTTAAACTAATTTCAACTTTCAAATTTCACTATAAACCCTAATTTCAAAATCCTCTCAATTTAGTCCCTATTAATTAAAAAAACTATATTTTATTTTACAAATCAATCCCTTTCTCAATTCTAACTTGAAATTCTATCAATTCAAACTCTAATACCTCAATTTATTCAACATGAACAACATCTAAAAATCCATTAACTTTCAAAATTTCAACATAAATCAAGTAGTATTTTATTCTAGGATTCTAAAAACTCAAAAATTACAAGAAAATGGACTAAATTGACTTACCAATCAAACTTTGAATCTTGAAACCCCAAATTTTCATTCTTTCTTTCCCTTTTTCTTTTTCTTTCCTTTCTCCCCTGTTTCGTTTGCTATTCTGTTTTCTTTTTCATTCTTTTTGTTTTATTTCTTTTATATTTTACTTTATTATATTAATATTATATTATATTAATTTCTTAAATAATAAGTAAATGTATATAATTATTACAAGTATATGTATAACATTTTTACACATTTATTTTACAATTACCATACACTTGTATTTATTTTTTTTACTATAAAGTGTTATATATATGGTTTATTTACTAATTTAGTCCCTTAACTTTTCTCTATTTTATAATTCAACTTTTAACCTATATGCAATTTAGTCCTTTTACCTAATTACTCTTAATTTTAAATAAATTCACCTAACCAAATCCTAATTAACCACACAACTAATTTCGTAAATATTTTTAATAAATATTTACGATTCTGTTTTATGAAAACGGAGACCTGAAAATACATTTTCCGGTTACCCGACTATCGAGTCACTACACAGCCCATGAGGATCCTGGAAACAACTCTATTTGTTCGATTTTGGCTCGTTTTTCACTCCTTTTGCTTCCAAATGCTCTCCTAAGTATAAAGACATGAATTTAAAGGATTAGGAGCATCAAATCCACTAATTTACATAATTAATCATCCAAAAACGCATCAAGAATGGGATTTAAAATATGTTACTTTTATGGCTTATCATGTTGCAACTTATGCAAGAGCACGCGAGGGCCAAATAAGTACTTATACTTGTGTTTGGAATGATACCCACTAGTCATGCAATCCATGAGTTTGAGAATTGTGGAGAATATCCAAATGGTTAAAAGCAAAAATTAAAGTTATGTTGAAAATCTGAAATAAATCTAGTAGGATTCCATAGTGCCAACTTTGGTTGGACTTTTCAAGTCTTTTTTGACAATCTTTTGGTGTGATTCTAATGTCCAAATCATATAGGTTCAAGTTATCTTCAAATTGGTTTTGAATCACCTAATTTTGACTAGAGATATGATTGCTTTCATAAAACAATACATTTCCCTACAGGAAGTTCAAGCTTTATCACAACATTTCATAAAGATGTAATGAATTGTCATTGTATGCATAGTAGATATGAAATGTAATGGAGTTGATCAGATAGTAATGTTAACAAGTAATGGTTAAGCTTTTGTATGTAAGAGATTGAATGCATGCATAGTTCTCTTAATATACTTAAGATATCGTTTAGGTTCTAAATGGTAATAATTAAAATTGTGTCTAATATTCATATATGCTATGCTTATTGATTGTTTTCTTATAATATGTTTTAGTTGCCTTAATTGTATAACAAAAAGTAAGATAATATTGAAGTCATATTGAGCAGCACTAAGCACAGGGGTATGGTCAGTGCGTTGAATTCGTTTTCCACGCATAAGTTGAGGATCAGACACGAGAAGAAGTAGCAAAGCTCTGCATTGATCCCGAGTTACATCACACTAAAGTACATTTGTGCTTTCAAATTCTTTTGATTATGTACAAAGTTATGGATATTAGTTGGTACGTACTTAGGGATGTTTTGTATTTCACTCAGTACTTGTTATTAGTGGGAGAAGTTATGTTTAATTATGGCATTTATGATTATGATTAAGTATGCATATGTGTTTCATATGGCATAAGAGTATATGGTAAATTTTATGGCATGTTGAATGATATTTTGGTTAGCAATTAGCTTTATAATAGTTGAGTATTATTTTTTATAAGTGAACAAAAATGCATGTTTGAGGTGTTGAAAGTGAATTTTGGATTATTCCACTCATACTCATTAAAGTTTTTAGAACAACATTTCGCTAAAATAGTTATCCATTATGACAACATTTCGTTATAACAATTAAGTTTTTAGAAGAAATGATTTTTTATGTTTTATTTTAACCCTCTATAACAACTTTTCACTTATAACAATAACATTCATATTTATGAAGTATATTCTTTATTAAATTAGTTCTCTATAACAATATATAATCTAAATTTTTAAGTACAATTATAGTTATTCATATAAGCAAGCCTATTAATTATCATTTATTAAATGAAAATTATCTCAATTAAAATATTATTTCAATAAAATAATTAAATTTCACAAAAGAAATTTTTTAATCATATTTTATTAAATGAAAATAATCTTCAATTTATTTGATGAAAATTCATTATATGAATTCTATTGTATTCTTAAAACGATTATCTCTTGTATAATGAATTCGTTATAAGTTCAAATTATATCTACTCTTTTTGACACAATGCTTAGAACTACATATAGTCTCTCCTCAACCTATAAAAAGGAGAATAATGCACTTCAACGCACTTAAACCTACGTCCTCTTGTATTAGCAATAATGCTTATACCAGTCGAACTAAAACTTTATCGACTTATATAGAAGATTTTTAAAACCAAGTGTAAGATACAACAATTTCACAAATTGATTGATATATATATATATAAACAAGATATATACACATTTGCATAAAACCAAGCATAATCTAAGATTAATCATTTCACTAGAAAAGCACTTCGTATTTATGTTTATGTATATACAAATAAGATTATCATGTATAAGAATTTATAAACAACTTATAAAATCTTTTGATTCGAAACTTCATAGGTTATATAGACTATACCATTCCCAACATTAACCAACGAAAAAAAGTATGCAAGTGAGAAAGCTAATGCAAAATGGCATAAACTTTGACATTTACAAAACTTATATAAGGGTGTCATTCGGCATTAAAATTGTTTCAGTTTCATTTGCTAAAACTTGAGATCATATAACTTGACAGGCAGCATGACTAAAGCTGAAAATGTACCACACCAAAAAATGGAAGTCCTACAAAAAGAAAAACATTCTAGTACACAAGTTGTGGTTCAAATTCAGCAAAATCAACAGATCCAGATTCAATCGGCGGCATCAGATACGTAGCTAGGAGCTCTGAAGCCAATGCTGCAATTAATGGAATCCTCTTCAAGTTCTTCACCAATGGAATATCAGAGGTCTCCCCAACAGCAAGCAACTGTTCATTGATCTCAACCATTTTGTCCAACCTCCTCTTGAACTCTGGATTCTCCACATCCAGCACAGCAGGGAAAATCCTGGCTGTTGTGCGGTTTGTCTGTATGCAAGAAATTTCATTATTAACAAGTAAATGATGACCAAAACTCTCTAGAGTTCATCATATGTTACATGCCAAGGTCTTATAGAATGACAGTGGAACCAGAATCTAACCTCAATGATGACATGCATGTCAAATTCTTTGGTGTCGAGTCCAATGCCCTCATAGAAAGCAGTGCGCTGACAGTCGTTGAGGTACATAGTAACATATACCTGCAGGACAAATTTGTTAAATTTGAAGGCTATGTAGTGTTGATATAAATAACAAAAAAGCTGTATGCGATCAAAGATGACATGGAAACAAATGGATTACCGAGAGGCAGAAAAATCTAGACCATAGCTTAGCCTTCCAATCATTAAGGAATTGAGGCTGTGCCTTGAGCAATGCAGAGAAGAAGTCGCCGTGACGGTTTTCATCCTGGCACCAGTTCTCAAAATACTTGAAAATAGGATAACATTGGTACTCTGGGTTTTCTTTGAGATGCCTGTAGATTGTAATGTATCTCCAGTACCCAATTTTCTCAGATAAATAAGTGGCATAGAAAATGAACTTTGGCTTGAAAAAAGTGTACTTCCTAGCTTTTGTCAAGAAGCCAAGGTCTAATGCCAAATTGAAATCGGATAAACCCTTGTTCAGAAACCTGTAGTCAATCAAATGGTAAACTTATTTGGGTTTTTTGTTAATGGATTGGCCATAAATAAAGGGAAAAGTATGATTGTGCTTACCCGGCATGCCTGGCTTCATCCCTTGACATAAGAGAGAAAATCTCAGCCACAACTGGATTGGTTTTCTGTAGTATCAAATATTAGGGAACCAAATGAATATGAGGGGAGAAAAAGAGGGTTGTGAAAGATTAAAATGAATATTACCTTGAGCCTCCTTCCAAGTTCTTTGTAGAGGAGAAAACCAGAGAACTCAGCAGTACAAGACCTCTCCAAGAACTCAACGAAGATTTGTCTCAAAGGACCATCAATCTTATCAGCAGCTTCTTTGAACTCCTTGTTCCTTACAAAGTGAGTCTGATTGTAATCAGTCTTGAACTCTTGCAGCAGTGCCTCAAATTCGGACTGGTTAAGGTTCTTGTTAATCTCAGTGTTGAAAAGCGCCTCCATTTCATCAAAGTCGGTGGTGTAAAACCTTGGTGTCAAAAGGGTCTCTTTGATGGCGGTTTTGGCAGCTTTCTTGCCACCCTTCACGGCGGCCTTTGTTGTTGACTGGGAAGTAGATGACATTCTGACGGTGGTGAACTTCCCATATCGGGAGTTGCTAAAAATTGGACTGCTTGTACTGAATTTGGAGATAGGCTTTACAAGGGCCATCTCCGTTGCCATTTTTTCTTTGCTTTCAGTGGTAGAGACAGAAGAAACAGAGCAGAGGACAGTGGGTTAAACTATTTTGTTTTATAGTGGACTAACAGTTGATTGAATCTCATCCAACGAAATCTGTGTCTGTGAATCGAAACCTGACACGTGTGATATCCCATAGCTGTTCTTGATTACTCTGTTTGTTTCTGATTATGGGTTGTATGGCTAAGGATTTGTGGTCTACCTTTCACGCCACTTGATTTTAGTCCATAGCCCAAATATCTCTCCCCATCCTTCCTCTTCTTCTCAACCCTCACCACTACCGCTCGGAGAGTGAGTAAAATTTATTAGCGTAAATTATTAAAATAGTTATTTTTATTTGTCTCACGTTATATTTTAGTTATTTATGTTTAAAATGTTATATTTTAGTTAACATTTTAGTCACTGAACGTTTATTATCGTTAACAGTGTAACGGTAAGCTGATGTGGCATATTAAATCATCATTTCAAACAAAAAATTTAGGTTAAATTTTAACTCCAAATAAAAAAATATGGGTACCAATTATATAATTTAACTACCAATTATATAATTTAACCTAAAAATTTTATTTGAAATGGTGATTTAACGTGCCACGTCAGTTTACCGTTACATTGTTAACGACAATTAATGGCTCAGTGACTAAAATATTACGACTCGTTAACGTAAGTGACGAAAATATAATATTTTAAACATAAATGACTAAACTAAGGTAAATAAAAGTAACTATTTTAATAGTTTACCCAATTTCTTGAACCCATTAAATCCAAATCAATTTAATCTTAATTAATGTGTTCCATCAATTTTCAATTTTAATCGAATAAATTAAATAAAATTTTAATTATTAAATCCAAAATCTCTATTCGCCCAAAATAAAATAAATATTTAATACTCAATATCTTAACACCCAACAATACTCGTATAAAGTCAAACCTTACTTCAAAGTAAGCTTAATTACTCAAATAAATAAATAGATCTAATTACACCAACAAATAGATAACTAAATATAAAAATTACAATTAATTTAAATTAAATGGGATAAATATCAAATTTATATATAAACTTTGATTCAATTTACAATTTGATACATGAATTTTGATTTGGTACAATTATATATATAACTTTAATTGCGATTTATATATATACATGAAATTTTTATTATGGTTCAATTATACACATTTAAATAAATGAATACATATATATATATATATATATATATTTGTTCAAAACAAAGAATACATTCATTTATTTTCATATTTATTAATATAATTGTTTGTGTATGTCATATAGCAATGTAAAATATACTAATTCTATAATGTTGTCAATAATTTATGAAAATTAAATCAAATCAAATTTTCATATATAAAATTGTACAAAATTATAGTTTTTGTATGATATTTTACATTAAATCAAAGTTTATGTATATTTTTTTATATTTATCCCAAATTAAATTGATTGCAAAAACATGTATCATTGGCTTTAATTTAAGCTTAAGGGGCAGATATTAAATGAAGAGTAGTTTTATAAAATAAAAAGGTGACTCTAAAATAAGGTTGGTTTTATTTTGGTTATTCTAAAATATTTTTTTATTTAGTTATTTTAACTAAAATAATTGTGTGAATTAGTTATTATCATTAAAAATTCTATTTGCCACTACCAGACTGCTGACATGGCATATTAGTGATCGACAGGTGGCAATTTTTTTTTGACTAAAGCTTAGATACTTCTCTATAATTAATCAAAACATTTTTTTTCTCAATTTAGTTATTTTAATTAAAATAATTATGCTAATTAGGCACAAGTTACTATTGTTAAAAATGTCACGTGCCAATCTATTGAAATAATGTATCACATCAACGATTCGTAACTAATTTATATAATTATTTTAATTAAAATATTAAAATTAAAAAAACTAAAATAAGACAAATTATAATTTAGAGTGATCAAAAACACATTATGAAAAAAAGGAAAACTAGAAAACAATTATTAATTACAATTATTTATGTAAGAAGGTGCCTAATTCGGTGTTGCGCCATTTAATATTTTATTTTCACTATCACCATTCACAATCACTACAAGTAGAATTTTGTTTTCTGGAAAATCGATTCAACTAAACTAAAGATTTTCGATTCAGTTTAGTTGATTTTAGGATTAAAATGGGTTAATTTATTTGGTTTGTATAATTTAGTCAATTTATTCGGATTTTAATATAGAAAAATCAAATCAATTGAATACACACCCTTAAGGTCAGTATATTAATTTATTGAAGTGTTGTTCGTATTGTTGGATGATATGTTGTAATATCATGTATGACACCTTGTAGATAGAAAAATCAAAACACAAATACACATATATATATATATATATATAAATTGTTTAAGTAGATCGGTGAATATATTTATGTACGTGACGCTTTGCTAATAGAATAATCTCTTAATAAGTCAACAGTATAACTACAAACTTAACCTAATGTTACGGATGGAGACTTGTGATTGTGAGGGTTTACGAACAAAGTGCACCATAGGTGAAGGTGGAGGGGATAGAGACTCACAACTACGCCTGAATGAGAGAGAGAGGCTTCGGATTGTTGCGATGATGTCTTGAACAAGTATAAACGTCGTGGGTGCTTCAAGGGAAGAGCGATGATCATGGCGAAGCCTTTGGAGGGTGGTGAATGTCAATAATGCTTCAAGAGTGTGAACTACGGTTGAAGTGAAACCTCCAAACAAGGTATGACGACAAAGAGGTGTGCTGCAGTGGAGGTAAAGTCCTCGGATGGATGTGGGGCATTAATGGAACGTCAAGGAAGTGGACAATAGTCGCAACAAGATCTTCGAAAGAGTATAAGTGAAAGTTAAGCCCTTCCTTCCTGATGAGCGTTCCTCAAACACTTATGAAGAGGAAACAATTGTAAGAAAATGTTTGAGGTTGTCTTCTAGGGCGCACTCTAACAGTCAAGTCAATCTATGTGACAAGAATAAGTAAAGCAAATATAAATAAACCAAGTATGATAGCAATGTAGATGATTTAAGCTTCAGTTGCAACTGTGATGAGGCTCTTGGACGAGGCGTAAAAGCGTTGAATAGTGCCTTTTGCTAGTGAAGGGAGCTACAATCATTGAGAGAGAGAGATTTGTTCGTGTATCAATCATGAGATAATTTTAATACCCCAATATTTTGGTTTCTAAGAAAGGACAAGTATTTTAAAGGTAAATATTTGGAGAGAAAGTATGAATAATGAAATTTACTAACGATTAAATTGTAAAATTTTAAAGTTGAAGGACTAAAAGTGTAAATTTATAATTTTGAAAAAACGGGAGAAAATTCAAGAAATATTGTTTATGAATTTGACATGGAGATATATTGATATGTGAAGTTGGAAATCGAGATAAGGACTAAATTAAATAAAGTGAAAAAGTATAAGGACTAAAGTGCAAATTTAATCCCATTTTTAATTGATATTTGGAGACATAATGATGAGATTAAAAATTTCTAAGCAATGAGGTGTAAAGGAGAGAGAAAATATATGGAAATTAAGGTTGAAAAGTGTTGAAATTTGATTAGATGATGGAATAAATGGACTAAAATTGAAAAAAAAATGTAGATTTTTTTACACAATTGGAAGGCTGAACAACATCAGCCTGGCGCAGCAAAAATAAAATGGAAGGAAAGGAAAGAAAGAGAGGGAGAAAAGAGTGAAAAGGAAAAAAAAAATCTCTCATGCATTTTTCTTGAATTTTTCCTTAAAACAACAGCTTAATTTCATATCCTAGAGTGCTATGGAAATATTTTTAATCACGGAAACAACTTAGATGAAGAAAAGAGGGAAGGGAAAGCTTGGGAAAGTGAAGAGAATAGTTAATTTAAAGAGAAGAAACAGGTAAGTACTTAATTGAATTCAAGGTTGTTTTTTTTTTTCATTTGAATATTTGAGTATTTAAATTTTAATATGAAATAATTAAATAAGATATGATTAAGGTTATTGAATTTAGTAGTGAATATGTAATTAAAGGTATGTTAGTAATGCAATATATGATAAAGTGATAATTTAATGACTGGTGAATTTTTATTAAACTAAGGATTAAATTATAAAGAGTGAAAAGTTATTTATTTTTCATTGATTGATATGTAACACCCCTCACCCAAATGAACCGATGCATCTCGAGTAAAGGATGTCACATTTGGTCACTAAGATTACTTAACTTGAAAAATCAAATTTCAAAACTTGTTTAACATAAATACCCTTTTGAAGCTAATCAAATCATTTTTAGGCTTCCTTTAAAGTTTGGTTACAAACGGGAATCATTCGGGCCTTTTCGGATAAAAAATAGGATAAGCAAGGTCAATGTTGTGACATCGGAGAATGCAAGTCGCGACTCTTGGAGTAGATTGCTCCAATGACATCCAGTGTCACGACACTAAGTTTTGATGTCGCGACACTAAAAACAGTTTACTTTTATTCCATCTATTTCCAATACTATCTGTCACCAATCATTCCATATCACTTCTAAACATTATACAACATAATTCTCCATTAAAACGTTATATAGTTCCGCGTATAACTGAATTCAAAATTTAACTAAATTTGTAAGGTTAATAAAATGATTAATATTTTTCAAATATTTTCACTAGGAATCTTGTGCACATGCTTTATTTTAACTTATGTACATGTCATGATCTATTGTTAAGAGATCAAAATCATACCCTTTTCTAATATTTGAGATGTGATGAGTTGAAATTATATCTTCACTCTAAAGCTTCAATTCGAGTCTCTATCACCTATGTATTGAAAAATAATACCTTAAGCTTATAAAAGTTTAGTAAGTATATTAAGAAGTAAACTTATCATTACCTTAATTAAATTTAACATGTCAATACTTTAAATATAACCCAATGAATTTAATTAAATGATCATTAAATGCTCATTTTCACTTACAATTTTACTATATTTCACTTACCCTGGCTCAGTATTTATTTTCACTTTAACACTTTTTGTTTGGCCCATAATAGACTTAATTGAACAACCAGGATATGTAGAAAGAACACTGAAATGATTATTTGGTTTTATACTTGAGTTGGTTGTCAATTGGTTTGATTTAATGATTTTATTTTTGTGAAGATTGGATGAAAACATGTATGGAATGATTTGGAATTATTTGAATTAGATATCAAATGTGCATTCTGGTAAAAACAACAGCAAAGTCGCGAAGAGAAGTTTTTGACGTCGCAATGTCATTTAACAGCGAGCAACGTTGCGACATGGGGTGCATGTCGTCGTCGCAACGTGACTTATTGAGATGACGTCGCCGCGACAAGGAAGCTTTGAAGTCGCAATGTCAACTTTAAACTTTTAAAAATTTTATGTTTTGGTCCTAATTCTTACTCGAGTTAGCAAAAAGCTTTGATAAGCTTGTGTGAGACCCCAAAAAATGATTGTGTTATGTTGTGAATACATTTCATATTGAATTACATTTTTAAATGGTCGGAAAGTGTATGATTGATAAAGTTACTCTAGCAACGGTCCTAGCATTCGGTGACTCGAATCCGGTGATCGGGTCAAGTAAGGGCTGTTACAAAATCATTTAGAAAAATTGGAATGACAATATTTTGAGGATGTAAACAACCACCATTACAGGCTCTTGCCTAGATTCATACAATGGTGGCAAAGATATGGAATGCTTTTCGAACTCACTTTAGAGGTAGTGAGGGAAGATCTATCCGTTAAGAAGAAATTATGGAGATCCAAGTTCATCATGAATTTGCCACCAATTGAAATACAAGGATGCATAGTGTTGTTGCTATTGCACAAGTTATTAAGGAGAACCAGTTCATATTGTGGAGAACAGTGAAAGGAGCATCAAAATTATACTGTAGAATTCTCTTTCTCGAATTGGTTTTGATTAGGCTTAGGAATGTGCAGGTGAGAGGCAATATTTCCAAGGATGCCTCACGAAAGTGGATCAACATCGTATCAAACCGATAGAAAGGGACATAAAGTCACTCCTTTCAGAAGCTCATATAGCAAGCGTGCACAATAGCAATACGACACAATCACGATTGAACAAGATGACAACCATGGAATCTCATTATAGAGTATCTTATAGTTGGCCATAGAGTTTGTTCACCACCAAAAAAAAAAAAAACATATATCAATGCCATAACAAATTAAAAATCCATGTATCAAAAAAAGCGAAAAGTACTTGGGAAAGGGGGTTACGATTTCTTTTTGTTCTTTGCTGTTTTTTGTATAGTTCACTTTAAAGAGAATGGAATATACTAAATATGATATAGTTAACCGAACCTAATTATTGTGTTAGGCATGATAATAATTAATTGCCGGTCTTGGAAATGGATAAGTTCGAGGAGAGGGTGAGGGAGAGGGACCACAAGAAATTGTTAAAAGTAAGCAAAGGAGGAGATAGAGCGGAAACTCGAAGTGGACATTTTCCTTTATTGAGTGAGTTGCTTCTAAGTCGCAAAAATCTTCTGTCATCATCTTTTACTATTGTAGGATTGCTAGAAGAGGCGGACATGACAAAGGCTGGAACTTACAAAGTGTAAAGTACATTGTTTTGCTGTCGTGAAAGCAAGGCAACCCGCATACCGAACCGTGGAAGCAAAACACTTGTCCTGTCTTTTCCGCTAACAATTTACTGTCCTCGCGTCAGCTCCGTTGGAGGTAGATCTTTTTCTTCCTCAACACTCTTAGTCTCTACTCTATCACTGATTCTGAAATCGTATTGGATAATTTGTTTTGATTTCTTCACTATAAAATTCTGATTGATTCATCCCATCACTCCCAATACTTTCATCTTATCTGGGTTTCACTTCTTTTTCTTTTTCATTCTCTATCTGTCTGTGCAGTTTCTAAGGTTTGCCCAATGATGGGTTTTCGATATTAGGCATAATAACAGACTGTTTTTATTCTCTTCCTTTTGTTTTTGTTGCCCTGTTCATTGCTTTGACCTAAGAGTTTAATTGAATCAAGTGCAGTTTTTGTTTTGATTTGACCATATCTCTTTTCGACGGCCAATCGTGTTACCTGCAAGCAAGTATAGTATCTGATATTAGTGAATCTTTACCTCGGAATTTAATCGAATAGCTGTCAATCAATCATGGGAATTGGCTACTTTTTCATGATTGCTGAGCTGATATTTTTATTTTACTTGTTTTCGTTGAACTTCCAATTATCGTCATATGATTTAATATTCCCCTTTATACCGATTTATGTTCTTTTTCTATTTACACCAAAATCCTCTATACAAACAAGTGTTTGAGTCGCGCATTGTATTTTTATATCAGTGCTCTGAATGCTGTTTCCTCATGCTGGATATGGTGTAGGCAATGGGTTATTGCAAGGTTCCTTGTGTGTTTTTGCTATGCCTCTTCATCAGTTTCTGCCTTCCCTGTCAATTGTTGGCTGATGAGATTGACAAAAACCTGACAGCTCAGCTGTTTATAGATGCTTCCGAACGGTCAAGCCGTCCAATACCTCAAACACTGTTTGGAATATTCTTTGAGGTTAGTTCAATTAATATTTGACTAAAATTGCAGGTGGTCACATAAATCACTTGATTGCTCTAGAATGTTTTCTTCTTAAAAGGAAAAAGCCTTTCAACATATCAATCCATGAGATACTAAGATGTTATCTAATGATACATAGTTTTACTTACCAAAAAGATGCCATTAATGAGAAAACTAACAATTTGAATTACTTTCAGTTTACAGCTTTCTGAATTTCTGCAGTGCTTGATTACTTACCTCATTTAGCGATGTTGTAACATTTTCATTTATTGCCGAGCAAATGATCCTTTTGAATTCCTTGCCCTACAGGAGATCAACCATGCTGGTGCTGGTGGGCTGTGGGCAGAGCTTGTAAGCAACAGAGGTTTGTTTGAGAACCTTATAATCATAAGAAGTAGAGAGAAATAACATAAGAGGATATTCTTTCTTTCTGTGTTTAAATTACATAATTGGTGGAAACCCTACTATTGAAGAAAAGTATGAGGTTCAGAATCTTTAGATTGCAAAATTTTCAAGGATATATTTGGTTTTTTGTCTTGTCTAAAGTACTTGTTCTGACTAATAAATTTAGGGTCCAAATGTGTGCCCTTTGGGAGGGGATTAGAGATTGGATGGTGTGTAGGAGATGGTGAGCAGATAAAAAATTTTAATCACTTGATGGGTCATACTCCATTTTCATGGAAGAGATATTTACCTTTTGGGTGGATTTTGTCTAGAAATTATTTACTTTTCCCCATTTAGGCTGTTTCATTTTTCTATTGCGTTCTCTTTAATCTCTCTTACGCAATGAAGTTCTCCCCTCTTGTTAATGATGTGACTTATCTGAACTTGTTGGTTTGATTGGCTTTTAAGGTACCTGATCTGTTCAGTCATTTGGGAGAACTCAATTCATAACTAGATGCCTAGTGCAATTCCTATTTGGCTGAAGTTTCAATATGATATGCACGTTTGTCTTTTAGTTCACGTTCTTGCTCAAGTTCTTTGTTTTTTTGGTATTCTCCTCAAGTGGTTTTTTTTTTCTCCCTCAAGTTTGATTGCTTGGTGGCCATGAGCTAGCTCGCTTCAACAGATTTGGTTGACTACAAATGATCGAGTCACAGAAAAGAACTTCTGGGATAGGCCCTTATAGTCCCACTCTAAAAATATAAATTATCAGTAAACCATCTGCAGTTGCTAATGCTTAGAATTATCATAATGATATCTTTCTCCTGTTTTTTTCTTCCTCCAGGATTTGAAGCTGGGGGTGCTAATATTCCTTCAAACATTGACCCATGGTCCATAATTGGGGACGAGTCATCTATAATTGTGTCAACAGACCGGTCGTCATGTTTTGAACGTAACAAGGTGGCTCTCAAAATGGAGGTGCTCTGTAATAGTGAGGGCACTCATATCTGTCCATCTGGAGGAGTTGGTATATATAACCCAGGGTTCTGGGGCATGGTGAGGATAAACTGGCATTATATCAAATACATTATGTAGTGTGTGTGTTTCCCCTCTCTCTCTCTCTCCCTCTTGCTGAAGAAACTTTTCTCTGCCAAATGCTTTCTTAGTCCATACTCTATTTTTCCCTAGTTGTTTAGACAAGAAGATTGCAAAATCTCAAGCAGCTTATCTGCAAAGTTTAGTCTTTTACATTGTCTGCTGTTCTACAATTTATATAGTTTCTACCTTGTTTCTCATGCAGAATATTGAGCAAGGGAAGAGCTACAAGATCGTATTTTATGTTCGCTCAACAGGAGCAATTGACATTTCTGTATCTTTTACGAGCTCAGATGGCTTGCAGACACTATCCTCCACCAATATAAAGTAAGAACCTAATTAATATTCTCATACTCTGAAAGATATTGTCCACTTAATGATTCCTTCATACAAGAATTATCGTTTGAGATGCCGTGGAGTTCATCTTCTTGTCCTCGCAGAGCTTCTGCTTCTGATGTTTCAAACTGGACAAAGATGGAGGTTCTGTTGGAAGCGAAGGAAACAAATCACAATTCAAGGCTGCAACTAACAACATCGAAAAATGGTGTTGTATGGTTTGATCAAGTTTCAGCTATGCCTTTGGACACTTACAAGGTTTGTGTTTCTTTCTTAATCGTGACATACTGAAAAGTGACTAATTTATGTTTTTGATTAGTTAAACTGCCAACATTCCTTGATTATATAGAAACTGATTATTATGAGATTTAGAGTATGACAATTGCTTTGCATGTTTAAATTGGCTGTCCTGTCAGGCATATTTTTGTATATGTCTTCTAAAATGATGATGAGGATTTCTAAATTAAAATATGTAGTTGATGGCTTCAAAACTCTATAAATATAATTGAAGAAGCATGTACATTTAATGAAAATCCATGTCTAAAATAATTTTGATGAGCAAGCAACTTGTACATACCAATCAAATCCTTATATGATCAGAATAGTTCTTCAAAGTTTTAGATGCCATTTCTCAACTTGTCATACATTTGAGTAAATAAGTGGCACTTCTCATGTGTAGGCACTGTTCATCTGCATGTTAACAATACCAAAAGCACCTTTTGGATTTTTTTTTCAGAAAAAATATAGTCATTACCGAACAATTTTTTAGTTTCGAAAATAGAAACAGAAGTGGGAAACTACTAACTTGATGGAATACTAGCTTCTCTATTTTCTTTGATTACAGTGAGTGATTTGCAAAAACGTTAGTTTATATTTTTGTGGGTTTGCTATTGCATGAGCTTGTTTCACAATTTCAAACTGCAATGCATATATTATATAATCTAATTTTTTGTGTTGTAATGATTTTGCAACAGGGGCATGGTTTCCGAAATGAGCTTGTTGAAATGCTTGCAGATATCAAACCTCGCTTTATTAGATTTCCAGGTGTGTGCTATGTTATGTACCTTGACAGCTTAGGTCAAATTGTTTTGTATATAGTCACTATGCTGAGGTTTTACTTTTCTTTTTTTTTTTTTTTGGGGGGGGGGGGGGGGGGGGGCGGTTGTTTTATTTTTCAATCTGGTGATGATTTCTAAACTTCAGTGTCTTGGTTATCTAATTTTGTTATACTAAGACTGCTCCATCTGTAATAATTTTCTTTTGGTTAGACCTTCCTTAATAGCAGCTACCTCCTAGAGGTGGCAATTGGGTGGGTGGGTGGGTTCAGGTTAGTTCCATTTTGGGTTCGAGTAATTTTTCAAACCATTTTTGGTCAAAGTTATTGAATTTTAAAAGGCAAATTCAGTTGGATTAGGCAAGTCATTGAAGTTGAGTTAGAATTTATCAACCTTAATTAAGCTGGCGTTTTTGTTTTCAATTGGTAGCAGTCCTTCAACACTTTTTTTTCCTTTTTTAATATCAGAAGATAAGTTCTTTTAAGATATCATTAGATCATATCAAAGAACAAAAAGCAGTAACTTGAAAGCCATTTACTAATTTAGAGTTATATTACGTTGGATATTAACAGATTTCTCCTAAAAATCATTAATTATTTATTGATTTTTAATATTCATCTTTGATGCATTGGTTTATATGATTTTGTTTACTAATCTTGCTAAAAGTTTGTTAAATTTATTAGTTGTAACCAAATTAATGTTTGAAAGGGAAATGGAATTATAGCTAATGTAAGTTTGGATAAGGTTGGGGTTAGGTGGGTTCAAGTTGATTTCTTTTCTAAAGCAGGTTGGCTCAAGGTAAGGTTTGGGTGTTTCTTTTCGAGTTCATTTAGCTTTGCTAGCTCTATATCCATCTCATTATTTTTCCCCTCTATGCCTTCTATCTACAAGGACTTTGGATAGGTTGAGAAGGGTATGTCTTTGAGATGGCAGACCATGTTCTTAGCAATTTATGCACTGAGCTTGATGGTTTAAGTGCAATATCCATAGAGTAGTTTACTGTCCATGAAGTGTCAGACAGCTCTACCAGGGTAAAGTGATAATACATGTAACATAGAGTGCACTATTTATTTGAGCCAAGTTAACAAGTAATAGTTTTTTCATATTGATTTGGTGATTTTGTTTGGTTTTTCCGCTTTGATGAAGGTAACAAATGCACATTCTATTACCTTTCTAGGGCAAACACCTATCGGTTTGTGAGGTCTGCGACACTTTTGATTGTTAGTAAAGATAAGGAATAATGGTGTGGTAGTGTTATATTTATTTAATAAAATTTCCTTTGACATGATCGATGGATGTATGAGCCTCGGGCAAATGTCGATTACTATTGAGGAAGGTATCTTTTGCCAAGTTTATTCTAACTCTGAGCTTGATGACAATCTCTTTTTCCAGGAGGAGAGTATTGTTGTGGACGCTTAGTAGTTGTTAGGTAGGACTCTCAGATGAAGTTGTTTTAGGACTCTTAAAATAGAATGTGTTCGGTAGGACTTCATTTAGTTTGATATACTTCCTTTAATTATTGTAATCTCTATTTAAAGGGACAATGAATAAAACAAAGGCAAGTCGAATTTTATCAAAACCCTAAAAGGATATCTAGGTTTGTCTCTAAGGAGTCCTAAAGGTTTCAGGCTCCCTAACTTGAGTGATTTTCTGTCCAATGCTCGGAACTCAATCCCAAACTCATGGATGTAACAGTATATGATGAACCATATTTGTGGATGCTTAGAATCATGGAAATTTTAGAATGATTGAGTTCAACCACTAGCCTAATTCCCTAATGAATTATCTGTCTTGTTACTTTTGTCTGTACTTGCTATTTTTTTACTTTTTCTGCACTGTTTGCTTAAATGTTTCACTTGGTCTTGATGTAAAATTTTATTAGATGGCTGTTTAGAATCTCAGAATGCCTGTTTAAAATCTCAGAAACCTTTGCTGAGATTCAACCTCTGATCTATTTCAGTATGGAACTCTCTCAATAACATTTTATATGCAGTGTCTCTTGTACCAGGTTACCTTACAAAATTTGTTTTTGTATGTTAGTAGATCATTGAATTATACTCTACTGATTGTTTGTCTTGTAAGTTTTATCTGACACTTGCTATCCTGGTTATGTTTTTAAGCACTAGCGTCATATATACACACATATATACATATATATCATGAGTTATAAACATAAAATTGATGTATTTTCTTAATTGTACTGTATTAGGTGGCTGTTTTGTGGAAGGTGAATGGTTAAGAAATGCTTTTCGCTGGAAAGCAAGTGTTGGACCTTGGGAAGAAAGACCAGGGCACTTTGGTGACGTTTGGATGTACTGGACTGATGATGGACTTGGTTACTTTGAGTTTCTTCAAGTGGGTATCTTATTCATTTGTAGGGTTTTATAGATTTCTCCTGAACATGGAGTACTTCAATTTATGCGGTTTAACTCTTGGCATTCTAAATTAGTACTATCTTCTTGCAGTTAGCAGAGGATCTTGGTGCATTGCCAATATGGGTGTTCAACAATGGTACTGTGCATGTACACCATTCTGTTCATGATTTAGTTTTTATTTTTTTAAAGTTATAAATAATATACTAGTGGCTAATGCCTCCGGTCACTTTAACTTTTGCCTTGGCTTTATCAAAATTTACAGGAATTAGTCATAATGATCAAGTTGATACATCCAGTGTTCTGCCGTTTGTGCAAGTATGTCTATGCAATTCTTCCTTTTGCCAATGATATTCGTTAATAAGTGTTGTCTGATAATATGACTGAAGTTGGTTTCATCCCACATGGGTTTAGTGTTTGTTTAAGATAACCTGAATCTATTTTGTTTCTAAAACTTGATATCTAGAGATACCTTAGCTTAACCTTAACTGGAAAAGGGTGAGGATCTGTACTTGGTTTGCTGGAAATTTAAGGTATCTAAATCTAATTGGTGGGAAGAGGTAGCTGGGTTGGGATTTTAGAGTTTTCAAATAGCTCAAAAAATTTCTTTTTCTTTTTTTCTCTTCTTTTCCTAGAAACTAAGTTTTATATGCTTCATATACATTTAAAAAAAAAATTTAATTATGTATTTTGAGAACTTTCCAATGAGAGCTTTAATTAGATTATAAGAAAAAAATAAATTTTGATCTTATTATATGTGAATACTTTGGTTTTTTACTGAGTCATTCTTTATGTTTTGTTTTTTATGATATTCTTTATAATGTGCTGATTGCAGGAGGCCCTTGATGGCATTGAGTTTGCTAGAGGTGATGCTAGTTCTACATGGGGTGCTGTTCGAGCTGCAATGGGACACCCTGAACCTTTCGATTTGAAATATGTTGCTATTGGGAATGAGGATTGTGGGAAGAAGAATTATCGAGGTCAGCAAAATCATGCTTGCACATGCATATTCATGTGAATTTGGTAGTGACATGGCAGTGATAAATGGGAATCTTTTATAGCTTCTGTAACATTTTAATGCATTTCATTAATATCCTTTTTGTCAAAAGTTATTTAGTTATTGAAGGCAAATTCTCTTTGTATTGTCCATAAGAAGGTGGATGTAGAGTACAGCCCTTGAGTTTTTTTGTTGCGAAATTTTGGAAAAAGAGTCCTTGAGTTTTTTTGTTGCAAAATTTTGGAAAAAGAGCTTTTCTGGGAGACGTGGAAAAGTTTTATCCTTCGCTCAAGGATTGCTGGTCATATTACTCTACCACTGTTTTTATTTGATTAGTTACCGGAGTTCATTATTAGTGAATTGTTATTTCATTTAGAAATATCTCCTATTTTGGATTGAACAGGAAATTACCTCAAGTTCTATGATGCTATAAAGCGGGCCTACCCAGATATTAAAATCATTACAAACTGTGATGGATCTTCTCGCCCGCTTGACCACCCAACTGATCTTTATGATTTTCATGTAAAGTTCTTGACAGCTAGCATAATGACACTAGAATGGCTTTTTAGTTTATCTCCTTGTTTCTTTTGTTTTCTCATTTTCATTTTCTGTTAAGAATATGGATGGCAGGATGAATTTTTTTCCTTGATCTCTTAATAGGTCTATACATCTGCCAACAACTTGTTTTCGATGTCCCATCAATTCGATCGTACAACACGACAGGGTCCAAAGGTATGTGAAGGTGGTTATGAGTGATATTTGGATTTGTTTGTTTTCTTATTATTTTTTTCTTCAACACATTCCAGGCCTTTGTTAGTGAATATGCTGTGACTGGGAAAGATGCTGGCACTGGAAGTCTTTTAGCAGCACTTGCTGAGGCTGCATTCCTTATTGGTCTGGAAAAGAACAGGTTTTTTTTTTAACTTTTTTTACTTTTTTGTTAATCTTCCTCTTCAACATATTCTTTTTGGTCTCTTTCATTTAATTCTTCAGAATAGCCCTATTGGCTGGCTCATTATTAATTGTTTTTAAGTGTGTGTTTTACTAATCTTGGATCCTTTTCATTAACTTTGAAGTTTTAAAACATTTGACTATTCACCGAGGACTCTTTAAATTTGTTCATTGAAATGGGAAATTGGCAAAAAATTGCTGTGCAGTGATTTTGATGGTTTTTGTATAACTATTAGAAGTGATTCTGACTCACAATTGTTTATATACCTAAACTATGCTTAAATATCATTATATAATCTTCCTCAGTGTAAGCTACTGAATCTATGTTTGTTATACTGCAGCGATGTTGTGCATATGGCTAGCTATGCACCACTTTTTGTGAATTCCAATGACAGACGGTATTTTCCTCACTGTTTTTTTAAAATGTAATATCTCTCTTAAATATGTTGTAAATCTGATTTTGATAAAAAATTGTTATTAAGGTGGAACCCAGATGCAATCGTCTTCAACTCCTTTCAGGCATATGGAACTCCTAGCTACTGGGTGCAACGTTTTTTCACAGAATCAAGTGGAGCAACTCTTCTTAATGCAACACTGCAAAAAGATCCCTCTAATTCCCTTGTTGCATCTGCAATTACTTGGAAAAATTCAGAGGATGGTCAAACCTACATAAGGATAAAGGTCTGTAACATGGAGATCATAACTTTTTTCTCCAACTGTTTTCCCATGGCTCTTTTTTATTCATTTTTCCTTTTGCCTAACAAGAAGTCCATGTGCTTCAAGATCTCATTAGTTATCTAGGGCCTGTGATGCTTATCAATCAACCCACGGCATAGGTATCTATATAGATACATTTAAACATATTTAAAAAAGGATTATTGCTTGATTTCCCTGAATGTGCAGGACCTAGAAGAACCTTGTTGGTTATATATATATATATATATATATATATATATATATGGCCTCTTGGTAAATAGGCATGCATTAAATGACTGCATTGTTTGCATGTATTTTCACATACATGTGTTTGCATATATATTGACCTTATGTTTCTTATGGCTATTTGGCTCTCAGGTGGAATCGATAATAATGATTTAACAGATGATTTCTCATTATCAAAAGATTGAAGTAAAGTTGGTAGCTTAAATTTTGAACTTGGCTACATCAAAATATCCTTAGAGAACACAAAAAGCTACTTAAGTTAAAAAAGACTGCAAGTTAGGCATTCTTGGATTAAACCTAACATAAATTAAAATCCTTAAATCTAAAAAGTCTCTGCTACTTGCTTAAATCTACCATCATCTTATTAATTGAAAAGATATTGATTGCCTTTTATCTTTTGGCATATATTCCTCTTAAATTCAAATATATATATATAATGAATCCAGGTTGTAAACTTTGGGAGCAATTCAGTCAACCTCCAAATTTCTGTTGATGGATTGGATCCAAATTCTGTAAAGCTGTCTGGATCAACAAAGACCACTCTCACATCTGCTAATCTGATGGATGAGAATTCCTTCAAGGAGCCAAAGAAGGTTAAAACAGCCATTTTATTCTCTACTTTTCATCTTCTGTTTTTGCAAAAAAGTCCTTAAAGTCTTTGCATATGTTCATGTTAATGCAACCTGGCTGCTTGGTTTGCATATGTTCTGGTCCTCATTCTCACCTTTGTTGATACTTAAAATTTAGACCATAAAAACAATACGACTAAATTTTCATGGTTGATACATGCAGGTCGCACCTATTCAAACACTGCTGGAAGATGCGCACAAGGAGATGAGTGTGCTACTGCTACCACATTCTTTCACTTCATTTGAATTGTTAAAAGAGTCTGTGAGTCTTAGAATTACAGAAGATGATTCTTCTCTCGTATCTTCCATCTGAAATAAATTAACGGGAAGTAGAAATATGCAAAACGTAAAAGATGCGTGGGTCTATATATATTAAAATAATGATAGTTCACCAGCTGTCTGGTGGATATCAAGTCTTTGCATTCAATCAGCTATGTATATAAAGTCTCCTCTGCCATTTGGTTTTCATTTTAGGGTTCATCAAATATAACATTACATTCCGTAATCTCACATCCCTGAATAAAATTATGTATTTGGGTTTTAACATTTTGATCACCATTATAATTTCATATTTCCAATTACTATATTGCTAAGCAATGTAGACAAACACGAGAAATGGATAAACCACAACCATTACCATCAAGAATTTTACCTGATCCCGTGTATGAAGAGGAACAACTGAAACAGCAAAGGTCTTGTTGGTCAAGTGATGTGTAGCACCGGAATCTGGGCACCAAGAATGCGTCGTAGCTCCAACAGCAGCAATGTTTACTAATGGTGAATTTTTAGTATGCCTTTGTATTGTTGAAGGTGACTCAACAGTTGGCAGGTGGGCCTCCTTGGTCTGCTGAATAACTACCTTGACCAACTGAACTTGTTGCTACATTTGCATCAAGTAACACCCCACTTACACCCTGCAAATTATGGGGCTGTCTACTTGATGTAATCGTGGAATACCCTAAAATAAAAGGAGATCGCGATTTTTCCATATGCACCACACAGTGAGACCAAAGAAACATTGTCAATCAACATCTCTCAGGTGAATCTGATGATGGTTTTGTAGGTTTGTCATTAGCCACTCTAGAAGATCTCCTGAGAAGAATAGGGACAACTTATCAGCAGGGACGACGAGCTCCCAAATGCCTCTAGCTGCAGGGCAATCTCTTAAAACGTGAGTCACATCTCCAACTCATAATGACAGAATCCACAAACTATCCAGACTAATACGTCTCCTCATTCTTTCCACGTTAGTAAGCAGACGTTCCTGAAAGGCAAGCCAAAAGAAGAATTTAACCCTCTGGGACCTCAGAAATTTCCACAGAAGCTGCCAAACTATCTCTTTTGGGTTCCATGACCTACCTCGGATTCTTCCATAGGCACTTTTGAGCATAAAGGAACCTGTTGTTGAGCCACTCCATATGACTCTGTCTGAACCGACTATTGGATGCGTCGGGGGGGATTCTCACAATCCTTCGAATGATCTCGTCTGGGGCTAAAGTCGCAAAAGATCAAAATTCCAATAACCTTCCTCAGTAACCATTTCTCTAAGTGGGCAATCCATCATCAAGTTAGAATAAGAAGGCATACGATTACAAAGAGGATCAACAGTAGGAATTTAAGGATCTTTCCAATAATTAATACTTCTACCATCTCCCACCGACCAAATTAAATTTTCTCAAATGAATGGTCATACATTTGATAGAGTTTTCCAAAGAAAAGAACCACTACTTTCAATCAAGGTTTCCGGTAAGCCTTTTTGGATCCTATATTTTGTTTTAAGAACACGAACCCAAAGGGCTTTTGGGTCAGAAACAATCTTAAACCCGATTTTCATCATGAAGGCCATATTATGATCTCGTATCCGCCTTAATCCCAAACCACAATTGTAACACCCCTAACCCGTATCCAACACCAGACTAGGGTTACGAGGTATTACCGATCAAATCATGACATCCATAGCTCATACATCATTAAATCATAATTAATCATTGTCACGAAGTCCCTTAATAAGGTTTACGAGACTTATTCATGCCTTAAGAAGAATTCGGGACTAAACCGAGCATACACAAAATTTTTTCGAAACTTAAACATTTTTCAAAGTTACAGAGGTCACACGCCCGTGTGGGCAAGCCGTGACAAAACAGGGCATACAAACTGACTTGTCCACATGGTCACAAGACACGCTTGCCAGGCTGTGTGAAATTTAGGAAGGTTATTGACTTGCTCACACGGCCAGTCACACGCCCGTGTGTCCAGCCCGTGTGGCTTCCTAACTTGTTTCGAATATGGACAGTATTGGACACAGGCGAGACACACGCCCGTGTGCTCACCCATGTAGACAATTATAGACCATTTACAAGGCCAAATTGCCTCCCAAGTTTGGGTCAACCTACATGCTCAATTACAACATCAAAAATATACATTTAAATCACCATTCTCATCTACCAGTTCAAGCATGAAACATACCATTTCCATTTCACCAATTCATACCATGATGATCATTCACATAAAACACATATACACATTATAACCATCATTTTCACCTATCCAAAACATATACTAAAGTCATTAAACTATCAAGCCATATCACATGACAAGATCTAAACATCTCAAAACATCCCATAATTGCTAGCCTATACATGCCATATACTAAAGATACAACTTCCAAAAGTACCAAAATAGATGTCCGATAGTGTGATTAAGTTGCTAACGATCCCCGAATCCGAGCTAGCTTTAATGACACTGTAAAACAGAGAAAGACTTCACACAGTAAGCTTTAAAGCTTAGTAAGTTCGTAATATAACACATTTAACTTAACAATTCAAATTCAATATACAAAGTTAACTATCACATGGTTCAATTCACATTGATACTCAATCTCACCCATAGTTAATTACTCACATCCATACCACATTTATATCTTCAATTACAAACATTTTTAATGCTACTCAAACCGTCTCTTTTCATCATTCATTCACCTAATCTTCCATTTATCTCATATATAATATCTTCAACCACAAAGGTTCTGTACATACCTGTACCATCATGTATTTTTCAACCACATTTAACACTCAATGCTCAATGCCATAATTCGTTCGAACCTCTTTAAACATTTGATGATCTCGCACACTCAGTGCCATTTAATTAGCCGAAGCTAAAATAGTATCTCGCACTTAGTGCCATCACAATAAACAAAAGATGTCTCAATATCGCACACACAGTGCAACTAATATAGCCGAAGTATTTCTTTATCTCACACACCTAGTGCAATTCATCACAATAACTATTATATTTACGCACACTTAGTGCCACATTTCATTGAACTCACATTTCGCATTACTAATTCAACAACCACATTTCTATTCATTTCATAACAGATGAACATTGTCTAAACAATTTGTATTATACACGAACTTACCTCGGATGTAGAAACAACGATTTAAGTCGATCAATCGAGCACTTTGTTCTTGCCTCGATCTCGATTCGAGTTTCTCTTTTCTTGATCTATACATATTCAAATTTAGCTCATTTATTCAATAAATCATTCAATTCAATCCAAACACACATATTTAGGACATTTTACAAAGTAACCCTCACATTTTCACATTTTTGACATTTAAGTCCATATTTCATAAAATCATCAAATACACATAATTTCATTATACATATGCTTAGCCAAATTTTCCACTAGCTCATATAAGCCCACATATCACTTATTTCACATTTTAGTACCTCAATTTCTAATTTTCACAATTTAGCCCAAAATAGTCAAATTCATAAAAAATTTAAAGACAAAATATGTTAATCTATCACATATCTTTCATATTTAATTAACTATCATCACAAAGCTTATAAAATCATCCACGGCATAACTCAAAATTGTCATCAAATTCTAAAATTAATGCAATGGCTTGATGGTATTCTAAGCAACGATCACAAAAACGTAGAAATTATCAAAAACTGAAATAAAAACATATATTAATTAAAGAAAAACTATGGCCGAACCTAGCTTGGTTTCTTTTCTTTCTTTTTCTTGTTATTTTCGGCAATGGATGAACACATTATGACCATTTTCATGTTTGTTTTATTAATATTAACTTAATAATCATTTTGCCATTTTATCCCTTAATTAAAACATTATAAATTCATTCATTTAATGGCCATTTATGTCAAAATCCACTACCAATGGTCTAATATCAACATAAGGACTTCTCATTTAATAAGCCATGGCAATTAAGCACTTCAACAATTAGCACACAGCTTTTGCATTTTATGCGATTAAGTCCTTTTTCGTAAATCGACACAGAAACGATAAAATTTTCACTCAGAATTTTCACACATGCTTAATCACATATTGTAAACACTAAAAATAATATTACAATATTTTTTGACCTCAGATTTGTGGTCTCAAAACCACTATTCCAACTAGGGTCTAAACCGAACTGTTACAACCATTGGGTCGTGGTTAACAAATAGATTCCCAACAAACTAATGCAATTTTTTACCACTAGTAGAAGATCCCTAGATAAACTGTCTTATCGAACATTCAATTTCATCACAAATACCCTTAGGAATCATCATAGGCTACATAAAAAAAACTTGAGATTGTTAAAAGAACCAACTAAGCAAGTGTGACTCTTCCCCCTAGTGAAAACTTTCACGCATCCCAACTATTCAACTTACTTCGAATTTTGTCTACCACAAACCTTAAGGTGCTACTGGTAACTCGCTCATGAAAAAGTGTCATGCCCAAGTAAAATCCCAGATTATTCACTCTATGAAAGCCCAAGAAATTACTAATCATCCACTTTAGATTCTTATCAACCTCTTTTGAGAAAAAGATGTTGGTCTTTTACGAATTTATCCGATGTCCGGAAAACTTACAAAACTTGTCCAATATGCCTTTTAGAATCTGGGCTTGTTGAACATTGGCGTGACCAAAAAGCATGAGATCATCTGTAAAAAATAAGTGAAAAAAAGGTGGACCCGAATGGGTCAATTAATCGGATCCTAAAGATTGCAATCAATGTGAGCATGAATGTTGTGACCAAGCCACTCCATACACAAGACAAATAAGCACGGAGATAAAGGAAAATCTTGATGAACACCTCTAGTTGGTTTAAATGTTTGTATAGGAATGTCATTCTATAGAATCTGCAAAGCAGAGTTTGTAATAGCAGACATAATTACATTAATGAGAAAATCATGGATACTTGCAGTCTGTAAAGAAACCTCGATAAACTCTCATCGAACCCGATCATATGCCTTTTCCAAATCTATTTTAACGGCCAACAATCTTTTATTCTTTTGTCGACTCTTTATAGAATGAACAACCTCTTGCGCAATGATGATGTTATCAGTGATGTTTCTACCAGCTATGAAGCTTGGCTGTTCCTAAGCTATCATTTTCGGGAAGACCACTTTGAATCGATTAGCGATGATTTTCATAACCAGTTTATAAATAATCGAACACAAACTGATTGATCAGAATTGAAAATTTTTTTGAGGACTTTTAACCTTGGGAATAACAAAAATTAATGTGTTATTTAAATTCGATTGAATAGGATTCAAGAATAAGAGGAGAGCAAAGCACCAATGGCGCGCGAAGCGCATGCGGAGCGGGCACCTTCTACCCAACTAGTGGAAGTATCCACCGTTTTCTTTGTCTGTTAAGCCTCACAACTATGGGACTTCCTAAATAAAACTGCAATCGTAGTTTAACAACCACTCACAAGATCACCAAGATCTTCGACTTAACCCCCCAAAGGTAATCCATTCAATAGGATTCCCAACAAATATCCCCTTAACCCATTCACACACAAAGCCCCTTATTTGATCCCATTGATTTTGGAAAATAGGGGCATGAAAACCATCACTAACTGGCGCTTTCAGGGGGTCATATCGAACATTGCCCTCTTAATTTCCTCATCCATAATTTGTTGTCTCAAAAACTAGATATCAAATTCATCAAGCTTTGGGAAAGTACTTAGGGGAAGGCCTCTCATCGGACTTGGTTGCTCATCATAAAGTTTTTGAGAAAAAGTAACGACTCATGTTTGAGCTCCACTTCCTCATACATCCAGTCCCCTTTATCATTTTCCAAAGCATTGATCTTATTAACCTTCCTTTTTTGCAGGATGCGCCTATGGAAAAACTTGGTATTACGATCTCCCAAGTTCAACCAATCACACCTCGCCTTCTGTTCCCAAAAAAGCTCTTCATAATACAAGACGCTTTCCAACTCTTCATGCACCTCCATTTTTAATTGCAAAAGATGATCAAAGTGTACCATATTCAATTCCCTCTCACTACACCAAAACAGACTTTTAGCGGCGTTTTTAGTGGCGCTTTAAGGAAAAACGCCGCAAATATTATACATTAGCGGCGTTTGAAAGAAAACGCCGCTAAAAGTTGAGCAATAGCGGCGTTTATTTCCAAAACGCCGCTAAAAAGAAGAAATAGCGGCGCTAAAGTTTTTAAGGTCTGAGCATTAGCGGCGCTTTTAAAAAAACGCTGCTAAATATCTGAGCATTAGCGGCGCTTTTAAAAAAACGCCGCTAAAGATCTGAGTTTTAGCAGCGCTTTTAAAAAAACGCCGCTAAAAGTTAACCGATTTAATTTTCATTTTTTTTCTTTTTTTTATTTTGAATTTAGTATTATTTTGCTATTTGAAATTGACTTAGCTATGAAAAAGTTTCATTTTAATTACTTAATTATGAAAAGTTACAAATTGATAACTAAACTATTTAGAAGTTTTGCTTTATTGAAACCCCTAAACCCTAACTATTTATATTAATTAAAATACAATTTTTTTAATTGAATATTTAAATTCTTCAAAAAAAATAATGACACGTAGAAAAAAATTTGAAAGTAAAAACATAGAAAAATATATGTTAAAAAATAAAAATAAAAATACTATTATTTAAAATAAATTTAACTTTAAGGTTAAAATGCGATGTAAATTTAACTTTAAGATTTCGGTGTTAGATTCTATAGTTATGGCAAGCGTTTAAGGTTTTAGGGTTTAAGGATTTAAGGTTTAAGATCTATGGTTTTAGGGTTTATGGTTTTGATGTTTAAGATTTTGGTTGTAGGGTTTATGATTTTAAGGTCTAAGGTTTGGGTTTAGGACTCAGGGTTTTAAAGTTTAAGGTTTAATAAAAATGTCGTAGAAAATTATTTTACTTTAAACTAAACGACGCCATTTTGCTCTCTATATTCTCACCCATCATCCAAGTGCCCATCATGTATTTTTTTCAACACGTAGAAAAAATTTGAAAGTAAAAGCATAGAAAAATATATGTTAAAAATGATAAAAATTAAAATAATTTTAAAGATTTCAAACTTTATCTAATTATTTTAAATATTACTTAAATTTCAAAAAATTATTTATTTAAATGAAAAAATTAAAATACTGTTATTTAAAATAATTTTAAAATTTTTTAGGTATATGACTGATTGTTTTTTAATTTATATATTAAATAATTTTAAATTTTAAATATTTCAAATTTTAAATAATTTTAAAGATTTAAAAAATTATCTAGTTATTTTAAATATTACTTAAATTTTAAAAAAAGTATTTATTTAAATGAAAAAAATTAAAATACTATTATTTAAAATAATTTAAAATCTTTTAGGTATACGAGTGATTGTTATTTAATTTATATATTAAATAATTTTAAATTTTAAATATTTCAAATTTTATCTAATTCTTTTAAATATTACTTAAACTTTAAAATAAAGAAAAAAATTGGATTGAATCTTTAAATATATATTAGTATCAAAAACATTAGCAGTGTTTTTTTTTAAACACCGCAAAAGATAAGTAATAGCGACATTTTTTGATAAACGCCACAAAAGGTAAATAATAGCGGGGTTTTTTTGATAAACGCCACAAAAAGTAAAAGATAGTGGTGTTTTTATCAAAAACGCCACAAAAAATTATTTTATTTTAATTAATGTTAGCTTTTTTAGTGGCGTGTTTTTTATAATAGCCACAAAAGGATAACTTTTCCTCCGATATACCCCCAAAATCCTTAATTTTTTCCCCCCTAAAATTTACCCCCAATTCCTAAATTTTTCCCCAAAATCCTTTATCGCTCAACCACCATGCACATATATCATCCATCTCTTTGGACTACGTTGTTTTTCTTTATCTCCATTCATTACTTTCCTCAACTTAATTCAAAGTTGATTATTGGCAGGACAATTTCTTTGTTCAGAATTTTGTCCTGTTTCATAGCCACCAACTCTGTCAATGGCGCCTATGCTTCTGCTGGAGACTTCATCTGTCAGTTCTTTCTTCATTTAAATTAAAAACCCCACTTTTTTTTCCTTAGTAAAATGATGGGAAATGAACTTCAATTTTCAATCATTTGCAGGGTTTATCATATCTTTTTTGCGATTCTGCTCTTTTTTTTTCTTACTGATTTGAATATGGTTTTTTTGTAGTTTGGGTTTGAATTTTTCCATCTTGTTTCTTTGTTTGAAGGTTTGTTACAAACTTGTGCGTTCTTGGAAGTTGTACATGGAACAATAGGTAAATTTCTTTAGGGTTTCACTTTAGTACACTCAGCAATCAGCATTGACTAGCAGCGCCAATCACCTCACTGACTCAGTTATAAACTTGTGTGGGTTTCAAATTTAAGAGCATAAAGTCTAGGGTTTGATTCTTGTGTTTGTAAACCTTCTCCCCTTTTCCCATTATAATGTAATTGTTTAACCTTCTCCCCTTTTCCCATTATAATGTAATTGTTCACTTGGATAATAAAAAAAAGCATTGACTAGCAGCATAAAATTTTTTTTTGGGGGGGGGGGGGGATGGTGGCGAGGACAACATTGTGAAGGTCAGAGTTTGCTGTAGTTTAGTTCATGATGCTAGTCATTTTGTACTAATCTACATGTTTCTTCCTTTTTCTTTTGGGGGCATCGTAGGGTGAATAAACATAGAAAGAAGGGTTTTCAATACTTTTAGTGGCAGCCTGTTTCATGACAATGCTCTTATTTCCTGGGGACTGGAATTGAGACTTTGGAGTGAGGCTATGCAAAGCTGAGGTGTTGAATGAACTTACATGCCTCTTTTATTTCATATTGTTTTTAATTCTCTGATTAAGCCAACTTCGAAACTTTGACTGTTCTGTTATATAGCTATGAATGGATCCATAGGTGCAGTTCTTTGGCTTTCTCCCATTTGTGTATAGATTTCCTGCTTTTAGTTCTCTTTGAAAAAAAAGTTTTCACCTTATAAACAAATTTAAATGCACATTTATAGGCAGAGCGTATACACATTTTAGTTTTTGAGTTTGGATGTTGATTCAAGGTAACTTCTACAATAATATTTTTCATGTCGTATATATCAACAGGTTTGGGATTTGACTGCTGGAAAACTGTTGCATGATTTCAAGTCTCATGAAGGCCAAATTCAGAGCTTAGATTTTCATCCAAATTCGGAGCATAAAATTAAGTTGAGCATAAAATTAAGCTGAGCATAAAATTCAGGTATGGAAGTTTTCCTTTCTCATAAACCCTGAGAAATTGTTGATGCAATTTTTTTTTTTGTTTTACCTGTTTCATCTTTCTCATATGCTTCACTTGTGTATTTTACTACATGATAATGTCATGCTGATTGGAGCTGATATGGCCATTTAAAAATTTGTATCAGCAATTACCCGAATTCACATTATCTACCTATTGTCATCCCTAGTGAAAATGTGGTAATATAAAATAGTTCAATTAAGCTGATATCTTATGGCTATGGTTCAATTTTGCTGTTACAGGCAGTGGGAATAATTGCTGCCATTGGAGATTCTGTAAGGATTTTGGTTTATCTTTCTCCTCCTCTGGTTTTAATGTTCTTAAACTATAGGTGCTTGAATTGGAATGGCAAAACTTGTAACGGTTGAAACTTGAAAACTTGAAGATGCTTAATTCTTTTATTTATCTTGATTTTGTAAATCCTATTTAATTGAAATAGTGCATGTTACTTTTGAGTGATTTCTGTATTTGGACAACTATGCAGGGAAAAGAACCACTCATTTGTGTAGAAACCTTTTGAGTTCTCCAATGCATTGCATTTCCTGGTTTGAGATCAGTAGATATGTGAAATAGAAATTAACATGGGGGAATTTTTCTAAATTTGAGAGCAGGTTATGACAACTCTGCTGGTGAATGGGATGAATATCAACCGTATGTCAATGCTGATGGACTAGAACTTGGATCTCTGGTGAGAATCTCTCCTTTCATCTGTGTAGGCTTTTTTTGAATGATTAAATTTTCTGTCTTTTTGCGTGACATTTTTATCTTAACTAGGGTGTCTTCAATGATAATCCATCACTTGTCTTCCACCCTGGATATGGCTACAATCCACAAATGCCGTATGGGCCATATTCCCCAGTCTCAACTCCTTTGCCTTCTGTAGGTGGTGATGCACAGTTGTACTCCCCACATCAATTTCCATTCTCTGGACCACCATATTATCAGCAGCTTGTTCCTCCGAGTATGCCTTATATTTCTTCACCATCTTCAGTTTCACAACCAGAGCTAACCACATTAGTTAATGTTGACCAACAAGGTGATAACATGCTTTTTGGACCAAGGCCTAGTTATCCCACTCCATTGGGATCTTTTGGTAGAGGCAGTTTACCTGGAAATCCCGGTACCCTAGGATTTAATGATTTACCACAAGGTTTTGATGGATTCAGGTCTGGAGGACTTTGGTCAGATTGGTCGAGGCCTTCTGACAGACAGGATCTTTGACTCCTATACCGCCTGCAGTATCTCCCCAGCCTATTGGGCCAATTGGGCAGAATGTTCCAACGGTATGTATATTTGTCAATGCTTTTGGAGGTCTTATTTTGTGTTTATTTATTATTCTGGTTTATGGGTTTTTACCTTTTTGGCTGCTGATTTAGCAAGTCAGTATGGTCTTAAGAATATGGGTTTCTCATCTTCTCTCAAAGTTGGCAGAGAGGAGCACCTGCTAATTCCATTTTTTACCTTCAGCTTAACCAAAATAAATAGCATATGGCAAATATGAAGTTCATATGTTGTGGAATATGTCAAAATAAAAAAAAAAATTCATTCTTATGTAGTTCAAGTTGGATAAACCTAGTATATCTATCTGCCTGGTAAATAGTGTCAAATAATTATGCTCTTTTAACAGAGGCTGGTTGCTATGTTGTGCTTCATTTATTAGAGGTTTAGATGGGGCGAATGGACTCATTGTATCATTATCACTGAAAAAATGTATATCATATATCATATATTAAATAAGAAATAACTATATCCTTCTGCTATTTGTTAACCACATATTCTATATTGTTTTACTTTGGAATTAACAATGCATGTCTCATAAGACATGGAACATTCGATTATCATTTTTCCTGATGAGCCTTGAATTTGTGTGTCTGTGTGTCCAACTTTTTTTTAATCTTCTTCAATCTTTTTTTTTTTTTTTTTGTTTTTTCATCTTATAGCTTGGTCAGATGAAATATGGAAAAGTTGTCCTTGTAACTGCTGCTGCTGGAGGGACTGGACAATTTGCAGTCCAGGTTTGTGTTAAACTGAGTTGATAATTTGTAATACCAACATTATATGAAAAAAAAAGGTAGTAATAACGACACAAAATATAAGAATAATAGAAAAATAAGTACATGATATAATACAGAAATGTATCAAAATTTACATAAACGCAATTTAAATTACTAACATAGCAAAAGATGTGTTTGTCCATATTGTTTGTTTAATAAAGTTCTGGCTTCTGAATTCTATTATCTTAGTATGCTTTTATAATATCATGATGGAAGGATAGTTGCTGTTATAATATCATGATCGAAGGATTTCTTCGAAACAATTATACCTTAAAGGTAACACAATTTCTTATGGATATAGTCCGTAAGGACTTTATTGCAGATTTATGCACTGCCAACTTATTTTTTAATCTTGTCTTATGATATGATAAATCAATGTTGATCTGAAATGTTTGACTTATAAATTCATTCAATTTGTTCATAAACAATTCTACTGCTGTGACAAGAATTTTTGAAAGTTAGAGTGAACCATAATGTGTATTTTCAATTTATCATTTTTGTTCTTTGGTTTGGACATACGTTAAAATGATGATGGAGGCTTAACTGCAGTGGTGCATTGAATTATTAGTTTTAAACCAAATAATTTATAGTCAAATAGGGATTATTTGGTGGCAAATTTTAAAGTTAATGGTTGAGGCTTCTGCCATTCATACATTTGATTGAAGAAATCTCTTTTTGAAATACTTACAGAGTAGCAGTGTCCAATCCCAAATCAAAGAAACAATAGTTTGACATTATAAATACATGTAAACTTTTACAATTGAAATTATACTTTTACTATATTCCACGTAAAAAAGAGAGAAAATTATGCATTTAAAATTAAAAAAATTAGCTTTTTTAATAACATTATTTCATTAACTTATATTTGATACATACCCTTTGTAAAAAAACAATTAAACCATTGAGTACTTAACTTTATTGAATAGGTCATTCTTCAATTTTTCCTTGATTTTGGAGAGGTGGTTCTCCATGATGCTGACCCTAGTCTGAGGACATTTTTCCGTTCATGTTTGAGCCGGTAATGATACAGAGTATTTGGACAAACGTTAGATGATGAAGACTTTATATTGTTTTCCTTATTTGTTTCTAAAGATAAGTTTTTAGCTACTATGTTTATTTGATTTTTTATATTACTTTGAAAAGATATTTATCTTCGTAAATATAAAATAAAAATAAAAATAAAAATAAAGAACTTGATTGGATAAAAATGAAGCATAATGACATATTTGCAGCGTGCATTTTTTGAATTTAAGCGCAATCCTGTAGATGTATCATTAGTTAATCTGTTTGCTATGATGCTAATCTACATGACTTTTTTTCCTTCGCATTCACTTTATCTTGCCTATTCTCTTATGTCAGCATGCATTTTATGAATTTAAACATTCTGTTTTCCTTAAAACTTTATGCTTAGCACTGTTCTTATGTTGATTACAGTGAGTTCGCAGATCCTGTTGTTGTAGCTGCAACTCTTGATTTTCTAAATGTAAACAAGAACAAACTTCTTTTTTCTTTCCCCAACTTACTACCTCAGGTATGATCAATGAATTAGGATTCTTAGCAGATTCTTTTGATAAACATAATGCATTTTAAGGTATTAAAGATGCTGGATATCTTAAGAATTTGCATTGCTTTTTGGAGCATGTTGTTTAAATTTATGAAATTGATGCTATTACTGTCATATGGCTTTAGACGTGTATAACATATTTGTTGGTAAATAAAAAATTGGAAGTTACAGAACCTACAGACTAGAAAATTTAAATTTATGTACTATGTACTATGCATATATGTAATTTTTTCCCAAAAACAATTTTGACATCTGCTGCACTGAATGAAAATTGAAAACCCTCTATATACTTTGTTTCTTCTAAGCATGAGTTAATACATTTTCGTTTGATCATTAACAAATCATTTAACGGTGAAGTTAAAACATCTACATATGCTTGTTCTGTCAAACTACCATTTTTGAGTAATCCTATTGGAGTTAAACATACAGTACTCACAGTCAATGTTACAGGTGGGCTAACCTGAATGCTATCAAGAGGCTAATGCACTCAAGATGGAGATCATTCTAAACTCGAAGGTTTGTATCTCTTTCTTACTATGTCATCTCTGGTGGATTTCTGATTTCTAAACTATAAAATTGGCTGCAGGAGGTCAATGGAATCAAGGTTCTTCAACTGGAAACTGCAGCTGGTGTAGCAATTAGGGTATAAAATTGTACCAATTATGGTTATGATGTATGAAAATGTAAAAAGATTTGTCTAACCAGGTGTTTTTCTTATGTGATTTAAGTTCTTTGATCATGTCTTGTTCATGAATTTCCATTTTAATACGTATTGTTCATGAATTTTCATTTTAATACGTCTTCAAATTAAATTATATTTTTAAATTGGATTTGTGGCGTTTCTATAATATTTTAATTTTTTTTATTTTTCATGATATTTCGCGGCGTTTTTGAGAAAAGCGTTGCTAAAAGTATAATATTTTAAATTTTTTTATTTTTCATGATTTTTAGCGGTGTTTTTGGTAAAAGTGTCGCTAAAAGTATAATATTTTAATTTTTCTTATTTTATGACTTTTAGTGGCGTTTGTGGGAAAAGTGTCGCTAAAAGTCATGATCTTTAACGGCTTTTTTATCTCATAAACGCCGCTAAAGTTTGCGGTGTTTTTTGCGGCGCTTTTAAAAGCGTCACAAATACAATTAGTGGCGCTTATAAACGCTGCTAAAAGCCTAAAAAACGCCGCTAAAAGTCTGTTTTGCTGTAGTGTCTGGATGCCCACAAGTATATTAGTCCAATATGTCCAGACACATCCCTATTCCAAGTTTTAATGCAAGAAGTAAAACGGTTGAAAGAATCTCCCGTACTCCCATTATAATTCCAATTATCCTTAACAAAATCAAGAAAATTTGAATATTCAACCCACCCAGCCAGGAATCTGAAAGGACCCCCATAGAATAGCAAAACTTTGGTTTGGAAGAAAGAAGTAGAGGCTTGTGATCAGACTTAAGTCTCAAAAGGTGGGTTACCAAGTTGTTAGGAAAAGTAGAAAACCAAGCTTTATTACACATTGCCCTATCCAACATTTCTACAATTCCTCCTCTTGTCCTAGTTAACTCTGGACCTCGGAAACTTAAGTCATGAAGATTAATTGAGTCCATAAAATCACCAAATAATGAACATCTCTTTCCAATGCCCTGCCCACCCTTTTTTTCATCAGTTGAGAGAATACCATTAAAATCTCCAAATTGCTAACCAAGGAATCCTCTCACTCTGTATGGTCAAACTGTAACACCCTTAACCATTATCCGTCGTCGGACTAGGGTTAAAGGCGTTACCTAACAGATCGAAAATGTTTATAGAAATGTCATACAATTGAATATTAACCTCAACCATAATGTCCCCTTAGTAGGTCATCGAGACCTAAGACATGCTATAAACCGGGTCAGGACTAAACCGGAATACATACAAAATTTTACAGAAATTTAAAACTTTTCTAAGTTTCAGGGGTTACAAACCCGTGTGGGTATGCCGTGTGCCTCACACGGCTGCTAGACACACCCGTGTGTCCTCCCCGTGGTCGAAACTGACTTTGCTCCACGGCCACCAAGCACACCCGTGTACTTTGGCCTTGGTCAATCCTGTTGAAAACCACACGGCTACTAGGCACGTCCGTGTGCCAAGGCCGTGTACTCTTATGCTAGCTACTGACTTTGTCCCACGGTCACTAGGCACGCCCGTGTGCCACATCCGTGTGGCAAAATAGGCCAAATGCCACCCACATGGGTCTTACCTACAAGCAAAATCACCAAGACATCTCATGCCTATTTGGCAACCAAGAACATACCAAAATAACCATCCAAATTACAAGACTAAAACTCATCTCATAAAAAGCATAAATCATTCATTGGCTTAGTCAAAACTTGACCATTCCATATGTCAACTAGCCATGCCAAAAACATACTTCACATTCACATTCATTCAAGAAAATTCTCAACTCATATCTAGCCAAATCACATGGTTAAGTTCATATAACAAACTTATATCAAATACTAGCCTATACATGCCATATCTAGCTATATACATTTCCAAAGTGTACCAAAATGAGTTTAGTAGTGTGATGACGATCCTTGACGGTCCCGAGCCTTCAGTAGCTTTGACGACATAAAAAAGTAGAGAAAACACACACAGAGAGTAAGCTTTCCAAAAGCTTAGTAAGTCATAATACAAACAAACTTAGCATGGAAGACATATATGCACATAGGTACATTGGCACATCTTAATTACTTAGCAAACTATCACATATATGCTTTGGTCCATGTACCTGGCCATTTTGCCACATTCATCAATTCAAAAGTCTTATAGCTCTTTCATGCTTACTTTCACATATCATACTGTTATCCCAATATACATAATCATCATAGTAAGATCACATAGGTACTTACCTTATATACACACTTAGTGTATAAATCAACATACCTGAAACGGATTCACTATTTACATAGCCATTTCGTATCACAGACTTGCCGGTTGAACTGTAAGGAATCTAGTAGGATACTCAGAAAGCTCGGAATAGTCGTACAATGCCAATGTCCCAGACGAGGTATTATATGCACTCAGATATCGATGCCACTGTCCCAGACAGGGTCTTACACGAATCAATACGATGCCGATGTCCCAGACATGGTCTTACACGTAAAGATCAAATCGATGCCAACGTCCCAGACGAGGTCTTACACGAAACCTAGAATCAATGCCAACGTCCCAGACATGGTCTTACATGATAAAACAGAACATATACCTATGTCATGACATAGCTAATCCTATCTATTCCTAGGTTCATACGGGACTTCTCGGATATTGTCACTAAGTAATCCTTATCTCGGAATTCATGAACAGATCATATCATAAGTATTCATAGATAACAATAGTCATAAGAACATACATAATTCAATACGAATATGTTTATTTGCATAATGACTTACCTCAGATTTGATTTAACGGAAATGAAAATGGAAATGGCTACTGGATTACTCTTGCTTTCCTGCTGTCTAAGTCCGTTTTCTTTGATTCTTGATCTAAACATATTCAATTTAACCCCTTTTACTCATTAACTCATCCAATTCAATTCAAATACACATATTTTGGGCAATTTTCTAATTAGCCCTCACATTTTCACATTTGGACAATTTAGTCCTTTTATCACAAAATCACAAAATACACAAAATCTCATATTATCCATGCATAGCCGAATTTTACTTATGCTCATCAAAGTCCATATATTTCATCAAATTCACAAATTAGTCCCTCAAAAATCTATTTTCACAATTTAGCCGTAATTAGTTAAATTCATAAAAAATTCAAGAACAAAACATGTTCATCAAATACGTATATCTCATTTAACACCATAAATCATCACTAAGCTCAACATATCATCAATGGCACAACTCATGAACAACATCAATTCATCAAATTGAGACATAGGTTTTGTAGCTCTCAAAGCAACGATTGTAAAAATATAGAAATTATCAAAAACCAACTAAAACATACCTTGAATTTAGGGTTATTTACCAAAATATACCAAAAAAATTACGAAAATGGGCCGAAATCTGGAATATTTACGGAAAAGGGTCATTTCCCCCCAAAACACGTCTACGTCAGCACGTTTTAGGGGGGTGCAGCAGGAAAGTGCGCCCTTGAGGGCGCACTTTGTGCCACATCAGCACAAAATGCACTGACGAGGATGCACTTCGCTGATGTGGCACAAAGCGCGCCCTCAGGGGCGTGCTTTTGCCGTCCATCCCCCCAACTGTCTTTTCAGCTATTTTTAGTGTTAGGGTATGAGGTTTTAGGGTTTTAAGGCTAGGGTTTAGGGTTTTTAGGAGAAAATTAATGGTCTAGATTATATGGTTAATTAGGGTTTAGTAAAAATATGTTTAGGTTTTGGGGAAAATATATTAGCAAAATAAAAATTATTTGAATTTTTTTGACAGATGTATCTGGTAAAATAATTTTGAGAAGACGTTTCTGAACAAATAGTGCCGAAAACACTTCAAACAGGATGCGCTGTCAGCAAGAGTACTGAAAAGAGCTCCCACGTGGACGCTATTTTGCTACAGTAGTCTCCGGTAAAATAATTTTGAGAAGACGTTTCTGAACAAATAGTGCCCAAAACGCTTCAAGCAGGATGCACTGTCAGCAAGAGTACTGAAAAAAGCTCCCACGTGGACGCTCTTTTGCTACAGTAGTCTCCGATAAAATAATTTTGAGAAAATGTTTTTGAACAAGTAGTGCCCAAAACGCTTCAAGTAGGATGCAATGTCAGCAAGAGTACTGAAAAGAGCTCCCACGTGGATGCTCTTTTGCTACAGTAGTCTCTGGATGCACTGCAAGCAAGAGTACTGAAAAGAGCTCCCACGTGGACGCTCTTTTGCTATAGTAGTCTCTGGCAATCCTTAGACTATAAATCAGCCAAATTTCATTCTCAGGTTGCATAACAGAAATTGAGGAAAAAGAAAAATTTAAACTGAAAATGAGTGAACAAATTAATGTTATTATTTACTACGATGGTGAGGTTTGTGACATTGAAAATGGTGGTGTTTTTTTATCAGAGAACACAGCGCGACTGGGTTTTAATCGGAACATAGATGTGACAGAACTTCGCAAAAGAATTAGGCATAAAATCTTCGGAACAACACCAATGAAAGTTCAGTCTATTAAGTATAGATTTTGCGCTTCGGTTGATCCGGTGAAATATGACTCATTCGACATCAAAGGTCCTCGGAGCTTTGAAGCAATAGTGGAGACTCATCTTGCCAGTGGATCACCATATCTTGAGATATATGTACAATTTTCATCACCAAGTGATATTCCTTCGACCTCAACATCTACTGCTATTCGAAGGGAATACACGACCCCAAGCCAACACTCTGTTAGTGGGAGACAGACTACAGAAGTGCTCGTGTTTGGTGGTAGTATGGAAAACATAACCCCTACACGACACTCGGTTGGTGGATGGGACATGCATATCCGTCCTTCGACGTCCGATGATAGAAATACGTATTGGGGAACGTCATCAACTTCTCGTGATTGGCAATCCACATATGATTGGGAACGTTACGAAAGATGTTTAAGGAGGGATAATGTACTCCCCACGACATCCACCGGCGAGGGGCCCTCGTTCGTTGTAGATTATGGTAGGTCGGATGATAAGTCCGATGTGGATCCACCTCGAGAGCCCGGGCCCGATGGTGCAGAAGTTACATTATTTTCTGAACCAAAGCCTGTTCCAATTGTACCTGAAGATGTTGAGGGCGGTTCAGATGAAGAAAAAGAAGGTCCGCTATTCAGGGCGTACTCACCTCCAACCCACATGCATAATGTCGATCTATCTCAAGACGATGCATTGGAGTTTCCTGATCTACCACACTGGACGCGTGACTGTACAAGTTTGTCGTTGGATTCGAACGAATTAGAAATTGGTAAAGAGTTTTCCTACAATGATGCTTTTCTTGGTGCATTGAAACAATACAGCACCAAGAACGGGGTTAACTAAAACGTAGTTAAATCCAAGCTCGATAAGTACGAGGCGAAGTGTGCAGTGCAAGACGGTACATGTTCATGGAAAACCATGGCCTCATTGAGGAAAAAGACAGGCTTGTGGGAGATCAAAAAGTACAAAGGTCCACATACATGTCTTGCCGGTACAGTTTCACTATGTGTTCAATGTTTTTAAATAATACTAATATTACATAATGTTGCATTATTTAACGTACTTCGTTGACAGGTGTTTCACAAGATCATCCGAAGATGGATTCAGAGATGTTGGCTGACTTAATAATAGCGACGGTGAAGGCCGATCCCAAGACTTCAATGCCGACCTTAATTGGCAATATTCGTAGCTAACTGGGGTACACGCCCTCTTACCGGAAGACTTGGATAGCCAAGCAGAAGGTGTTAGAAAAGTTGTATGGTTGGTGGGACGCTTCATATAATGAAGTGTTTCAGTGGTGTTAGGTGCTGGAGAGATATGTCCCAGGCAGCATAACTGGCCTTGAAACGGAACCGGCGTACTACAATGATCGATTGCTCCCTAGATGCGCAGTGTTGAAGCGTCTTTTCTGGACATTTAAGCAATATCGAGACGCGTTTATATACTGCAAGCCATTGGTACAAATTGACGGTACCTTTATGTATGGTAGATATACGCATCGGCTATTGCTAGCTGTGGCACAGGACGGCAGTGGGAGAATCCTTCCAATTGTGTTTGCAATAACACCGGGGGAGTCAGCTGATGACTGGGATTTCATCCTATCTAGGTTAAGGAGGCATGTCTACCCCCAACCTGATATATGCGTTATATCGGATCGGGGCCCTGGAATACTAGCCGTAATAGAGCGACAGGAAAGCCTGTGGCATCGCACACACCATCGATATTGCCTAAGGCATGTTGCGTCCAACTACCACGGGCAACATCGATCTACAATTCAATGACGGCAAGTGACCAATATGGGTATGTAATATCTATTAATATAATTTCGTTTGTAATATTCAATTTATTCTTAATTGAAGAGTGGTATGTAATATTTGCTAACAACTTATATTGGCAGGGTACGAGATTAATAAGGACCGTTTTCACGAGATGTTAGCAAGTTTGCGATCAGTTAACGAAGAATGCGCAAACTACCTATGCAGTGTTCCTTTCAAACAGTGGACACAAGCATACGACGGCGGCCTACGATATGGTCATATGACCTCAAACCTGGCCAAATGCATAAATTCTATTCTAAAAGGAACGCGTCATTTGCCGATAACATCGGCTGTGCGAGAGACATATTTTCGTTTAGCGACACTATTTTCAAAGCGAGCAGCGAGTTATAAAGGCCAAATGCAAGGAGGCCATGTATGGTGCGCGAAGGTCTTGCGAGAAATTAACAAGGGGAAGGCACGGGCCAACACCATGCACATAGTGTGTCACGATCACGACAACCTATGGTTTCGTGTGACGGAGTTTGACAGACCGAACCAAAATATTGTTGGCGGGCAATATCGTGTACAGTTGAGAAATAGGACCTGCGACTGTGGGATATTTGATGCACTTCGTTACCCATGCGCTCATGTACTTGCGGCTTGTCAGAATCTCCGTCTTGATCCCATGAGCTATGTCGACAAAGTGTAAAAAATAGAAAACATGTACAACGTGTGGAGACACGTATTCCTACCAGTCCTAGATGAACGTAAGTGGCCGTCTGTATCACTTGCACCGTATAAGCTGTTGCCGGATAGACAACTGAGGCGCAAACCAAAAGGTCGACCTTACTCGACTAGAATACACAACAATATAGATATCCGAGAAACGGCCAACCAACGTAGGTTGTGCGGATGGTGTAAGAACCCAGGCCATATATCTCGCTCGTGTCCAGATCGGAATAGTTGACAGTCTTCTTAGCATTTTTGTCTCTTGGTGGCTATGTAAATTCTATTTACAATAAAAATAAACAATAAAATTAAATTACAATAAAAATGAACAATAAAATTAAATTAAAAATAAACGATATGGCTATATAACTTTTGTAGAAGGACTAATTTGCAAAAAAAGTAAAAATTAAATTACAATAAAAACACAAATCTTAGACTTTTATTAAAATTAAATTACAAAAAAAATAAACAACTTTTATTTTATTAAAGATATTAAAACTAAATTACAAAAAAAATAAAAAAACAACTTGTATTTTATTAAAGATATTGAAATTAAATTACAAAAAAATAAACAACTTGTATTTTATTAAATATATTAAAATTAAATTACAAAAAAAATTAAACAACTTGTCTTTTATTAAAGATATTAAAATTAAATTACAAAAAAAATAGCTTGTATTTTATTAAAGATATTAAAGTTAAATTACAAAAAAATAAACAACTTTTATTTTATTAAAGATATTAAAATTAAATTACAATAAAAAAATTGCAAATGCACCGGCAATCTCAATTGCAAATGCACGTCTTCCAGAATGATAGTACACTCTCCACATGGAAGATGGAAAGTGTGCGTCTCGGGTCTCCACCTCTCTATCAATGCACTGATTAACTTCGGCTCCAACTTGCACCCCCAGCCTATCATGACCACATGCCAAAAACCCGCTTCCCACAGGTAATTCTCGATCAACGGCGATGACGGACCAGGAATATTGCGAATATAGCATTGCAGTACCCGATCTACAGACTGTTTAAAAAGTTATAGAATAAATTTTAATTAAAATTGCATAAACCTAAAAAATATTAAATAGTATTGAAAAATTAAAAATTAAAACTTACCATTTGCATTTGATCGACGGATATGTGTTTATCGTCGAGACGAATGACCATTGGTAATACGATCGAATATCTTAAAATTTATCAAAAAATATATTTCAAAAAATTTAAAAAAGGGCTTTTTTGTAAATATTAAAGGACTATTGTGAAATTTGAGAAGAAGTTTCAAGGAATTTAAGAGAAATTTGAGAAGAATTTGAGAGAAAAATGAATAAAGACTTTGTTGTGAAAAAAATAAAAGGGTGAGGGGTTTATAGGTTTTGTTTTCTGACCGTTGGAGGCCCAACGGTCAAAAAAAAATTTGACCGTTGCATCAGGGGCACGCTTTGTGCCACATCAGCAAAGCGCGTTCTCGTCAGCGCGTTTTGTGCTGATGTGGCACAAAGCGTGCCTTCAGGAGCGCGCTTTCCTGCTGCATCCCCCCAAAACGCATTGACGTGGACGCGTTTTGGGGGGAAATGGCCATTTTCCGTAAGTATTCCAAATTTCAGCCCATTTCTGTAATTGTTTTTTGGTATATTTTGGTAAATAAGCCTTGAATTTGTGCCTCAATCTAGCCGAATGTAAAAAGCCATTCTTATTTCTTTTCTTTCATGCATTCGGTGGAAGAACATAACATTTAAGCTTATTTTAAGCTTTTGATTACTAAATATTATGCTATAAACTAATTTACCATAATAACCTTTCTTAATAATATATATTACACATAGTTACACTGTCATTTATGACCTTTAACAATCCACCAACTTATGAAATGCTTAATTGCCAAATAAGACCTCCATCTTTTCAAAGTCACAACATATAAGTGCTTTAACAAATAGCAAGCAACTTTCACATTTAATGCAATTCAATCCTTTTGTCAAATTAAACACACAAACGAACAAATTAATTTACGAAAATTTAACACATGCTTAAACACTCATCTATGGCATAGAAAATAATATTAAAATATTATTCAGACTCAGATTTGTGGTTCCGAAACCACTGTTCCAACTAGGGTATAAACTAGACTGTTACAATTCTCCTCCCCTTAGGGATTTTCATCCCCGAAAATCTTACCGTTAAACAGATTCGGATATTGCTGTCTCATTGAATCTTCAGGCTCCCATGTAGCCTCTTCTATTCCGTGTCGTTTCCACAGTATTTTCACTAATAGAATTTTCTTGTTTCTCAACTCTTTTACTTCACGTTCTAAGATACGAATCGGTTCCTCTTCATATGTTATATCAGATCGGATTTTAATTTCAAATGGGGCAATAACATGTGATGGATCGGATCAATATCTACTGAGCATCGAAACATGGAATATATTATGGATCTTTTCTAGCTCAGAGGGCAACCTTAATCTATATGCAACAGGCCCAACTCGTTCAATGATCTCATACGGCCCGATGAACCTCGGACTCAACTTGCCTTTATGACCGAATCGAAGCACTTTATTCCACAGAGATACTTTCAGAAATACTCTGTCGCCACTCTCAAATTCTATATCTTTTCGTTTCAAGTCTGCATAAGACTTCTGACGGTCAGATGTTGCTTTTAAACAATCTAGGATCAGTTTCACTTTCTATTCTGAATCTTTTATCAAATCAACCCCGTGTATCTTGTTTTCACTGAGCTCAGTCCAATACAGAGGTGTACGACATTTAAGTCCGTACAAAGCTTCATAAGGTGCCATTTTGATTCTCAATTGAAAACTATTATTGTATTCAAAATCAATGGCAGATACTGTTCCTACGTACCGTTAAACTCAAGTATACAACATCTTAACACATTTTCGAGAATCTGAATGATCCTCTCAGATTGACCATCTGTTTGCGGATGAAAAGCTGTACTGAAATGCAGTTTCGTGCCTAAAGCTTCTTGCAATTTCTTCCAGAACCTCGATGTAAACCTCGAATCCCTATCTGACACAATGGATAGTGGCACCCCGTGTAATCTAACAATCTCAGAAATATAAAGCTCGGCTAATCTATCAAGTGAATAGTCAGATCTTACTGGAATAAAGTGGGCAGATTTCGTCAATCGGTCAACTACGACCCATATAGTATCTTTCTTTCTCGGAGTTAGAGGTAAACTAGAAATAAAGTCGATTGTTACTCTATCCCATTTCCACTCAGAAATCAGAATTGGTTGTAGTAACCCAGACGGAACTTAATGTTCAGCTTTGACTTGCTGACAAATTAAACATTTCGAAACAAAGTCAGAAATGTTTCGTTTCATACCAAACCACCAATAGTGTCGTTTCAAATCATGGAGTACTTCCCGGATGAACAGATAAACAATTGTTATGTGCTTCATTCAAAATCAGCTGAATCAACTCCGGAGTTTTCGAAACACAGATATGATTTCAGAATCTTAAACAATCATCAATAACTCAAAATTTAGATTCAGGATTCGAATCACACTGAGCTCTTTCGCTAATAATTCATTATCAAATTTCTGAGCATCATATATCTGCTGTATAAACAATGGTTTCACTTTAAATTCAACTATCACAGAACTATCATCAGATAAATCTAACTGAGCATTCATAGTATGTAGTACAAACAATGATTTTCTACTCAATGCATCAGCAACAATGTTTGCTTTACCCGAATGATAATCTATCACAAGTTCATAATCTTTTAACAGTTCTAACCATCTTCTTTAATGCAGGTTCAAATCTTTTTGAGTCATCAGATATTTCAGACTTTTTTTATCTGAAAACACGTGACATTTCTCACCATACAGATAATGGCGCCAAATCTTAAGTGCAAACACAATCACAGCTAACTCAAGGTTGTATGTCGAATAATTCTTTTCATGAGGCTTTAATTGTCTCGAGGCATTAGCTACAACTTTTCCTTCCTGCATCAAAACACATCCCAGACCATTTAACGAAGCATCACTGTATATAACAAATTCTTTACCCGATTCTGGTTGTACTAACACTAGAGTTTCTGTTAATAGGGTTTTCAACTGATCAAAACTTTTCTGACATTTATCGAACCATTCAAATCTAACATCTTTCTGAAGTAGTCTAGTCAATGGAGTAGCTATCACTGAAAATCCTTTTACAAATTGACGATAATAACCAGCTAGCCCCAGAAAGATACGGACTTCAGACACATTCCTCGGAGGTTTCCAATCCAGAATAGCAGAAATCTTACTCGGATCCACCCGGATTCCAGAAACTGACACAATATGTCCCAGAAAACTAACCTCGTGTAACCAGAATTCACATTTGCTGAATTTCACATACAATTGCTTTTCTCTCAAAGTTTGCAACACGATTCTCAAATGTTCAGCATGCTCATTTTCATCATGTGAATAAATAAATATGTCATCTATGAATACCACAACAAATTGATCTAGGTACTGTCTGAAAATTCTGTTCATCAGATCCATAAACACTGCAGGAGCATTGGTTAGTCCAAAGGGCATAACTAAAAACTCATAATGCCCGTACCTTGTTCTGAAAGCAGTTTCGGTATATCTGAATCTTTCACTCTCAACTGGTAGTATCCTGATCTCAAATCAATCTTGGAAAATGCAATAGCTCCTTTTAACTGATCAAATAAGTTATCAATTCTGGGCAACGGATATCTATTCTTTATAGTCACCTTATTTAACTGGCGATAATCAATGCACATTCTCATCGTGCCATCTTTCTTTTTCACAAACAGAACAGGAGCACCCCAAAGCGAAAAAATCGATCTAACAAACCCTCTATCGGTCAACTATTGCAACTGTGATTTTAACTCTTTCAACTCTGTTGGTGCCATTCTATACGGAGCTATAGAAATACGTGTAGTACCTGGCAACAAATCAATTGCAAATTCTACTTCACGTATCGGAGGCAAACCCGGTAACTCTCCAGGAAATACATCAGAATATTCACAGTTGATAGGCACTGATTCAACTTTCTTCTCAGACACTTTCAAATAAATCACATAAGCGAAATATGCCTCATAACCCTTTTTCACATAACTTTGAGCTTTCATCACAGATATCACAGCAGACAAACCATTCAAATCATTAGACTCAACCCGTACAATTTCATCATTCGGACATCTCAAATCACTAGTCTTTCTTTTATAGTTCACAACAGCATCATGCCAAGACAACTAGTCCATACCCAGAATGATATCGAACTCATCAAATGGGAAAAGCATCAAATCAGCAGGGAAACAAATATCTCGAAACATTAACGGACAGTTCTTGCATACTTTGTCAACTAGGACACTTTAACCTAAGGGGTTCGATCCTTTTATAGCAAACTCAATAGACTCTACAGGCAAAGTCTTACTGAATACTAAATCCATGCATATATATGAATGCGTAGAACCAGGTCTATCAATGCAATCAAAGAAGTATCATAAAGAGTAAAAGTACCCGTTATAACATCTGGTGATGAAGCGTCCTCTAGAGCTCGAATAGCATATGCTCTGGCAGGTGCTCTAGCTTCAGATCTTGCAACATTGTCTCTTGTAGTTCTCTGACTACCACTGGCATTTCTTACGTTCTTTGAAGGTCTACCTCTCACAAGTACATTGTCATGTCTCAGATTTTGAACAGTCTCTGGCTCAACAGACTCAGGGCAATCACGGATAAAATGGTCAAGCGATCCACATCTGAAGCAAGCTCTGTCATTTAATCTACAGCTTCCTGAATGTCTCTTTCCACAGTGTTTACATTCAGGTCTCTCGGATCGAACATTACCAACACTGGCCACTGAAGTTACTGGGGTTTTCGAACTCACTTACGATCTAGTTCGATTTCTATTCGAATGTCCCATATTATCTCTTAAACGACCTTGATCATCTCTGAATCTATTCGAAGCAGACTGAAATGATTTGCTTGGAAATCTCTTTCTCATATCTCGGGCTTCAGACTCAACTTTTCTTTTATCTTTCTCGAGTGCCTCAGCTTTGCACGCTCTATCAACGAGTATAACGAACTATTTTATTTCTAATATCCGACTAACAGGAAAATATCTTCATTAAGACCATCTTCAAATCTGTTGCACACTATAGCTTCAGATGATACACATTCTCGAGCATACTGAGTCAGTCTCACAAACTTTTGTTCATATTCCGTAACAATCATACGGCCTTGTTTCAATTCCAGAAATTCCTTTCACTAATATATTTCTTCTAGAACTCACTCTGAAAGAAATCTCATGTAACTCGCTCATTTGGAACAATAGAAATCAAAGTTTTCCACCATTGATAAACTCCATCTCGGAGTAATAATACAACGCACTTTATGCATTCTTCTGGAGTCAAAGACATCACATTAAATACCCGAAAACCAAAACTCAGCTTTCTCGGCGTCGTCATTGCTGGTAGCCCTGAACTCTTCTGTCCCATATTTACGGATTTTATCAATCGAAGGCTTATTCAACAGATTCGAATACATAACCGGTGGTACAACTGTAGTTTGAGGGGGAATAACCGAGGGCGGGGGTTGCAAAACAGTCAGGTTATTCTTTACAAACTGAGTGAACCACTCACTCATCATCTGGAAGAAAGCTTGTTTAGCTTCTCCCTCATGACCGCTCGTAGCCGGTCTCAATTCAGATGGCGCTGTCCCTTGCGCGGGAGCAAGCGCATTACGTTCTACGTCGTCAGCCACGGCTCTTTCGGAATCCATTGCTATATAAAAATCACATTTTATGCGTCAGGATCCATCACACTATCATAATTCAGATATATGGCATGTATAGCTAGACTCTGACACGCTACGTTAGTTTAAGAATCGACTAAACCGTAGCTCTGATACCAACCAAATGTAACACACCTAACCCGTATCCATCGTCGGGCTAGGGTTAAGGCGTTACCTAACAGATCGAAAATGTTTATAAAAATGTCATACAATTAAATATTAACCTCAACCATAATGCCCTCTTAGTAGGTCATCGAGACCTAAGACATGCTATAAACCAGGTCGGGACTAAACCGAAACACATACAAAATTTTACAAAAATTTAAAACTTTTCTAAGTTTCAAGGGTTACACGCCTGTGTGGGTAGGCTGTGTGGCTCCCAGACTGCTAGACACACCCGTGTGTCCTCTCCGTGGTCGAAACTAACTTTGTTCCATGGCCACCAAGCACACCCGTGTACTTTGGCCGTGGTCGATCCTGTTGAAAACCACACGGCTACTAGGCACGTCTATATGCCAAGGCCGTGTACTCTTCTGCTAGCTGCTGACTTTGTCCCACAGTCACTAGGCACGCCCGTGTGCCACAACCGTGTGGCAAAATAGGCTATTTGCAAGGCCAAAATGCCACCCACATGGGTCTTACCTACAAGCAAAATCACTAAGACATCTCATACCTATTTGGCAACCAAGAACATACCAAAATAACCATCCAAATTACAAGACTAAAACTCATCTCATCACAAGCATAAATCATTCATTTGCTTAGTCAAAACTTGACCATTCCATATGTCAACGAGCCATGCCAGAAACATACTTCACATATCACATTTATTCAAGAAAATTCTCAACTCATATCTAGCCAAATCACATGGATAAGTTCATATAACAAACTTATATCAAATACTATCCTATACATGCCATATCTAGCTATATACATTTCCAAAGTGTACCAAAATGAGTTTAGTAGTGCGATGACGATCCTTGACGGTCCCGAGCCTTCAGTAGCTTTGACGACATAAAAAAATAGAGAAAACACACACAGAGTAAGCTTTCCAAAAGCTTAGTAAGTCATAATACAAACAAACTTAGCATGGAAGACATATATGCATATAGTTACATTGGCACATCTTAATTACTTAGCAAACTATCACATATATATTCTTTGGTCCAAGTACTTGGCCATATTTGCCACATTCATCAATTCAAAAGCCTTATATATACAAAGCTCTTTCATGCTGACTTTCACATATCATACTGTTATCCCAATATACATAATCATCATAGTAAGATCACATAGGTACTTACCTTATATACACACTTAGTGTATAAATTAACATACCTGAAACGGATTCGCTATTTACATAGCCATTTCGTATCACAGACTTGCCCGTTGAACCGTAAAGAATCTAGTAGGATACTCAAAAAGCTCGGAATAGTCGTACAATGCCAACGTCCCAAACTAGGTCTTATATGCACTCAGATATCGTGCCACTTCCCAGACAGGGTCCTACACGAATCAATACAATGCCGATGTCCCGGACATGATCTTACACGTAAAGATCAAATCGATGCCAACGTCCTAGACGAGGTCTTGCACGAAATCTCGAATTAATGCCAACGTCCCAGATGTTGTCTTACATGATAAAACTGACCATATACCTATGTCATGACATAGCTAATCCTATCTATTCCTAGGTTTGTACGGGACTTCTCGGACATTGTCACTAAGTAATCCTTATCTCGGAATTCATGAATAGATCACATCATTAGTATTCATCGATAACAATAGTCATAAGAACATACATAGTTCAATTTTGCATAATGACTTACCTCGAATTCGATTTAACGGAAATAGAAACGACTACTCGGTTACTTTCGCTTTCCCGCGGTCTAAGTTCGTTTTCCTCGATTCTTGATCTAAACATATTCAATTTAACCCCTTTTACTCATTAACTCATCCAATTCAATTCAAATACACATATTTTGGGCAATTTTCAAATTAGCCCTCACATTTTCACATTTGGACAATTTAGTCCTTTTATCACAAAATCACAAAATATACAAAACCTCATATTATTCATGCATAGCTGAATTTTACTTATGCTCATCAAAGTCCATATATTTCATCAAATTCACAAATTAGTCCCTCAAAAAGCTATTTTCACAATTTAGCCCTAATTAGTTAAATTCATCAAAAAATCAAGAACAAAACATGTTCATCAAATAAATATCTTTCATTTAACACCATAAATCATCACTAAACTCAATATATCATCAATGGCACAACTCATGAACAACATCAATTCATCAAATTGAGACATGGGTTTTGTAGCTCTCAAAGCAACGATTGCAAAAACATAGAAATTATCAAAAACTAACTAAAACATACCTTGAATTTGTGCCTCAATCTAGCCGAATGTAAAAAGCCATTCTTTTTTCTTTTCTTTCATGCATCGGTGGAAGAACATAACATTTAAGCTTATTTTAAGCTTTTGATTACTAAATATTATGATATAAACTAATTTACCATAATAACCTTTCATAATAATATATATATTACACATAGTTACATGGTCATTTATGACCTTTAACAAACCACCAACTTATGAAAGGCTTAATTTCCAAATAAGACCTCCATCTTTTCAAAGTCACAGCATATAAGTGCTTTAACAAATAGTAAGCAACTTTCACATTTAATGCAATTCAATCATTTTTTCAAATTAAACACACAAACGGACAAACAAATTTACGAAAACTTAACACATGCTTAAACACTCATCAATGGCACAGAAAATAATATTAAAATATTATTTAGACTCGAATTTGTGGTCCCGAAACCGCTGTTTCGACTAGGGTATAAACCAGACTGTTACACAAACAGAGCAGCTTCCCAAAGAATCTTCGATTTTGTTTATCAGAACTACCATAAACAAAGACAATTAAAACCGGATGTCTGAGAGAATTATCTGATACCCTCGTTAAGATGAATTGGGGTTGACTTTTAATAACCTCTATATAAATAGAATCCTTCTAACCAATCCAAATTCCTCCCAAAAAACCAATAGATTCAACCCAATGTGAAAACTCAAAACCAAATTTTTGTATGATTAAATCTGCTTTACACCAACAAACTCTCATTTCTTAAAGTCCAACAATGTTCGACTTAAACTCCCATTAGATTCAGGAAAAATACACGAGATTTTACTACTTGCACACCCTTGACAATTTCATGCAAAAATAGAGAAACTCATAATAATAGATAGACAAAGAAAAATAGAACTAACCTCTATTGGCCAGTCGAAGCCCTTGCCGCATGATGCTCACCATTCATGGTCTTTCAACATTTATCTGCTTCAGTCTGTATCTGTGAATTAGTAAGCTTGACCATCGAGTTCATCGTTTCCGACAATGGAACCCTAGAGTTACTTGCATGTTTAAAACGACCTCCACGCCCCCTTTAAAGTCTTGTTGAAAGTCTTACCATTACGATTAATATTGCTTTTGTTTCCAACCCTGCGTCTTTTTTGTACCCCTTGGTATTTTTGAGTCTCTCATCCTTCAAGGAGTCACTGACCCTCGGAACCAAATTCTCATTAAAAGAAATGGTCGAGTGTTTCTTTGGGTCTAAAACCCCAGTAGATAATTCCACAACTGACTCCATCGGTCCTTCAAATGTGGGATTCAAATGTGAGTTAGTTTTGGATTGATGGACGTCAGAATTAAAAGAAAAGTTAACACATTCAACAATGGCCGTGGGAGTATTTGGCACCACAATCAAATTAACAGTGCATATTGCATCTGGGTTCATCGCACCATTTTTAATTTGTTGGGCAAATTTCTTATTCGGGTGGTTCTCATCTTAGCTGAAAAAATCGCCTTGGTGGACTGAAGTCACCAAGCCCACATTTTTCAACACTAGCCTAGACTCATTAATGTCCCTCTCTCCATTAATCCGTGCTGGTAACCTTTTAGTGTCATTACCAGTCCCGCTTGTTCTCTTGGGCTTTATATCAGTTACATTTTCAAGCCCAAACTTTAACCTATGATCAGTCGTTCAGCCCACTTTCCTTCATTTTTTTCTTTTAACCTACCCAGTGAGATATTCCCCAACAATTCTCCTCTTTGAAAAGTAACTGAAAGATTTCCTTCTTTGGCCAATTCACTCACAGCCCCTCCTTCATCATCATCGAATAATGCATAAAATCTAGATCCCACCAAATCGCCCCCTGATTATTAGGCCTTTGATTACTGCCCTCCCTTAGATTTCACCAATTTTTTCATTCGACCAGCATCCACAGCCTCCGTCCTTTCCCCCTTCGCCTCATCCGCAACTCCCGTCTCCAACAATGTTTCCTTCTCACATGACCCTTTCCAATCATCAACAGAACTCGAGCATGAATCTTTCATATATACATATCAGCCGCATGAAAAACAAACCGTTAGTAACAGTTCAAATTCCACTCGCTACAATATACCATTAACCAAAATTTGTGAGACTAGAGGTGGATCCAGATTCACATACACTGTCATTCTTGCAAATCTTCCCCTTATCCTTGTCATAAAGTCTAGCTTTGCTACCTTGCCCACCAGCCCTCCTATTTCTTCTAAAATTTTCCTTTTATAGAAGATACCTGACAAGTCAGGAAGACGAATCCAGGCCATCACCACACTTGGAAACGGCTACATCGGGTTAAAATCCAGTGTCCACGACTGGACTGTGAGATACTGACCAAACATAATCCAAGGTCCTTGGTAAACCTTCTCATAATCTTTTGCGTTTTGAAATTTGACCAAAAACTAATCACTTTCAACGTCCATAAGTTGAAACAGCGAAGATGGTTTCCATAGGCTAAATATTCAATTGTATAAGGCAGCATAGCCTATGTTCCGTCCAAGAAGTTTCACCACCACCGTGGTAGCCATGTCCATAACCAATATCTGTTGCACCATGGTGTTGGGTCCATCACCATCTCAATATCATCCCCATCATCCTCTTTTGGTATTCCGATCAACATCGATTGACCACCACCATTTTCCTTAATGAACTCTATTGCGTGTTGAATATGTATTAAAAAAATTTTAAAAATAAAATACATTTTCTTTTGGTGAAATTAAAATAAGGGTAAAACCTTAACAACAACATGACTAGCAACTCAATCTTAGACCACGTAAACACTCTGACCATTAGGTCAACACATGGGGTTTAACTTATTTCATATATTAATTATATAAACTGTTAATATAACATATTTTAATATGTATTTGACACATTAAATAAAGTGCCATTAAATCATGTAAATTATGTTGTACGAAACTGTAAAAATGATTTTACTAAATTTAAATTAAATTTGTTAAAGCTTTTAAATGAATTTTATTTAATATATTCGTTTTGAAATCCAGCTTTAAATGTGGATATTATTATGCAAGTCAAGTAATATCTGAATCTGCTAGTTAAAATATTAAAAATTAAATACTATTTAAAACCGTATTATCCAAACCAATAACAAATAAATAAATAATTCACAAATAAGATGACTAACAATAAAACTGGATTATTTTCAAATTTTGGAACATTTCCTCTCCTAGTCAAAACTGGTGGTAAAAAAAAAGAAGCTAAAAAGTTTCGAATTCAAGCTCAAAAACGATGATTTCTTCTCTCAGTGGAAATGAAAATTCTGAAACTATTCTTGGGGATGACTTAATCCCAAAAAAGGTCAGATTTAGGGATAAAGATGATAATATGCAAAGTGATATGGTGATTGATCTGACAACGAATCCAACAATCTCTTGGCGGGATAAGCTTGTGGGAAATTCTTCTAAGGCTGGTTCCTTCGAATCGAATGAAAACAAGGAGTTCGATATTTTAGAAGGAGATATCTTGAAATCCTTTATGAATGGAGTACCCTCTATCTCCTTCTCGGAAAGTATCAATCAAATCCTGATCCAAGGTATGGAGAATACAGTAGTCTTAAAATTATTGGGTCGTAACATTGGTTTTTCTGCTTTGCAGAATAAAATTCATAGCATGTGGAAGCCATCGGCACCTATACACATGATGGATATAGAGAAGGGGTATTTTCTTGTAAAATTCCAGAATAAGTTAGATTGTGAGAAGGCTCTTTCTGAAGGCCCTTGGACAATTTTTGGCCAATATTTAACTGTGCAACCATGGACGATGGAATTTGATCCATCCCAAGCTTATCCGAATACAGTAATGGCATGGATTTGTTTTCCTGGACTACCTGGATATCTGTATAAACACAAAATTTTGGCCGAAATAGGAGAAATGGTTGGAAAGGTTGTTAAGATGGATCTGAACACAGATAGTAGAGTGAGAGGCAGGTTTGCTCGAATGGCAATCTACATTAATTTAGAGAAGCCACTGGTATCCCAAATCCTTATCAATGGACGTACACAAAGGGTAAAATATGAATCTTTGTCGACCATTTGCTTCCACTGTGGGAGGTACGATCATGTGAAGAATAACTGCTCCTTTAGAAATTCTGAAACCATCATGCCAAAGGAAATAGGTACGTCGAAAAAGTCATCAGAAAATGATTATGTGATCAAGGATGAACAAGTAAAGGAAGGAGAAATTTATGGGCCATGGATGCTAGTTGAAAAGAGGCCAAGGCGAAAAATTAGGGATAATAATCAACAAGTTTATGGAAATTTTGGAAAAGAGAAGGAAGGTTCTCGTTTTAAAGTGCTAAATAACGGTGATTTAAATCAGGAAATTAATAATAGTGATTCAATAAGTTACAGGCGTAATAAAGACAAGGATATTATTACTGACAATCAACAAAACAAAGGAAACAGTGAGTTGGATAACGACAGGAAAGATGGGACCCAAAATTCAAAGGAAAATCCAAAGTGATGGGGCCTAAAATTGGGATAGGTGAGGGTACCAAGCTCACCTTCAATAAGGGATTGATAGTGGGTCTTAACTTGGGCCCTAAAAATTTAGGCCATGCGAGTTTCTCTTCTAAACAAACCCAACCCGTGGTGGTCTCTACTGGGCAAAATGAACTGGCCCAAATTAACAACCACGGTGGTTCCAGCAACGCAGGAAATTTGGGGGAGACAGAATGTCGAAGACAGAAGGAAACAAAGGGATCAGTATCTGGAGAAGAAGGTCTGTCGGTGGAGCATGCAAACCATGAATTAAACAAGGAAGGTACTTTGATGGTGGAAGAAGCTGTGGAGGTGGGTAGACTCGAAGCCGATAAGCACACGGCAGTGGTGTTAATGGAAAATAAAAAAGAAAGGATAACTACCCAGAATTCAAAGAACGAGGCAGGCTTGAAACGGACAATGTTGACCTGTCGTGGGAAGTGCATGAAGACTAAAAGCAGAAATATTACAAAGAAACTCAACAAAACACACCCAAGCAGCAGTAGCAGATTCAAAAACATTAGAAGCCAACGAGTCCTGTTAAGGGATTCGATGAATCAATTGGCCGAAAATATCATAAACTTAATTAAAGACTTACCTGCTTCGAGTAGCTCTTCCAGAGATGAAGAGACGCAGAAAAGGAGTAAAATCCCTGAACAGTAAGACATGTTTTTATTTTTGTTATTATGACTGTTTTAGCTTCTAAATGCTTGGCTTATTTTTATAAGTTTTTTTATAAAACCTTTTTATATAAATTTTTAATGACTTTAAATTTGAAGATTTTTTCATGGAATTGTCAAGGATGTGCTAGTAGAAAATTTATTCGTGCATTTCGTGAGTATAATGCGGAATACCATCCCGACATCATTTGTTTATTAGAACCGAGAGTAAGTGGTAAAAAAGAAAGTTACATTATTGAACAATTGGGATTCAATTTGTCTCACCGTGTCGAGGCTGTTGGGTTTTCAGGAGGAATATGGGTAGGATGGAAGGACTCTGTGCGGATTCAAATTATCCATAATCATCCTCAATTTATTCTCTTCCTTATTAATGATCACGTTTCTAATAACAATTTTTTTCTTACCTTTGTTTATGGAAATCTAGACAAGTCTAAACGGAAAACCCTTTGGGATGTGCTAAAATCTGTGATGCCTCCTAAATCGATACCTTGGATTCTAATGGGAGATTTCAATGCAATCTTAGCTCCTGAGGATAAGCAAAGTCCTCATACCATAAGTAAAAGATGTAATTTATTTGGTAATTTTATTGACTCTGTGAATTGCAGGATTTGGGATTCAGCTGTCCTAATTTCACTTGGCAGAGAGGTGGTACATCTGTCAAACTTGATCGAGCACTAGCAAATGACACATGGATGGCATCTTTTCCTCATTGCTTAGTGTCGAATCTCCCACGTATCAAATCAGACCATCGTCCTATTCTGTTGTACACAAGAACTGATATGAACCTGGCTAAAGGAAGACCTTTCAGATTTTTAGCCGGTTGGACCAAACATCATAACTTTTCTTCATTTGTCAAAGAAAAGTGGAACTACGGGGGGAATATGGCCGATTCTCTGAGTAATATTACAGTTCATGCCAAAGATTGGAATAAGAATGTTTACGATTTTCTGGGTTCTCGCAAGCGGAAACTTATGCTATCACTTCACAATATTCAAAGGGCTTTAGATCAAAATGATTCTAGAGATTTAGCTTAACAAGAGATGGAAATTCGGGATGAGTTGGAAAATGTTCTTAATCATGAAGAGTTGCTCTGACGTCAAAAGGCGAAGTGTGACTGGCTTCATCTGGGGGACAGAAACACAAAATTTTTTCATAGTCGTACGATAAAAAAAAATTCAATCGTATTCTAAGCTTACGAGACAGAAATGGTGAGTGGTGTTCTAATCAGGATATTCTTCAGTCTGAAACAGTGAGGTTTTTTGCGAATCTTTATGGTGAAGTACCTCAAAACAAGGGAACCTACCCAATATTAGGTTTCCGAGATTGAAACCATCAGAAATCAAATTTTTGGAGGGAGAAATCACTTATGAAGAAATTAAAAGGGCTTTGTTTGACATGGCACCGTTAAAAGCGCCCGGGAGTGATGGATTTCATGCTCATTTCTTTTAAAGTCAGTAGGATATTCTTAGAAATGATATTTGTAATTGGGTAAAAGGAGTTTTCTCTGGGAAACCGATTGAACAGGAATTGAATAATACTTTGATTGTCTTAATCCCTAAGAAGGCTTGCCAAGAGGAATTTAGTCAGTTTCGACCTATAAGCTTATGTTCGGTTATGTATACATTGGTTATGAAAGTGATCGTTAACCGTTTTAAGTTGGTTTTCCCTAATATCTTTCATAGGAACAGGCTGGGTTCATAACTGGTCGAAACATAACTGATAATATCATCCTTGCTCAAGAAGTCCTACATTCTATGCATTCCAAAAGAAATGGGAAAAATTGGATGGCCATCAAGTTGGACTTGGAGAAAGCATATGATAGAGTTAGCTGGGAGTTTATAAGAGCATCCTTGGAAGCTGTTGGAGTGCCTGAATTTTTGAAGGAAGTGATTATGTCAGTAATTTCTTCCTCTTCTATGCAAATCCTTTGGAATGGAGTACCGACCCATAAATTTATACCTGCCAAAGGAATCCGCCAGGGGTGTCCTCTTTCGCCGTACTTATTTGTGCTTTACATGGATTGGTTAGGTCATATTATAAAATCTGATATTGACATTGGTAGGTGGAAACCAAGTCAGCTTTCAAGATCGGGACCAGCAATCTCTCATCTTTTCTTTGCCGATGACCTGGTGATTTTTTGTAAAGCTCAATTAGATCAAGCCCGCTTATTGAAGAATATTTTAGATCAGTTTTGTGAAATTTTGGGGCACTAAGTTAGTGCTAAGAAAAGTAACATCTACTTTTCTAAAGGTATTGATAATAGGGATCGTGATCAATTTGTTAATTTGTTTGGTTTTCAGGAAGTTCAAAATCTTGGCTTGTATTTAGGAGTCCTTCTCCTACATAGTAGGGTTACCAAAAGTACCTTCAGTTTTGTGGTGGATAAGGTAAGACGTAAGTTTAACAGTTGGGACGCGAGGAAATTATCTATAGCGAGAAGAGTCACTTTGGCTCAGTCTGTTCTTCTTTCCATACCTAACTATTTTATGCAGTCGACGCTGATACCTAAAGGAGTATGTGCAGAAATTAAAAGATTGGTTAGACAGTTTATATGGAGTTGCGCAGAGGGTCATCCTAAGATGTCTTTAGTGGGTGGGATTCTATTTGTCATCCACGATCTCGAGGTGGACTTGGTTTTCGTCATTTGAATGATCAGAACATGTCCTTTCTTATGAAGATTGGTTTCGGGTTAGTCTCGAAAAACAGTGTTTTATGGGTTCGTGTCCTTAGGGCAAAATATGGTTGGAATGAGCAAATACCAGACTCTATCAATAGAAGTCAATGTTCGCATTTATGGAAGTCTCTTGCCAAGATATGGCCAATACTTCATGAAAACTTGGCTTGGCAATTGGAGATGGTGCAAGTGTTCGATGCTGGAAGGATCCTTGGATTCCAGGTATGGGCCCTCTTATTTCGAAAATTCCATCTTTCTCTAACCTTGATTTAAACTGTATTGTTAGGGAATTGGTTAACTCGAATGGTGGCTGGAATCTGGAATTACTTCGTGTATGGCTGCCCGAAGATGTGATTAATAGGATCATCGGCATTCCCCCTCCTCACCCTGATGCAGGATCGGATAAGGTGATATGGACGCAATCGACAACAGGAGTATTTTCGATTCGTAGTGCGTTCTGGACCTTAAAAGAAAACACTTGGAATACTAGAGATGACAATTGGAAGAATATCTGGAGATATCACTTTGGCTCAGTCTGTTTTTCTTTCCATACCTAACTATTTTATGCAGTCGATGCTGATACCTAAAGGAGTCTGTGCAGAAATTGAAAGATTGGTTAGACAGTTTATATGGGGTTGCGCAGAGGGTCATCCTAAGACGTCTTTAGTGGGGTGGGATTCTATTTGTCATCCACAATCTCGAGGTGGACTTGGTTTTCGTCATTTGAATGATCAGAACATGTTCTTTCTTATGAAGATTGGTTTCGGGTTAGTCTTGAAAAGCAGTGCTTTATGGGTTCGTGTCCTTAGGGCAAAATATGGTTGGAATGAGCAGATACCAGACTCTATCAATAGAAGTCAATGTTCGCATTTATGGAAGTCTCTTGCCAAGATATGGCCAATACTTCGTGAAAACTTGGCTTGGGCAATTGGAGATGGTGTAAGTGTTCGATGCTGGAAGGATCCTTGGATTCCAGGTATGGGCCCTCTTATTTCGAAAATTCCATCTTTCTCTAACCTTGATTTAAACTGTATTGTTAAGGAATTGGTTAACTCGGACGGTGGCTGGAATCTGGAATTACTTCGTGTATGGCTGCCCGAAGATGTGATTAATAGGATCATCGGCATTCCCCCTCCTCACCCTGATGCAAGATCGGATAAGGTGATATGGACGCAATCGACAACAAGAGTATTTTCGATTCGTAGTGCGTTCTGGACCTTAAAAGAAAACATTTGGAATACTAGAGATGACAATTGGAAGAATATCTGGAGATATCATGGCCCACAAAGAATGAGGTTTTTTCTATAGCGTATGAGGAGGGGTATCGGTCAAAGCACTGCTTGCGCGATATGTGGGCATGAGTTCGAGGATATAGCCCATGTTCTTCGGGATTGCCCAGCAGCAAAGGATGTGTGGATGCACGTGATTCCAAATCAATCTACGCAAAAGTTCTTTTCTGATTCTTTTCAGGTTTGGTTTACTTCTAATCTTAGTTGTCATGAGAGATTGCAGGATAGTGGAGTCACTTGGTCGAGCCTCTTTGGATTAATTGCTTGGCGTATCTGGAAGAATAGGAACCTCTTCATTTTTCAGAATATCTCTTGGTCGGCAATTGAAGTGGTGAAAGTCTCCATTAGCTAGGCTCGCCAATTTGAGTTAAGCCTTAGTGGGTATAAAAGTAATGCTTCCCACAAGAACCTTGTTAGCATTCCTGAGAGCACATGGGTACTTCTATCCACTGATGGTGCGGTGACGAGAGATACCAGTCATGCAGCTACAGGAGGTGTAATACGAGATAAGGATGGAAATTGGATTATAAGATTTGGTCGCTTCTTAGGTGTTTGCACTTCTTTTGAGGCCGAAGTTTGGAGTATCCATGATGGGATACTGTTGCTTCTTAATAAAGGGTATAGACGGGCCTTAATTCAGACCGATAATCTCGAAGTAGTCCAAGCTCTAAATGATATGGATATGGAAGAGCCAGAAATTACAATGCTCAGAAGGACCAAGCGGATTATGAATTCGGAAGGCCAATGGAGAATTATTCATATACCAAGAGATCGAAACCTGGTGGCAGACCGAGTTGCTAAGCTCAGTCTGAATTGGAAATCATCTTTACAGGTCCTTGAGGAAACTCCCAAGAAATTTTTAGAATTGTTACAAGAAGATAAGGACAATAGTACTTTTATGTAATTGATACATTTTCTTTTCACCAAAAAAAAAACAATAAAACTGGATTTTATAATCTTTCCACCATATATAGCTCTGTGAAGGATAACATGAATATTATATAATAACATTTCTACTTTTCTGTAAATTTTTCTAGTGAACATTTTTTCTTTTTTGAAGAAAATAGTTTTTCTTAACACAAATCTGTCAAAATCCTATTTCACCAAGAACATGAAAACTCAAATTCTTGCTTCTCAAGAGACAAAATAGTTTAAATAGCTATATATTCGATACTGTATTTGAGATTACGGATCCTAACATATAATTTGGTAGAAAACTTGTATTCTCATATTTTCCAAATCAAATAAGCATTGAGATCAAGTACCCATGAACCAGAAGTACACTCTTAACTTGTTCAGAAAAAAAAAAAAAAAGTAGGCTCTTAACTGCTGGAAAGGCTTAACAAGCTTTTGAGTACTAACTGCTACAATCATATACCGACTTTAGTGAAGTGAGCACAAATAAAAGAAAATTTAATAACATATTTCTCAAAAGCTTAGTACGGTTTGAAGTTTGAACAGAACAGAATGTCTAGAAGTAGACAACCAATATTTGACCACATGAAACATATAAGAACTGTGCATAGAAATAGAGGTTGCCATTAAAATGGATACCTGAAGTAACCATTGAAATCCTTAGTCGAGCAAATCAGAAACTGAAGTCCTCCTGAATGCATCAACTTGAGGCAACAGAGCAGCTAAGGACTTATTAGGGAATATGTTATCTGCTTTCATTCTCTCCCTGATCCCATAAGCTGGAGCTTTGGCATTTATATACGCTCTAACTAGAGTTTGGAACTGACTAACTCGAGCTACATATCCGGCCTGTCTCATTCTATGTAACATTTTTTCTGCATTATGGATATCACCCCTCCTAGCATACTGCTCCATCACAACCATGAAAGTAGTAAACATGGGCTTAATTTCATTTTGCTGGGATGCCTTCTGCAAGATTGAGTCAGCCTTTTCCACATCTCCTGCTTCCACATGAAGCTTCACAAGAGCATCCCAAGTGAATGGGCCAATCTGGCACCCATTACCAGCCATTCGCTTAACAAGATCCTTCGCTTTTTCCAGCATCTTATGGTTTGCGTATACCTTCAAGAGATGGGCATAATACCTTGAAGGAAGCTTTTTTGATGTTTTTAACAGCCTTTCGAAAATTTCCTCGGATTTTTCAATTTTACCTAACTTTCCCCAGGCTTCAATCCCAGCCAGATACTCTTCAAAGCGGGGTTTTGAATCACAGATCTTCCAAATTCTTTCTACTTCATCAGCCTTTCGAAGACCAGCATACAGAGGAAGCAAAAACCTGTAAACCCAACGATTCTCTTTTATGTTTTCCCCTTCCATTGCCTTCAGAACTTCCTCAGCTTTTTCCATTAGGCCTGCTGAGGCATAGTGCTTAGCCAGGACAGATTGTATCTGGATGTCTGGTTCAATACCTTCAGCCTTCATTGTCTCAACAATTTGATCCATCCCAGATATGTCATTACATAAACCTTTTGTGTCAATTAAGATTCTATAAGTAAAGAGCGTAGGTTTGACATTTTCTTTCTCCATTAACAACAGCACATCAGCTATTTTTTTCTTGTCAAGCCTCTTATAGAGGAGCAACAGCTGGTTGCAAGCAAAAGCAGTACTTGGGAATTCTAGGTCCTTCATTTTGTTAAAGACCTCTTCTGCTTTCTTCAGATTGCTACATACAACACAGTTAGCCAGCAGGGTTCTGTAGATTATCTCTCCTCTGAAAGATTTTGGGATAGTCTGAATGTAGTCTTCTGCCTTCTGGAGACCTCGTATTTTGGCAATCAAATCAAGACGAGAAGCATAATCTTTCTCATTAAATTCAAGCTGCTGCTTCATCTCCAGCCACTCAGAGAGCTGCAAACAATCAAATCCATAAGCAAACAGAAAGGAAAGAACAAAATGCAATTAAGTAAAAACCTACAACTTCCATGACTAAAATCATACACAATAGAATATCATTTTAATTTAGGCATTTATATATATATATATATATATATATATATATATATATCAAGTAGTTTAGCAAAATGGATTAAGGAAAAAAGTGCCTAAACAGGGTATTGGTAATATTCTAATATTAGAAATCATTTTATCAACCGACCTAGAAAATCCATACCATTTCTGCAGTTGACATTGTGTGAGAATGTTAAACATGCAGTGTAAAAACTAGAAGCCAAAGAAAGCTAAAGGAAGCTGCAATCAAATCTTTGAGCGTTCAGGTAATAGCAAGCACGGCACAAAAAGGAAAAAATGACTTTTTTCGCAAGAGGGTATCCAACTGTCTCCCGACAAAAGGAAAATGAAAGGTGAGCTAATTCCAAGGAGAAATAACATTAAACTACAGGAAGAAATTTTAGAACTTTTTTTGTGCCAAATTTGTGAGACCAAATTTCTAATTACAAAAACTACCAGATTATCATAGGATGTCAGATTATTGCAAGGACATCTCCAACTAGACAACTAGATGAGCATCCAAAGATTCTAAGGATCAGTTATATTTTTTAATTGAGAGCAAAAGACAAATGCACAAACAAACAATGCATCCTGCAGGCATGATTGATGAAAGCACAATGAGTACTCCTTTGACAAAGAAATATACTAATACATCAGGTAAAATAAAACGATAGAAAGAAACCAAAGTTTTCATATACTCCTGCAACATGCATCAAAAAGTGAGGTGGGTACTTATCAAATATTTTATTTGAAACGTTTTGTAATCGAGTTAAAATCCAAACAAGAAGTTTTACACATATGCTTACACAATCCAGTGATTGATTGCTTGCACATTTATGACATACTATCAGCACAAAGTTGATTTCTTGTTTAGCTCATTTTTTTTGACAGAAAACTCAATTTGTATACTTTACTATTTAAACTTTAAACAATCAAGTACTGTTTGGTTTTATAGTGACAAATAAGATACACAATTAGAAGAAAATAAGAAAAGTTCTCTTCCTTGCTATATTGAAGAAAAGGAAGAACAGAGAAAACCAGAAAATCTTATATTTCCCAGTTACCCTATGATGGAATGATATTGGAAGTTCCAATCTGCAGCTACTAGTACCAACCAAAATATCAAAAGCCCTTCCTAAAATAGAAAATTTTAAAACAAAACATTAGAGGGAAAACGAGAAACAGATTTGCCTAAATCATATGTAATTTTATCCTCATGCACTTACAAACAATACAAGAATAGTGCTTACAATTTATTTAATATTTTTATAAGAAATTATTTAAATAATTTTTTAATGGATAAAATTACTTGAATCATGAAATCGCATTGCATATACACTTATATGCAGAAAAGGTAATTTCATACCCAATAAGTTGACCTTAGTTTAATCAACATAAATTCTCAAAATAGATACAATGATAATTCAAATCACCTGCAATGCCCTCCCATACATTCGGCGCTTGCGAAGATCGAGCGTTGCTGATGAAATCTCAGCTCTGCTTAGATTTTTTCCTTCCTCAAGCCACTTATCAAGAACCTTATGAACAGAATGACCTGGAGCAGAGATAAGAGCTTTGAATAATCCTGAGGTAGTCCTCCTTCCAGATGACTTTTTATCACTGACATCAGTCTCAGCCCCAAACAATTCTAGTTCATTTGAGGTAGTTTCTTCGACACCAACAGAAAATTCTTGATCAGAATCCAGTCCATCTTCAGTTTCATCCTTAGCAATATGATCTCTTTTGTTCTCAGAATTACCAGCTGTTTCAAGTTCAGAAAAACCATCTTCCAAGTCATCTTCCTCCCCACTGCTTTCAGCACCAGCTTGGGAAGAAAGGCCACATCTCCAAACAGAGAAATTAGAGGAAGCATGTGTTGAGCGGTAAAATCTCAATAAAGATGGACATGTATCAGAAACCAGTTGAGAAGAACCAGAAAAAATAGCATTTTTTTCAATGAAGGTATTTGAAGTTTGTAATCTAGCAGAAGCAGAAAAAGAAGCTCCAGTTCTGATACTTGTATCTCTGGAAACCAGGCAAAAAACATTCATAGATCATTATCTCAAACCAAAAAATATGAAAAAGAATATTAATTTTCTAATTTCAAAAAGCTAAATGTAGAACTAACAAAGAGAGACAAAAAAAATGACTATTGATGAACTTTTTATTGATATTTTGTAAATGCACGGTTAAATAAAATCGAGAGCACAACCAAAAATAGCAAATACACCTACTTGGCTTCCAGGGTATTTTAGAATTCAATATAGTGACAAAATGATATATGAGAAAGGGATTATTATAATTGTTTGATAGCTACGTATGCAAACAAATGCAGAGTCTTTAACTGGTAATAAGGAAATTGAACAACGTAGGATCAACTCAACTAAATGATATCAAGCAATTTTCAGCGGATTTGTAGTACTTGAAAGTAAACATTTTTTTCATGTCAAACTGTAGCACAGGCTGTTTAGCTATGGAAGAAATAGTCAGGAAAGTAAGGGCAGGGCTAGTTGGATTCCGTTTAGGTTAATTAATCTCTACCAAATAAAACAGATACATATATAACGACCCAACAACATTTTGCCTTTCCTTCTTTTTCTCCTTGCAGGTTTTCTCGGTAAACAAACAGAGAGGAAAAAGAGAAATACAAGTAAAATGCAGAGTATAAAAGAAGAGAAAGAAAAAGGTACTTGAGCGGCTTAGGAACTCGGCGTAGTGCCCACATGATGAAGATACGAAGCAGAAAATGCCCAAAGCAAACACTCTTCAGTCTTAGAAACCCCCAAAACCCTCAGCAGCCAGGAGTTATCAGCCTTAAACCCTAAAAACCCAAGGCCGAAATTTTCGGTTAGCGTTGCTCTGTTTCCCGTATATATATTAATAAGCTTTATTAGCAAATGGACCTAAAACTACATTCAATTTCTAGTTTCGTCTTAAAGTGTGTTTTTTATTTATTTATCATAATTATCAATTTTATCTTAGTTTTAAAAAAATACTAGCTAGTAATAACATCACTGGAGGAAATCATAAATCAGGTTGCGTTTGGTTTGATTTTAATATAATTGTAGATCTATTTTTAGGCTAGGCACCAAGTCGACCCAAAAAATGGACCTTAAATTTTGTCTCAAGTCCAACTCGGTTTACTCGTATTAATTTTTTTATGTTATTATTTTTATATAAAAAAACAAATTTAAAAGTATACTAAAAACATCAAAAAAAAAGTTTTCCAACAAATTAAAAATAAATTAAAAAAATATTTAATATTTATGCTTAAATAACACTAAGATAAGTGCAACTTAGCAAGCAAATATCTCTAGAATGATAGTAAAATTAACAATAAAACAGTAGTTATATAATATCTAAACAATAATAACAATATTATAACGAAATGACAATAATAAAATAGTGGGAACAACAATAGAATTTTTTTTTATAAATTAGAACCAGACCTGAGTCTAAAAAGTTTACCTAAGATTTGATCCGTTTAGAAAATAATTCTTGTTTTTTTGTTTAAACTTATTTTTCAGGCTTATATATTTATTCAAATGCCGATATTTTTTCAGCAAGTAGTTTAAACATGACATCATATATTTTTGGGCAAAAAGAATAAATGATAGTTTAAATATATTTTTGAAAAAAACAACCATAAATACCAAATTGAGATATAATTTAAGGATGGATTTACTGTTACTATCTATAATATTTACAACAATGGTACACGTGTATGGTGTTAGAAGTTTGGGTTGTTGAGTTTAATTAATTTAACCATAAATTTAGGCGTAAGAAAAAAAATAAATACTCAGTAAAAAATTCAAAAAAAAAAAACAATTGTGTGATAAAAGAAAATTAATTCGCCTAGCATGACAAGACGGAAGCAATGAAAGGCTGATGATATATGTAGAGTACCACGTTCTGTATATTTAAAAAATAAAAAATTACAAGTTCAGGGTGAACCTCGACATATGAACATCGTCCAAGTTCATCTGAATTTTTGGACATGGTTACCCTTGAGCACCCAGCTAGCACATCGTTGATTCCATTAGTGGCTATTCTATTTCATGACAATACTCATTTATACCCTAATTAATATTCATCATCTCAGTATTCAAAAATACGGTATAAAGGCACCAAAACTAAACGACCATATATATAAGATTTTGTGATGGTGAGGTTCTCACGTAGCTCCTGGCAATCACGTAAGCGAAGCACCAAGGGACCCTTACTCGGCCATACCAGATAGCTTTTGGCTGACTTCTTTCTTTTTAGATGGCCTTACTGTGACGTGGAGTATAGGGGTGGAATTGAAAGACTTGAGGTTGAATATGATAGTGTTGATTACTTTGGTGGCAAGTTTGAACACCAACAGTTATGTAAGAAATCATGGCTTTTTAGTTTTAAGCATGTGTTTCGAGAAGCAAACTCGGCAGCAGACTTCATGGCAAGGCTTCAATCTGGCACACTGCACTGGCTGAATATTCTTTACTCTCCTCCACAGGACATGGAGTCGTTACTGTTAAAAGACAAGCAAGGGAGTTGCCCCGCTTCCCAAAATGTAAGGCTGTCAAGAGGGGGGAAGGCCAAAAGGGTCCCTAAACTGCTGCTTATTAATCAGAAATATGAAAGATATTAACAAGTTGAGGCGACCAGATCTTGACAGGGATTAAATTAAAGTATTAGCCAACTTGGGCGTGGAAAAATTGTGAGAAATAGAAGAATAGCGAAGTGGATATATGAAGTAGAGAGATTGGCTGATCTATATCAACCTGCTTCAACTGACATCCTATTATTTCCTATGTACACATCAACTCATTCTAGTAGTCAACTTGTTCTAGCCGTTTTTATAAATGTCAGCAACTCAATATTGCTTCAAGTCAAGGCATCAATGGAGCCTAGCATTCAACCATTACAAAGATTACAACCACCGCTTTGTTGTCTTTGCTGATGATGGGTGGACAGGAGGCGGTGTCCTGGCATTCCTGTTATTGCTCATAGGTGTACCTACATAAGAAAATACCAAAACACCATCATCATCACACAAAAAATGTGTTGGAAACACAAAAACAGACCAGAATGATGCCAACACTTGTACTTACTCAACTCGATTGGCTTCCCTCCAAGGGAAGATCTGCGGGACGACCCTGATGTTTGGACACCAGTAAGTGATTCCCTACGTGCTGCTTTTGCATTTGCCGTGACTGGTGGTGACTTGAGATCATTCACATTGCCCACCCCCCTGACAGGTGACTTTAGTTCTAATGTCTTCTGTAGATTCCTGTAATTTTTATGCAGAGATGTTCATATTGAATTACAGTCAAGAAGGCTTACCCTATTAAGGTTTTTCACACCTTGACACAACTGCATACAATATTAGACGTTTCTAAAAGAATGTATATGTCAGTATTCTTCATTATGATCCATGTTGCATGGACCAACAACTATAGTCCAAGTTAAAAAGTTAATAAGAACTGAGTTTTGCCTACCTTTTCTCAGAGCCACTAATCAGTTTCCCGATGGTTGTTCGCAGCGATTTTCTTACTTGAGATCCTTTACCATTTGCCGTTCTGGACTCTGTAGAAATTACTGTTTGCATGAGATTCTGTATGTCATTTCTAGTGTATACTTTAGGCTCAGGTGTACTTGGTAGCTCAAGTCTAGGAATTTGTGTTCGACAATCAGTCTTTAGTGCTTGCTTTTGGAAGGATGAACTAGTAGGGCTTCGAGGAGCTTTAGAATGATAAGCCTCCATCACTGAGCTGCCGTTGCTGAGATTCCCAAACTGTTTTGTAACTGCTTCTTCATCTTGAAACTGACCGTATTTCTGTACGGATACTGTGCTAGCATGTAAAGACCTACTAACATCTGCTGATACTTTTATCTGACTATTGTCCTCATTTCTTGAGCCTTCCGAGCTCAACCTCCTTGCCCGAGTTATAGAAGATGGAATTTTTGGTCCTCTTCTGTCTTCTGCATTCATTGCCTTCTCAGACTTCATGGTGCTACCAGTCTCAATGCTCAACCTTCGAGTACGTGGGGGAGTTTTCTCAATCGCTGCCATTTGTTTCTCAAATGGAGATTTAGGTTCTTTCATTTTGTATGAAGGTGTGCTCGGTGCTTCCTTATTTGCCAATGCCTTCTTGAGGTTCTCAATCTACAAGAATTTATTCAATAGTTACAAAAAGCAGGGTCAATTGAATATAATTTACATGCAGGCAGAGTAGTAGATTTGAGTAACCCAAACCAAAACGTCCAGTGTTTAATCGCTCAAGTAAATGGCACAATTAATTATATGCTTACCTGCTCTTTGAGCTGCATAACCTCACTGCTCTCTTTATTTAAACGAGCAGCACCAAGTTCCACTGTTGAAACTCTCCTAGCAAACTTCAAGGTACTTAATGTTTCTCCAAAAGAGTCTTCTTCCGGACTCACATGAGCAAACATCAATGTCTTAGCATGTCCACCTAGATATTTTCCATATAAAAAAAATCAGTAGAAAAGAAAGACAAAAAACATAATCTAAATGAAGAACAATGTGTGCCATTCTGAAACTAATAAACTGGAGGTTTTGGTAACAACCTAATGAGTCTTGCAAGAGAAGCGTGAGTTTGCTGTTTCTGTAGGGTATGTGAGAATTCTTCTGAGCCAAAGCGGTGACCACATCTCCAAGACAAGAAAGAGACTTATTAATATGTTGAGCCTCCTTTAGCCTATCTCCAGTAACTTCCGATTTGTCCACCCTTTCACTTCCCGCAAGGTCAACCAAATGCAAGCAACTACGAAGCATGTTTCCAGATGTATATTTCCCATGCACGTGTACTGTTAGGATACTGCAAAGTGAAACACGCAATCCTTGTGATATCTGTCTTGGACACATGCTCATTATCTGACAATCACTCTCAAGTCCAGGTAACATTGCTATAACATAGAAAATATAAGGTAATCTTTTATATAAAGAAATTGAACCTTTGAAACTGACCTGTGGGAGCGGCTACTTCTGTTGTTGATTGCAGTGGAACAGACAACACGATTCACCTCTCCATATTTCATTAGATTTAGCACATCACTTGTGGACTTCACTGTATGCAATGTAGCATCTGGAAGGCTTAAGCCATTATCATTATTGCAGCTACGAATCTCTAACTTGTGCACATTAAGGATACCATTTACATGAATGCTTTAGAAATTGCAAGAATAAGCAAATTATCATTTTCCAAGACAGAATTCAGTAAGAAAGGATATTTGGTGGATGATGAATCTTCTGAAAGAAGGTCTCTGATTTGTTCATTATATATCTCCACCATTTGAACTTGAATCTCGTAACTTATGATATCTTTCCTTTGATTAGAAATTTCAAAGAGATCATTGAGAGCTAGATAATTAATCCCCAAATCCTTGGTTGATCCACCTGATGGACCACTCTGTCACCATATGAATATGAACCAAACTAAGTCTAACTCAGATAAATAGACCAAGATGATAAGAAGCAAATCGAAGGTCTTACCATAGTATAAGTTTTGCCTGATCCAGTTTGGCCATATGCAAAAATACAAACATTATAACCATCCATGACAGATCGAATCAAGGGTTGAGTGTCAGTAAACACATCATCTGAAATAAGATCGTGTAAAGAAATCAAATCCATGTACAAGACAAGACATCATAACCAACACACGCTAGACTGAATTTTGTTACAATTTACCTTGTGTTGCACTTGGACCAAAAACACGATTAAACTGAAAGACTTTTCTTCCATCCTTTTTGGGTTTCAATGGGTCCGAAATCACAAGTGAACCATCCTCTCCAATAAAATCCATTACATTTCTAGTTCCAGCACAGAAAGCAGGTCTAATTCTGCAGAAAACCCGGATATTTCCTAGAAGGTAAATTTATTATCAGGACATGATGATTGTGCAGCTCCAAATTAAAACAAAACTATGATGAACATGGAACTTGTACCTTTCAAATCTTGTACCATATTGTATAACTTTCTGTTCTCTTCCACCACCTTGTGATACTGAACTGCAGCAGTGGACATCTCTTCTACTTGACTTCCTGAGACCGTGCAAGTAATGATGGGAAAAAATTCTCAGAAGAAGAATTCATGCATTTACCCCGGTAAGCTCCATGTGTAAAATTGGAAAGTACAATTTATGATACAACTATTTTTTGCATTTATACAGTTTAGCTGAATTCATCATGAGAAAAAGATGACTATGGAGAAGCCATTAAATCTAAGAACAAACTAAAACATATGCATTTGAAGTTAAAAAGTTTAGGAAGAAAAATCTAAATGACAAAGCATGTAGGAAATGGAGCAAATAATCTCAACAAGGGTTACTCAATTTAGCTACAAGATGATTGCTACCGTAGTATACCTATATTTTTCAAATCTATTTGCAGTTGTGATTGTAGGTCTTCAAACTCTCTTTTTGCTGTTAACAACAAATCCTTGAGGTCCTGACAATAAAATTTTAAAAAAAAATGATTAACAACAATATGAGCATTTCTTGTTATCAGGTTGGTTAAAGATTCCAGACCTGATCTTTCAGCTAAAACAGAGAAATGATTCAATATGTTTGGATTACTCCATCACTGTTAGACACCTCATATGTTAGAATAGTCTAAAAATGAGAAGGAATCCTTGCACTTTTTGCCGTCTGGAATATCCAAGTGGTAGAATGCAAAATAAACGGACTCTCCATTTTTCCTAGCGAACCCATAACCAAAAATTGTGTCCACAAGACATGTTTGGACATATATATGGATATGATCCTCCAAATAAACGATATTTTAAGAAGTTGAGCATACCCGTATTTGACACATGCATGTATTAGACTCAGCCAGCAGGTAACATAGTTTTCCGTAATGTTTTTGCAAATAATACAGGATAGGTGAAGAAAAATAAATACGTACTGAAAGTTCTTTTTCCTGCATTTTCAATAAATTTATGTGGTTCTGATTATCCTTCTTCGTGCAAGCCCTTGATCCCTGTAAAAACGATGAAGGTCTCATCAGATTTTGCTACATCAGACATGGTAATCAATGCCAAAGCAACAGAAAAAGTTGTTATACAGGCTGGCACAAATCATATGGAGACCTAAATATCTCCATATTATGACAGTGAAGCAAAACTACCAACAGTCTTTTAATGAATAATTTCAGATTCTCAAATGTTCATTATTTTACAAACAATGTTTAACTTAGAAGCTGCAGTATTTGCCAGATACTTAAATGATGGGTTTTAAAAATTACTATTTATCCCTAGAATTTTGCATTTTATTGCTGAAATTGAGAGCTAAATTGAGGTTAATGCTATTTAAGGTAATTACTAACTTATGCAAAGACAAAATCTATATCATCCTATTCATCATTTTTCTTAAAACACTGTCTCCAACATCTATGTCTAACACATATTCAGATATGGATATGGGTACGATCCTCGAAATACACTGAAAAACTCTGGAAATGTTGAGTGTACACATTTGAGGCACATACCTATATCCTAACATAGGTCAAAATGTTAATTTTCTAGTAGCCTGACATTTAAATTTCTAGGCCTCATCAATTCTTTATAAATTATATAGAGGCCTCACCAATTCTTTAAACATGGGTTTCAGCTGTTTTGGAACATAAAGGGCATGACTATACCCACTTAAACGCTTCACTAATAAAGAAAGTGGGGGGAAAACAGAAAGGAACCAGCTGGTACTCTATAATAAGTTTCAAATCCATAATTTTAGAATTTAGTCCACATAAAGCACTCTTATAGGTGTTCTTTCAGAAATATAGATTATACTGGATTTTCATTTGGAGAAGATAAGAATTTTTTCTTGGCTGCTCTGAGCTCACCTCTGGGATCTTATTTACAAGTTGCTCCTCCAGGCAACTTGAAATCATCTTGCTCAATACTTTGACTGAATCCTGTATCAGAGGAGAATTAAATACAGAAACTGAAGTCTATACATTCAATTTGTTGGATAAGAACAAGGTCCATATACAAAACATATATATCTGTATATTACCGGATTTCTACCATGGAAAGAACCCATAAAGTTGTCATCAAAGTTTTCCTTTGTGTCAACCATGTAGTCTGCTAGTAACTTCACAATTGTATCTACAAGCACATGCATCACATAAACGTCAATTAATAAGGAACTTGATTAACATTCTCTCTAAAACAACAATGTTTGCTTCGGATAATACATATGTTAAGGTAAAAAGACGACAACAAAAAAAAAAAAAAAAAAAACAAGTAGCTAGAAATAAATGTGCCTCCCTTTTATTTAGCGTTTAGACTACAAGACCAATAACTTTTATTAAGAGGATTCCTATATTGACCGCGTCAAATGCACTATTTTCCAACAGCTTGAGCAAACAATATTGCTGTAGAAAGTTTAAAAGTTTTTAAGGGCAACTCAAACAAAATGAATCAGAACCTTCAAGTTTATAGACTTCGCTTTTGGCAGGCGGTCGTTTATCACAAGCAGCAGGCATGTCCAAGCGCCTACAAGATTCTGATGAGGCTCGCGAGTTGATCTTAGTGGAAGAATGCATTACCATGGGGGACCTTGTAAGCTTATAATATCCATTTGCAGTTCCGCAATTAATCTGCTTACATTCATGATATGACTTGAGGGCTAATATGCAGTCTACAACCTTAGCTGAAGACCCTGCGTCCAAGTTATCCTGTTCCAAAGTTTCAACATAAATTTGCAACCAGAAACTACAACAGTTATTCAATGTGGAAACCGAATTTACCCTTTCGAGATCACAAGCTCCAAAGGCTGGCAATTTAAGGTCTTCAATGGCAACAAGAAAATTCCTAACATTTTCAAAGTATTGATAGGCTGCTGGAGGCTGAAACTCCCGATTGAGTGATTGTGCATGTGAATTACTCTCCACGACCTTGAAATTCATGGGAAGAGTGCAATTTTAAAAGATAAGGATGAGGCTTAGCTTAGCTTAACTTAACTATACGTTAAACAAAAGATAGTAAATCTGGTGATACCTTGGGTACTGCACCAGGATGGATCTTGTTAATTACATTGCAAAGAATCAAACCATTTCTCAAGCAAGAAATGAACTCTTTTTCTGATGGCTGGCTTGATATCCCCAATGGACCAACTAAGGTTTCTAACCAAGCAACAGCCACATATCTTCTCAAAGCTACGAAAACCAGTGTACAAAATGGTAATGTTCATCAACTTCTTTGATTAAAATAATAAAAGAACTAAAGGGTTGAATAGTATCAAACTTTTTTCTTAACAAAAAGGAAACTTTATTTGCAGTGAAAAATATATATGAAAACTTCACTTTCTTGTTTCTTTTCAATCTCTTTGCTAACGTAGAAAGAAATGAGTAAAGGAAACCAACCAGCTTCTTCAGCTTTTCTTGAAGCCAAATTGAGGTCATGGAACCCAGTTCTTGTAACATACTCCATTTCAAATCCCTTTCTTCTATTCCTCCTTTCACATATCAAATCAAACTCATCAGAACAAGTTGAAAATAAAGAAAAAAATATATCCCAAACTTTAAATCATATCAGATAAAAACCAATAAATACCCATTAATTCATTTATCTCCCTATATATTAAAACTATAACTTGGACCAAAAAATTGAGGAAAAGGAACATACTTTGATAATCTTTTCTGGGTATCCTTTTTTAACCAAAACCAAAAACAAAAAACTAAAGTTTACCCAGGAAAAAGAAAAGGAACTTAAGGAGCAAAAATGGTGTAGTCGCAGTCAAATGAGGATAAAAAATCAAAGGATGTTTAATTCTTTTTTGTGGGATCCCTCTCTTCTTTGTGTCTGCTTTGATATTTTGCAATCTTGTAATTTTGTTTCTTCCAATGTCCTTGGCTTCGGTGTTTGGCTTGGATCCGAAGCTCAGGCCTTCAAAATCGTAACGTTAACTTTTTTAAGCAGAAATTTGAATTCAAATACGTAGGTCCACGCGGGGGATAATCCTATCCGTTGTTTATGCCACGTGGAATACCTGAACCTATGGATGAGATTTATCGTTGAAGAAATGTTTTGGCGATGATTTGAATAGGGCGTGGTGGGCACATCCTTGAGAATTAATGTACGTACATAGCACGTACAACATATGCGCGTGAGATTTGTGGTATGTGCATTCTTACAAAGATAAGTAAAAAAAATTAGGATTTTACTCTCTCCAGTACAATCATTGGTGTTGCACTAATTTTCACGGAATTTAAAAAATTTTTATTAAAAATTGTAATAAGTATATAAAAATTCACAAAAAAAAAAATTGATGTTTTACAGATAAGGGTAAAGTTAATTATTTATTTCAAACCTCATTCCATTTTTTATTGATTTATTATAAAAATAAATAAAAATATTCTCGTAAAAAAATTAATTTGTATATGACAATATATTTTTAGTAATTTCTTAACTGAATGAGTATTTAGTTGACCAATGGTAACAACTCAGTAAAACATTTAAATAATATAAATAAATATTAATATTTTTACTAATTTTAAATATAAAAGATAAAATGTTAAAAAACAAAAATTTAAAATATTAAAACCCTGAAATATAAATAATATCATTTGTGGATTAAATTTTAACTTAATTGACATTATTGTTATTACAACAATAACAATGATGTGGGTTTGAGTAAGTATAAATATGTATTTTCTTCCATTTTACGAGTTTGTAAATAATGAGTAGAAGTAAAATTTATATAGAAAAAAAGGTAACATTTGATTTTTTTTTTTATTACTCATTGTTAGTGAAATATTTTAATTCATAAGCGGAATTCAAATATGGTTACATGTGCTCTTTTTTCAATTTTTGAAATTTTTTACCATACCTTAAATGAGATATGTGTCACTCTTAAAAATTTACTTGCGAAGTTTATTTTTTTTTTGACAAATTTCTAAATAATTTTCATTTTTTATCAAAAAAAAAAAAGATTATTTTTACTAAAATGCCTTATGCTTTGCCATGTGGTAGCCCTTATTAGGCATCGACTTCTTTTTTTGTATGTGTTTATAGTGAAAAAAAATTTAATTTAATTATAAAACGTCATGTGTCAAACACACATTATTATGTATTAAAAAAATAACATTGCATATCACGTTGTTATGATTTTTCTCTAAATAATTTAAATTAATCAATAGATAAATAATAAAAAATTATATTACTAGTAATCTATGGACCATATACAAAAGGAAGCCCTTTTCTTGTAACACAAGTTCATTTTTTTTCATTTCAATTACAATGGTAAAATTTCAGTTTTGATCGTTAAACTCAAATATAATGTTTTTTTATGCTTTTTTTTTTGCCATTTCAATTATAATGGTAAAATTCTAGTTTTGATCCCTCTGTTAAACTCAAATTTAAGATTTAATCTTTATATTTTTACATCCTTTTTTTGCCATTTCAATTATAATGGTAAAAATTCGGTTTTGATCCCTCTAGTAAACTCAAATTTAAAATTTAATATTTTTATTTTTATTTGACATAATTTAGTTCTCTATTTTTACAATGATATTAGGTAGTCCAAATAATTAACATATTTAACTATTCTGGTTAAATTTTTCTGTCCATTTAAAAAATACTATTCAATCAAAAAAAATATTTTGGCATAATGAATTGGAACAAGTGTTATTAAAAAAATTCATATTAGGTATTAAAACTAGTAAGGGTGCTAATTATTTGGATTAACTAATAATATGACTTTTTTTTATATTTTAATCATTATAATATAATGATAAATTTTTAGTTTTGATCTCCGTTATGCATACATTTGAGATTTAGTCTTTATATTTTAATTTGACATAATTTAATCATCTATTTTTATGATGACATTAGTTAGTCCAAAAAATTAACATCCTTGGCTATATTGATTAAAATGATTACGTGAATTTCTCTTAAAAATACCCTTTTAACACAATATATTTCTAGGTGAAGTTGGATTGGGTATTTTAAAAAAAATTGACATCAACATTTTAACCAAAATAATTAAGAGTATCAACTATTTCAACTAACTAATTATATTATGTAGAAGAAACAAATTATATAAAATTAAAGAATAGATACTAAATTCTAAATTTTAATATAGTAGAGAGATCATAACCATAATTTGATCTAAAATAATCTATGCCTAACACAATTATTAGTTTTTTATTTAATAAAAGGGTAATTATTTGGAAGGTGAAATTTTTAATTATAAAGTGGGATTAAAATTTTGCCACATATCTATTAATATTTAAATAATAATTTAATTTAATTGGTATAAGTAATTATATATTTATCTGAAATAAATGGGAGATAACAAACTAATATTTACTAATATATATATATATATATATATATATATATATATATATATGCCTTACAAGTAATGAAAACTATTCATATTTCATTATTGGTATTAATTGCATTCGTTCACATCATTTATCATTTATAGAATTTTGGTTAAAATATCTCATAATTTCTTATACTCTTTAAATTTAGAATTTGGTCCATATACTTTTATTTTTAGGAATTTCATCCCTTTATATTCAAACTTTAAAATTCAGGTCCATTGTTAATTCTTTTTTTTATTATTTGTTGATGTGAAATTTTAAAATAAAAAAAATACTCACTTGATAGTAATGTAACTAAAAGAAATGAGTTTGTAATAAATTTAAATTTAACAAAATAAGTTTAATAGTGTTAAGAATTTGACCTAAAATTTATAATCTAAAAAGCGAAGGGATTAAATTTATAAAAATAAAAGTACAATAACTAAATTTTAAATTTAGGTTTCCTAAGCGAAGCTAGGGAACTATATTAATTAAATTAAATTAAGTGATAAATGATTTACAAGTTTGGAAGAGCAAAATTCAAAAACTCTAGGATAAATTTGAAGGAATTAGAAGAACTCTACGTATGCTTTATCAAGAAATTATCAAAAACTACTTATTGATCTTAATTCTTCAAAGAAGGAAGATAAAACCTTGTTTTCGAAGTCTAATGTTGTAGACCCTTTATATGGATCCTGTCAACTCCAGATCAAACTTTAAATCAATCTCTTCAAGAAAGCGACTCTTTAAACCCAATTTTACTATTAAATTTCAATAACTTTTGAAGCTAAAGAAAAGAACCAAAAGAATTATTCAGATATTTTAACTTCTAAAGTTGATAACTAAAATTTGTCTTCAAAATTTCAAGTTATTATTCGACTTGAAATTTGTTTATATAAATTTATGGCATACCTGATGGGATAATCTTTTATCTACATTAATTCTCTTCAAAGACCACATTCAAAGTTGCAATGGCTTCTTAAAAAAGTTATTATCAACAAATCAACTCCTAAACTTGCTTAAGTTAATTGTACAGTTTATCAAACCTCATTTTCAATTGTCAATATCTTAGCTCATTCTTATGGCACTACTAGACTTATTTTGTCAAATTTATTCGATTCTTAATGAAAATTTATTTTATGATGCATTTTCAACTATGCACGACTTAGAATTTTTTGTTAAAAAATTGTTTATAAAACATGTCCTCTTAAATCTCAACGTGAAGCCAGATTCCAATGAAAAAATTCTCTAATAAAATAGTTGCAACTTTGCAAGTGTTAGCAACATTTTATTAAAAAACATAAAAGCTATCACACTAAAATTTGGAATTCATGTTCGAACGCCAAGCTATTCTTCAAACAAACTATTCTAGCTCAGCAATAAGTAATCACCAACTTAATCAACTTTAAGCAAAAACTTAAAACTCCGATCAAATAACATATACTTATATTTATGAAATATTTTCTAAAAGCGTAGGCATTGTATTGCAATAACAATGCGACCATAACTAATACTAAGGAAATAAAAAATCATAAGAAGATAACACATAAATTGCAAATATCATATCATACCAAATGCGATAGGTGATGGAATAGTAAAATGTAATCAAAATCGCATTTGAAAACAATTACGTGGATGCGTACATGATTCATACACGATATAACTTCATTCACAATAGCGGAATCATAAGTTGCATAAAAGAGTAAATGATAACCTTTCATTAGCATTATAATTAATAGACAAATACATAACTTAATCCCAAATAATCTTAATTCTAGTTATATATCTATAATCAATTTTAATTAATTAAGTACTTCAAATACGCATGTATTTATTTAATCAGAGTAATTGCAATTTTTTCTGTACCAATTCTGCCATTTTTTTAAATGAATAAATTAAACCTTGTTAAAAAATTGCAACTATTTAATTTTAATTAATTTAAAAAATAAGCAATTAAAAAATTTAATCACTAGTTCAAATTATACCTAATTTTGATTTATTAAAAACAAACGCAGCAGCTGCTTAAAAAGGTGTGGAGTATTTCTGGGCTTAATATTAGATAAAATGGGCTTAGACCCAATTCATGTAGGGTCAAACTTGGGCTCAACATCTAAAATAGAATAAATTAAAACCATTATTAAAGAAAAAGAGTAGTGTTTCGTTTTTCTCATTTCACTTGCAGTTCGACGGTGAAAATCTCTGTCGAAATTCGAAAAGAGCAGAGACGAAGAAAAAGAGAGGGACAACTTTGAGGAAATAAATGGGAAAAAAAGGAATAATAAAGAAAGCAATGGAGGTGGGAGAAATTGGATTCAGCAAAGATGGTGGAGCCATTAACTGGTTCCCAGGCCACATGGCCGCCGCCACTCGCGCCATCCGTAGCCGCCTCAAGCTCTCCGACCTCGTCATCGAAGTTCGTGATGCCCGTGTTAGTCCTTTCTCTTTATTCATTCTGCTTCAATTACTTCTCAAGTTTTCAAAAATTCTTTCTACTGTTTTTTTTTTAGTTAAAAAGAAATAGTTATTTGCAGATTCCATTTTCGTCTGCTAATCAAGACTTGCAGCCTCAGCTCTCAGCTAAAAGACGTGTCATTGCTCTCAACAAGAAAGATTTAGCCAACTCCAATGTCCTCAATGTTCGTACATATTTGCATTCAATTCTTTCCTTTATTTCTTTTCCCTTTTTTTGTTTAGTCTTTGGCTGTGTCTGATTGTTACTTTTGCTGATTTGCCTTTTGTTTTTACAAGAAAGAAAAAAAAAAAACCCCTTAAGATACAAAAGTATTCATTTAATTACTCGAATTTTGTTTTGCTATTTAGCTACCAGTGAGAAAGTTGTAGCAGAAGTAATAACCGAACATAGTTTTTACTAATTCTTTGTATTTCTATTTCGAATGAAAACTTCAGTATTGAGATTATGTGGTGTTTTGTGTCAATGAACTCAGTTAGCTTATGTCTTTGGAATATGATGCGAATATGATGCTTATTGGGATATAATTATTTTCTGCAGAAATGTGTCCGTTATTTTGATTCGTGTAAGCAAGATTGCCTTCCTATAAGTGCACATAGCAGAAGTTCTGTCAGAAAGGTTAGTTGATTTGATTCCTTTCCCTTGTGGATGATATGGGCATGCTGACCAACAGAGAAGAAAAGAAAGAGAAAGACGGGAAGAAGGAGAGAAGAGAAGAATTTGTTAGGGAGTTTTCAGGAAAGAGGAATATTTGTTTTACCGCCCTTCCACAGTTACCTTGAATGGCATTTTGCAATTGCTAAGCTGTAACTAATTACAAGCTAACAACTAATTAAAAGAAACTAATGCAGTGTTAGACTAAAACGATGACCATAAACTAAAAACAGCACAATAGAATATTAGGCACGTATCAGTAGCCCCCCCTTAACAACATCCTTGTCCTCAAGGATGTAACTGAAGAGATTACTCCTCTGCCTTCTTGAAAAGATCATCACTTGAGAGGCATTGACACCTACAAACATCTTAAATGAGCTACAAACTTGAAGTGAAGAAGAATGAGTGAGTATGCTATTTTAATTTGTTTAGCACATCAGTTGAATGAAACCCAGCATTGTTAGTCACCTGTTGTGTGAAAACCTCAATAACTTTGCCATAAAAACTAATAAAAAGTTTAGACTTCCCATCTATTACACATTCATGCTGCCTCTAGTATTATTACCTCACCACTTCTAGTAACACCAGTAGACTTTTCTAAAGCTCTTTTTACAATCATAATTGCATCATGTAAGCTTCTCTTAGCCTTTTAAATTAGCTAATCAGCTCCACTATGAACTATAGCGGCTCTGTATCCTTATAGGCAAATTTGGAACGCACTAAACATCTCATTTACAACCTTTACGTACTAAACATGTGCTGAGAACCTCATCAATTATCCCAAAGAAACATCCAGAAACCATAATTAAGGGCGGGCCGTGGGTGAATAAGATTATTAAAGAACTTTGGTCACCCTTTACAAGAATCCTAGTATGACTTGGACTGCTCTAGAAACTACCATTTCTAACCAGCCATGACATGGAGGAGTACTAATTACATCAAAACTTTAATAAATATTAACTCTTTCAAATAATAGAATCGTACTTTAACTAGAAGTCCTAGAGTTCTACTCAAACTAAAACCCTTCTAAACTCGGTTTAAGAATATATTTTATTCATGTCAACCGAATTTTACATCCTTCCTAAATTAAAAAAACTTCTAAAACTACTAAAACACTAAAAATGAAGAGCCCTACTTCAACTGAAACTCTCCTATTCCAATTGGGACCTTCAGAAATCCTACTTCAGTTGGGTCTCTTCTCCAAATTTTGATAAGTGACCCAATGCTTGTCTTTGATGTCTCTTGAAGTTTCACAAGCTTCTTCAAGTTGTTTAAAGAGAAATTCTTGCACGAAATTTTGTAACTTCATCTTCAATTGCTTTGCTTTAGACCTTGTAATGGGACCATTCGGAAAAGTTAATTCTTGATGCACATCCTTGCCCTTTGATTTTGTATCAAATACCCATGTAAATTGATCAAATTGATATAGAAGAGAACCAATTCAATTTCTTTTCTTGAAATCTTCACTTTGAAGTTAGTCTTTGGATAGGGTCGTATAATTACATGATCGTCAACGTCCATGGCTTTTCTGAAGGTTGTTTCTTTTCCGACATGATTATAATTTATAAAATGATTTTTTCTATTGGATCTTTTAGACTTGAAATTTATATAATAATGGAAAAAAAGATGTAGATAATGATGTCAAGATGCATGCCTAGGCGCAGCGACAAAACAAAAAATCGCTTCAGACAATCAAATTAAAACAAGATATATTCTAGGAAAAGCCTTCTTAATCTCTTTATTCAAACTAGGAAACTAGAGAAACTAAGCCCTAAAGTGCAGGAATTATCCTTTTCATTCTACATTGGATAATGGGGGCTATCTCTGCATGCTTAGAAAATTTCCCCTCAATTTGTGGGAGCTGGGGAAGGAGACATTAGGACAAAGAGATTTCCAAGGGAAGAAGTATTATAAAATAAACTATGAAATGCGTGTATCTTGATTTTAAGTTACAAATATTTCTTCTTATTTGTTAGAATTAAAAGAGAACTAAAAATGTAAACCTAATTTCTGGGGCATTCATAACTTAAGCTGATGTCCGGTTGAAGTCTATACTGGAAAGATCAGGTTCTATGCACGTTGTCTCCATTGGATAATGCTATTTCAGGTAAATGTAGTATGCTATTGTCCAAGAACTGTATCTGATTAGATTAGACAAGATAAAAGCTGTGGTTTTACGTTCTCATTTCTACTATTCCACCCTATGATATTGATTGTTCAGTATGGTTTTTTTCTTTTCCCATAGGTTTATTAAATAGATACGAGTACTTTATTTTTCTGGACTTTCTATTAATGTTGATTTAGAATGATCTGAATCATGAACTAAATATATTTGACTATGCTTGTCAGTCAATAAACCTTGCTATATTGTATCTCCTTATGGTTGGTTGATTATGTACTTATTCATACAGTATTTGCATGATCTTGAAATATTTTTTCTTCACATTGCTCTCTAGCTTCATCCATTACTTACGTTATTCTTTATCATTTTCCTGTTTTCCCCTTTTATGGTTCATGTGCTCTAGCTTCTTGATCTTGTGGAGTTCAAATTGAAGGAAGTGATTTCGAGAGAGCCTACCCTTCTTGTTATGGTAGTTGGCGTTCCTAATGTTGGGAAATCAGCTTTGATAAATTCAATCCATCAAATTGCATCAACTCGCTTTCCTCGTAAGAAGTTATTTTTTAGATCTGATATTAAGACAGAATATCTTTGAGCATGGAAATTGATTAATCCAGATACATTGACTTGATTAATAATAGTATAGAGTTTTATGCATAGTGCAGGAGAAGATGAAACGAGCCACTGTTGGTCCATTGCCAGGTGTTACTCAAGATATTGCTGGTTACAAGGTCAAGTGTTCTACTTCCCTCTCTCTTTTGTACATACATGTGCCTGATGAATCCAGATACAAGCTGGACTTAGCTATTTTAAGGCATCCAAGCCATGGCTAAGATTTGTCATCTTAGTGAACTTCATTTCGTCGTGTTCTTTTTAATCTGGTTTTAACTAGTAAGTCTAGCCTTTGAACCGTAGGGCCTAACATGGCCTGCAAACACGACTCCCGGTTAAGATACCTTGTGGGTTTTGGCGCATTTAGTAAAATTAGGTCACTGTTCAAGACAATTAATGAACTTGTCATATTGGGCCCAGTTAATGTGAAATTGACTCCATGTTGAAACTAATGAAGTATAATGGCTGGTTCACTTGTTTAGATACATATCTATTTATGATCCACTTAACTACCAAGAAAAGCAGAAGTATAAGATATTTTTAACTATATTATGAAGTTTTACTAAATCTTCAGTCTTTATCTTTCGTTTTTAAAATATATTGATACAAAGTCAATTGTGAAAATATTTTTAATTATTTTTTAAGTTATAACAATTGTTGTCACAATCGTTATGTTGAATAAAATAGATTTCCTATTACAATGGCATTGTTTGATTGAGCATGTTAATCTTAAATTATATGCGTATCAACTTATTATGACTTGTTTAAATGGATATATCAGCCACGTTAACCTTTGTAATATGAGTTGTTTTTTATGTAGAGGATTAATATGATTAATGACTAAATCCTTTTTTTTTCAATTTCATTTTTGGTCACTGCATCATGCCTTCCAACAGAAATTGTCACCTTTCTCCAGCTATTGGTTTGATTTGGTGATGTCTTGAGCATTAAAGTTGGACAAACATAATTTTTTTGGTCATTTAGAAAATTTCTTGGTTTCTATTTTTGATTTATGTACAGTTAATAATGATGATCTCTCTAAAGAACTATCTAGATTTTCCCGTGTTTCTCTATTACTTCTGCTACAATCATTTCCATCTTTTTTTCCCTTCCCATTTTCTCTCTTTTGAGTCATTTGCAATTAAAGTACTTTGTCTTCCATTCTTATTCATGAATAGTAACTTCAACATATTATTAAGGACTTATGTTTTAATATACCTTGTCCTCACAAACTTACAGATTGCTCATCAACCAAGCATTTATGTCCTTGATACACCAGGGGTACTAGTCCCAAACATCCCAAACATAGAGATAGGGTTAAAGCTAGCTCTGGCAGGTACATTTTATGTACTCTCCTTTATCGCACTGTATGGATCATATAAGCATGTACTCCTTTTGTAATAGATCTATACTCAAATGGGGGTTCTGATACGTGGATTCAAAATATGGAGTGTTTCTGCTGTTTCTTGAATGTTTATCTTGTTTTAGACTTCATTTTGCAAAAGGAATTTGGACAGTTGCTGCATTTATGCAAGTGGGAAGTTGTTATGACATTGTTTTCTGCACCATTTTTTTTTTCTGAATATTGTTTATTCAAAATTTTCTTAAGAGATAGGATCAATGTTGTCAAGGGCGCCAGGTGCACTCGTGGCACTAGAACTTCTATATAGCCTGATGTGCAAGGTGCAAAAAAGGTGCTTGCCTGAGTAAACCGAGGCGCAAGCATATAAATATAAATATATATGTAAAATGTATTTGAAAACATATGTAACTAATACATATAATTAATAAGTATTAATTAATTAGTAAAAGAAAGATAAATTTTAATATAGTTCAATTTATAAATTCGAAACATTGTTCAATAGTTTAATTTTAATAAGTTACTTAATATATTGTAAAATAAAACACCATAAGAACAAAATTAAATATCATCGTCAGAAACTATCTCTCAATTTTCTTCATCTTCTCTTAAAAAGTTTGAACTTTTAAGAGTTAACTAGGTTTTTATATAATAAAATTAGGTCAATAATTAATTAAAAATCATTTATTATATTATATTATATTATTCTTTTAAAAGTCAAAGTAAAATAAATAGGAGAATAGAATGGCAATTTAGTGAGGCGTGCTTTTTTTGTGCCTGGCTTTGCAACAAAGGTGCCTGAAAAGCGCACCAAGCACTCGCCTGATTGAAGTCGCCTTGCCTTGAGGTGGCTGAGGCGGTAATGGCCATTTTTGCTGCGCCTTGACATCACTGGATAGGATGTGTCTAAATCCTTTTGGCTAATATAAAAGTGGTAAGTTCAGTTTTCTGCATTTCACCCTAGCTATTGAAAGAACTTCAACTACCTCGATGCACTTGCAGGGTCTGTAAAGGATTCGGTAGTTGGTGAGGATCGCATTGTACAATATCTACTGACTGTGCTGAATACTCGAGGCACTCCACTTCACTGGAAGCATTTAGCTAACCCAATAGAAGAGACCACCCAAATTTCTGAGGACAAACCAGATTACAATCCAAAAGATCTACGGCCCAAAATGAAGAAGCTGCCCGATGCATCTGATCTGCTGTATGTCAAGGTAGTAAGGGTCAACACTCTCTCCTCTCTTATTTAGGATGTTCAAGTCTGTGAGAAGCTTTTTACAGTTTTGTTGTCAAGTCTAATTGTAGTCCACGGTGCTTAGATATGATACTGTTTTTTTGTTTTTGTTAGATATTTCACTGTTTTGAGTTTTAATGTTTGGTCAGCATTAGGTTTCATTAAGATCTTTCAAATTTAGCAAATCCTTATGTGAGCATTACTAGTTTGACTAATCTTAAGACAAAATTATAGATAGGATGAAATCTGATAATAAGGCTAAGTGGAATTGCATAGTTACTCTTATGAATCTGGATGTTCAAATCTGTGATTGTTCTGGGCTCAATAGCCACTATGCTTGAATCCTTCACACAAAAATCTCATAACACAAGGCATCAACACTTGTACACAGTAGAATGTGACTCTCCGAGAAAGGATTATACTCAAGGCTTATAGTCGCAGGCAGTAGCTCGTGACATTAGATAACAATAAGTGTTGACTCTGTAAGAGATCATCTGGTCTATAACTCAAATAAAAGTACGTTGGAATTCAGCTGTACACTCGAAGTCTCAAGTTATAGTAATAGCATTTGAAAAAATAATGAAAAAGAAAAGAAACACTTCGATTTGACTAGGATCTTCTGGATGCACTCATTATAGCATCTAACAAAGTCTAGAGTAGTGTAGCTGAAATTATCCTTTAAAAATTACTTTGAAATGAAAGGGTAAATATAAGGCTTTATCTCTATTGGATTCCACAATGGGTTAGACATATGTCCTAAAAGAATGTGATTTATACATTAACCAGGAAAATGGTGTGATTTATATATGTAATATATTGATTGCATAAGTATCAGTCTTAGTATAATGCAATAGACGGAGGCTGTAAGAGGTAGTTTGTCTTTAATGGAAACTGCTGCTGTCCTTTTCTGTCTGTATTTAAAACATGGGGAAGTTTGAACTAATTTCTTTTGGGAGTTGCTGGTATCTTGCATGTGAAGCAAAGTTTGGACCATATTTTTAGGTCGAGTTTCTTAGTCTCTAGTATGCAGAGTTGCAAAGTTCGAACTAGAATATTTTGTGAGTTGCCTGTCTCTTCCATGCCATGTAAAGTTCGAATTATATTCTTAGGTTGAGTTGCTTAGTCTCTTATTTGCGTAGCAAAAGATTTACAGAGTTGTTCCAGCTATGTTTATGAAGATTGTGCGAGGTTTAGAGAAAATGTCGTGGAACTTTCATCTCGTGCAGTCCAATTGCTTATGAATATACATGCATAGGGTAAAAAAGTTGAGAGTCGGATAGGTGTTATAAGTTTGGAGACTACAGAAGGTTTCATTTAATCAGAATCCTGTTTGTGTGTGCAATATTCGTCATTATTATGAAAAAGATATTACCTGTAATTATGTTTTTTCATAAATTTACAAGGGTTAAAGAACGTTTTTGAGAAAATATTTGAACATTATGTATGATTTATGACATACATGTCGGCAGCTTGGGTTTAATTCTGTCTGCTTGCCATAATTGAATCCTCGTTCTTTTTACTCAAGTCCTATTTGATATTATAAGTTCTACGACTTGCAGATTTCAGAGAAAAGGATCAACTACAAAACCTGATTCATTTATCTTTATTTCAATGTTCTCACTCTTTGTAGTTTCTCAATTTCAGGATCTTGTTGCAGAAGTTCGACATGCACTCTATGTAACTCTGTCCGAATTTGGTGGTAATATCGAAGATGAGAATGACATGGAGTGCCTTGTTGAACATCAATTTGAAGTGCTGCAGAAAGTATTGAGGATACCTCATAAGTCATCTGAAGCTCGTTTGATGGTATCAAAGAAGTTTCTTACTTTATTTAGGTCAGGTAAACTTGGTTCTTTTGTCCTTGATGATGTCCCTGAATCATAAAATCACTTTCCCCCTTTTATTTTAGTCCTTAATTTTCACAAATGGGAGGAAATGAATCATTGGTATATTGTATCACTTCAACGGTTTTAGTAGCTTATTATCCTCTATTTATTCTTATTTTGGGTCTCTTAAAAACATCACTGGAATCTATTCGAGTAGAGTTATTAAAAACAAAGTTAAAAATAGTAGATTAAAAAAAAAAAAAGATTTAAGTGCATTTAAGAGATTTTCACATTTTCGGTTTTCCATTAAAAAAAAAGACTCACATTATTTATTTAAAATTTTAATTTTAAGTGCATTTAAAAGCTTTCCGTGATAAATATATGGTTGTACATTATATCCAGATTGAATATAAGTCATGGAATAATCACATTTGAATAGTCCAAAATTTTATATACTAAATTTTGAATAGATTAAAATATTCAAATGAGTTTGATATCTCATATCGATTAATTTGAGTATGATTATACATTTTTATTCTAATTCTATCAGAGGGTGTAAGACATCACTCTTATTATGTAGGAGGGATAAATCTTATCAATCACTCAAGTCCCATTACATAATTTATGGTATGTCTAACAACAATTTTTATAGTACATTCAGTATCGGAAGACTTTTCACTGTGTCAAAGTATACGACCTTGATGTTTGGAATTATAGTGACCTCACATTATTATCACTATGAAAATTAATATAATTTAAAAAACATTCTTATAATGGATTAATCCATTACATTGTTTTACTAATAATGTACTCATATATTGACTTGATATTTTTCATACTCATGACAATATCTTTTTATCAATCAATTATGTATTATTATTGTTGTTTCAATCTACAATAATACTCGATGAGGATAATTTAAAAATAATTATATTATTTTAAAAAATTTATTATTAATACGAAAACAAGGTAAATATATATATTATTACAAGCATCTCATCTTTTGGGCATACTTGATTGTAAGATAATTGCATTAGAACATAGCTTTCCACATTCTTCACCCAAATCCTAGTAACAAAGAATGAATCAACTTCCTTCATTTTCTTTTGTCTCATAAAATAGTTTCAGGGTAGTGAAATGGAATGACAGGATTATCATATATATGCTTCGGAATCAGATGCATTCAAGAATCAAAGGAACGTATTTCGCATAAGGGATGCCAAAATCAGGCAAGCACTTTAGGCATTTATCTTTTAGTTTTCATAATGAAATTGAATAACAGCAGATTCAGTTCATTAAGGTCATCACTGCATAACACTATATAAGATCTACAAAGTAGGAAGAAGAAAGTTGAAACGAGTAAGCAAAAGGTCATACATTCTTCAATTTTTTCATCTTAGAAGGCGGCCATCGTCCCTTCTTCCTCAACTTTCTCTTGCGGACAAGTCGCTTTCTACGAAGCCTTATCTTCTTCGCCATCTTCATCTTCATCTTCTGCTCCGCCATCTGCTGCATCTTTGATTCTAAAGGAAGTTGTCCTACTGGTAAATCTTCCTTCTTGCTTTCCGCCGGAACCTGTTCCTCGCCATCAGTACTTGCAGAAGATGCTTTCACAGTCATCACCGATCTTTTCTTGCTGGGGACAAACTGTGTACCAATTGAACATTTTGAACAATGGTCATCGATTCTATTCACCCGCAACCTGGAAACTGACGACGAATACAAAAGATTTCAAACAAGATAAAGAATGTTTACATCAATGACAACGAAGTGTTCGATGAAAAACCACACAGAAGATGACGTTAAATGAAAAGCGAACATACTTGGTAAAACAACGATGGGCAACGACGTTGAGCAAGAACGAACCGGAGAAGAAGAGAGACAGGTAAGTGGATTAAAGGTGAGGAGAGCCATTTCTTTGTACTTTCGATTTGGATAAGCTAGATAAATGGTCCTTTTTTCTACCCCGTCTTCATACCATCGAAACGATATAAAAAATTAAACAGCAAATAAATAAATAAAGCCTCGATGGGCCTATGCATCTGGCCGGCCTATTGCCCACTAAGTCACGGACATGGCAACAGCCTAAAACTATATATATATATATATATATATTATATAAGGCTGCTTAAGACACCTAACTATAGTTGACATTTTAATGAAAAGTTTATTTTGAGAAATAAAAAATGAAAAGTTATAGTTGAAACTTTTTTTCAATAAAAAAATGCGACAATTTTATTGACTATATGTTGTTTAAAAAAAGCAAAAGGAATAAGGAAAAAAAAAAGGGAAGGAAGGGGAAGAAGAAAGAAAAAAAGTCTTGTATTTTTTATGTATTTTTTGTGTAATTATCATATTCAAATTATAAGACCATTACCTATATTTTACATAGTCATATATTTCTGTCATATTTTAATAATTTTTCTTATGTTATGCTTAACTTTCTTTCATGTTTTGCATAAATTATTATGATAATTCAATTTTAACTATATATCATTGACTTAAAAAGTTAAATCATTGTAATACTACATATAAATATAAATATCATGTTCAAATCTTTAGACATTAGTAATAGGGTTATTCTTCATTTATATTACTTAAAATATTATTGGTAGAATTTAGAAAAGAAAAACAAATATTACTGACACTATTAAATTTTATTGTGGAATTATATTTTTAGGTTGAGAGAATAGAAGATAATCTAGTAACACTTTTTTATTAAATTATCCTTAAAACACATATAATAACGGAAAAAAGACATTAAATTATGCATAAAATGTGTTGGAGCAATTATAGTTCAAATTACAAAAGCAGTTGCAATTTCTGATGGGTTAAAATCACAACTTGACTATCTTTTGAACAAAATTTGTTTGGATCTTGAATTTATAATCCGTTAAAAGTGTTCTCAACTTATATTTGAAGATTGATCTAATGGAGGAACAAATCACAAATAATTGGATCCAACTAGATTATACAAATCGAAATTCTTATTTTATGAAGTTTGGATTCGGCTACATAAAAGAATATCTTCAAGATCTTTTTTTTCCTTTATCTTAGTCTTTATTAGGATAATTGTAGTATAGTTTTGCAGGCTATTTTGGTGGAAATTGATATAGTAATTGATTTATATTTTAGCAAGCCTTAAACTTACATATAGCTTAAGCTTGTCTAGGTAAAAAGTATGAGAGAATTAACAACTTATACTATTCTATTAGGAACCATTTTGGGAGTACATTTTGTAAGTAAAACTCAAATGAGTCTCTTGGTTTTACAACTAAGTTTTCAAGGAAAAAACTTAGTGGAGAGTGATTTAGATCTTTGTATGAGTGAGTGGCAAGACTTGAATCATCACTTGTACTTTTTTGAACATTGTGGATTAGCTTTCTAGGTAAGGCCTGCAAACAGGTGGAAATCAAATTGTGTAATTGTTGGATTTGGTGTCCTAAGTGTAATATTTTTGTCTAAGTACACTTGTAATTTTTTGAACAGATTGGTTAATAAAATTATTCATGAATTACATTAATACTTTGTATATTGTCCTCACATGATTTTTGCGCAAAAAACAAAATAGAAGTAAATGTTGCTCATTGGTTGTATAATGTTTAAATTAATACTAAGCGGTATTACATGGTTGGATCATAATACGGAAAGATAGTTCTATCAATAAACGAACCTAAACATGTCATTAGTTTAATCAGAAATGAGCAAATCGATTGAAAGACTAATATGTTGTCTATCAAATCCAAATGGGGAGATGCTTTGTCTTGGGCATCGGGGCGGATGACTTTCAGAAGATAGAGACATAGATGTGACTGACTGGACTGATAGTACATCGGACTGGACCTAAAAAGAATAGATCTTGAATTTTTTATGGATTTATTCACTTGTGACGTTCATAGTGTGACATACTTAAATCTTGAGTGGATGATGGACTATATATGCGTGACTTGTACACTTTAATGTAAGTAAAAGCCTGAGTTCGAATAGATAAGGAATCGAAAGCTGGTGCGTTGGGTGTACGACTTTTGCAGTATGTAGCTTCATTAACAACAATGAAATTCATAGCTCGAGACATGGACAAATGATATCCTCTCATTGGCATTACATGATTGATGAAAACTAAACATGACCATGGTCGTTCATCTTTGTGATGAATGACTTGATCACTATTTGATGATGGTCGACTTTTTATGAAGGAAGATGTAATGATTATCACGAGATAAAATAGGATCATATTGGCAGAACGAATATTATCCCAAAGAGATTAATAATATTCTATGAGGGTAACACACTTGTGACAAGGTCATTGGACGAGCACTGACTAAGTTGTTTTCGTAATGTTATGCCATTGGGGAGAGCTCCGTCATGATACTATAGTGGAATGACTTCGTGACTAAATGAGTTTATAACTGATATGCGAAAAACTGGAACTTAATTATAAATTATTTGAGCCTCAATTGCATATGTCCAATCGGTCCCTTCGCTAGCTCGTTGAAATTAGAAATGAATTGCATGTTAAATCAAATGAGCAAAAATAAATAGAACTAGTGAAATGTAGAAATATGAAACATTTAGAAATGATTAAAGTTTTCTCCAAAATGAAAATGAAAATAGAGAAATGAAATCATTTGGAAGTTAATGTGATTTTCTCCAAAATGGAAATGGAAATGGAAATGAAAATGAGAAATGAATAAGGATTTCTCAAAATTGATTGTAAGATTAAGTTTATATTTTTGAGCTATTTTAAAGCTAGAAAGTGAAAACAAACCATATGATTATAGTGAACAAGTTGAATGGTGAAATATTACATATATTTTATTGGAACTTTTATTAGGGGTAAAATTGTCATATTTACTGGGGATAAAATTGGGATGAGAAAATTATTTAATATAAATATTGAAGTTTATTTTGAGAAATAGAAAAACAAATATTGGGTTGGATCAAATTATAAAGTATTGGGTTAAAAGCTCGAAATGTACTTATAATTGGACTTGATATGGAAGAGGCCTAAAAGCCCCTTATGTAATAAAGGGCGACGACAAACCCTAATATAATTAACTAGGGTTGCCGCCCCCCACATCCTAGTTGAATTAGGATTTCATTTTTCTAGTTAAAATAAACTTCTATAATTCAATAAGGGTTCTACCTTCTCTCCCTATAAATAGATGACACTAGTAGGGCTATTTACACAACTTTCAGACTGCTCGAAAATAGAGAGACTTTTATTCTCTAAGTATTAAATATATTTTGTGGAATAACGACTCTACCAGTTTCTATTTGAGAAGAGAAAATTTTCATTTTCACCCTAAAAAAAAAAGAAAACTATTTCTAATTTCTGTGTTTGATTTGATTTGATTTGATCGAGTCCTATATTTTGTGGAATAACGACTCTACCAGTTTCTATTTGAGAAGAGAAAATTTTCATTTTCACCCTAAAAGAAAAGAAAACTATTTCTAATTTCTGTGTTTGATTTGATTTGATTTGATCGAGTCCAGACTTAAGGCAATTCGTGGTATAAGAATAGCGGAGAAGATTGTTTGGTTGAAAGTTGGTGATGACATGTTTATTTTGCATATTTTACATGTTCAAATCAATTAATTCTTAAAATAATTCTTACTAAATTGGTGATTTTATTTTTAAATTTTGTCAAGAACGAAATTCGGATGCTTTAATTCAAAGAAAAGCAAAAAAAGATTAAATTGAAGCATGAGCAATAGAAAAGGAGCCGAATCAGAAATTTGGAGACATTTAAGGGCCGATCAGATTTTTGATTTTGTAAAAGCCATATTTAGAAAAGAAAATCTGATATTTTATTTTATGTAATTAGTGGGTAGGTGGGTTAGCCTAATTTTAGTATATGGTTTTTGTATAAATAGGGTGTATGGTGGCCTTTGAAAGACACATATTTGAACTCACTTGGAAATTGAATGAATAAAATTTATTCCTTCCTTTTCTTTCAATGTTAGAACCAATTGCAGACATTCTGCCAACTTTTTTCATTTTAGTCATTTTTGGCTTAATTGTTTTCCAAGTCCCTTCCCTTTCCATATTCCACCATTCCATTAAATCCACTTCCATAAACTGACTAAGTATGACCAATTTCATGCTTAGTTAAACTTCTAACTTAGCTTTAGGCCGATATTCTTTCCTGTAAAGAATCGTGAGAAATGAATTCAGACTAAAAATCTTTCATAACGATTGGTTATAAATTCAACCATCTCTCCGAAATATAGGATAGTATAAATTCATCCCTTAAAGTCAATTCAATTTCAGTTCAAAAAGCCCATGTTGGGTTGGAGTTGTTTGGTGTATAGTTGAGAAGTCAAGTCGGTCGTGCTGTATTTGGATTCTCGCAAACAAATTGGCGTATCCTGCCGGGGTCATACTAGTGGGATTTTCGTCAAGGGAGATAGTGATCAGATTTAAACGTCCCGCGTGGCTGAGGCTATTAATCTGAGTTGGATTCTTCAGAACAAAAGGCTGTCGGGGTCTTGAATTGTGGAAGCGTGTATCACAGTTAGACAATTGGTAAGGGTTGATTTGCAGGTTGTATTGGAATCAACTACGAAAGGAAGAATTGGCAATTAGGACGTTTTTGATTGTTATAACTAACTTATGGTTTGGAAGAGAGAATCTATTTTCGAGGATCAATTCAAACCAAAATTCACCGAGTCTAAGGCTAAGGCTTTATATTTCTATTTACAAAATTCAAATCACTTTCTTATTTTATATTATTTTCAATTAATATAATTGTTTCTTTTTGCTATCTCACTTATTTAATTTCTAAACATTTTCAACTCTCCTAATTTATTTTTTGTTTATTTTCAACGAGTTCGTTTCGAGTCGTAGGCATGACTATTGCCACGAAAGAAACCCTGTTCAAAAGAAAAAAAAAATTGGATAACAATAACCAATCCTTGTGGATTCGACCCTACTACTCTTTACTACTATTTAGAGTTAATTTGTTGTAGGAATTTTTATTTGGTGGTTTCGACGCCCACCAGTCGGGAACGAAAAGGATCCGTTTATCTAAAACACAAGTATGATTTTGGTCTAAGGTTTATTGCTATAAATATCACAAATCGGGTTAGTTTTCAAAACATTTTTTACCGCTGTACAAGAAAACCATTTTCGAACTAGAATTTTTCCAACAGTAACCAAACTTTTGGTATTCATATTATGCACTTGTTAGTTGTGTTAATTATAATTGCTTGTATATCTACTCACATACCAAATGCTACTTCAAATTAGAATAAAAGAAAAACACTTTGTAGAGCCAAAAACACTTTGTGGAGCCCCAAAATCGTCCGGGATGGTCCGACCCGAATCCAGAATGTCACATTAGTCACTTACATGACCACACCTCAAACCACCATTCACACCACAACATTATCATGCATAACTATCAATCAAACAATTAAGGTTAATCATACGAACCCTAATAGCATGCTTTTCTAACAAAATCATTCAAACGACATTCAAAGGCAAAATCACCATTTCACTATCAACATACGAGAAGATCCATAAAACAAAAAATTAGATATAAATTTTAGTTCTAAGGTTCTATTAAAATCATAATTTGAAGATCCGATTAAAACTGATTAATATTTCATATCAAATATTAAAACAAGGATTAAGGACTAAATTGAAAGAAAGTCATAATATAAAAAATAACCATTTTCAAAATTAGTTGTGGTTTTATGATATTAGACATCTAAAACTCAGTTATGCAAATTTTCAAAACATTTTATGGCATTTCATACCTCTAATTACATTACATAAAACTTAGGACTAAATTGCAAATCTGGGGAAACACTTCAAAAACAAATAGTGTGTCATGTCGTGATGGTGCGGTCCCCACGTCATGACATGAATTGGAGGAGACACCTCGTCATGATGACACAATAAAGGGTGTCTCGACGTCGGTTCCTCGTCGTGACATCATGCGAACGTTGTCACAACGTTTGCTGCATTTTCTACAATAGCAGCCCAGAAATCTGCAGTGTCATGTTTTGGTCACTACCAAACATACCACCTCGTGCATTTAGGCTTATTTCACAATTCTAACAAGTCATATTACATACATAAATCATTTAAAACATGCTCAAATACACTATAACATCCAATAGCAAAATTTGAGCCATAAAGTAGATGATCATGATATCATACAAGTGATAACTTCTAAGTCATTTACTCAACATATCAAATCAGCCTATCATATATTTCTAAAGGTCCTATATGTTCATATTGAACCATTTGGTCATTTTAAGCATTCCACAACTTCCAAAGTATAGTTTAAACATTCATAACACTTAGATATCAAGCTTCATGCAATTCTATCACTATTCACAATCATCAAAACATCACAAACCAATGTTCAAAGTCTTTAGCAATAGTCCATATAGTCCATTTTACAATACCAAAATGAATAGTCTAGTCCCATAAAACCAGTCCACATTGCCTTTATCAAAAGAGTTCAAAAACCTCAACACATGCTCAAACACAATGCCTTGTATAAATCACCCTTATTGCCCACTCCCCTCACCTCGGGATCATTATTCCTATGAAAAATATTGAAACACGAGTGTGAGCTTTACAAAGCTCAATGAGTGCTCAAGGATGCCACAATAAAACACAATGTCCGAGGTTAAAAGAAATTATACTAAGACAAATAATTATGGCACTCTTAAGCATAATTCAATCAATTCATAATTGATATATTGGCTACTTGTGATTTGAAAAACATATATGCAAACATATCTTATTGGATAAATGGGTCTCCAACACACCAAAGGCTTAAAGAGTTTAACATGTCCCATGTTAGTGCAGCATAAAGCTAACACTCTCCAACACATCAACATGTCTAATTGAATGGAGTCAAAACTCAACATTCCTTTATCTTTCCAACATATCCTGGGGCCTCAACGCCCATAATCAAAACATGTGTGGGTACTCAAATCCTATGGCATGCCAACTATATCCAATGATTTCAATAGATCACAAGGCCAACATATCCACTTACACACACTTATTTATTGTTTTATGCACACTTTCACTTGTCATGTTCACAAAACTATCACATTCACTTTTAATGCACTTTCAAGTGCCAACACAATGCTCAATGAGCCACAATCAGTATAGATCTCATATGTGTGCATAAACCAACAAATCTCATAAACACATCTCACTTTGCTATATTAGCTCATCATGTATCACATATCACATCATATATGCACTATTGGCAAAATAAGATAAGATTGAGTAGGAAAGCTTACACTCAGAACTTAGGATATGCTTTTAGGCTAACCTTAGCCCATAATTAACTCAAGTAATTATGCTACAAGCAACATTATAGTCCACTCACTACTTAACTGTAACAGCCCGATTTAGGGGCTAGTCAGAACAGTGGTTTCGGGACCACTAAACCGAGGTCGAGGAAATTAATTTGATGTTACTTTATGCGTTGTAGCATAATTATATGGATGCATGAAAATTTTGGTGCTTTAATTTGAGTGATAACATGCTTAATTTTGAGAAAGAAATAAATCGCATAAAGTGCGAAAGTTCTATTTTGCAAGGTAGAGGCACCTAATAATCATAGAATGTAAATTTGAGGTTTTTAAAGTGAAATTAGGCCATTTGGAGTGTGATGGCCGGCCATGTAGACAAGGGGGACAAGAGCATTAAATTTTTAGTCAAATTTGGTGGAAATTAGGTGATAAAATGAATAAAATAAGATGAGTAAAAGATGTTATCATCTTTCACTATTCACCCTTCTTCTTTCCACTTAAAATTGAAGAAGAAATAGAACTTTCAGGGTTCAAACTTTCAGCCAGGCTATCTCCCTTGCTAGTAAGTGATTTAGACGGTTTTTATTGATGATTTTTGTGTTTTTAGAGTCTCCAAAGCTTAAGCTAGCTAATGAGGGGACCAATTTGCAATATGGTTGAAAGTCCAGGGACTTGCCATGAGAGTAGTTATGTTGTTTGCTGAGTTTTATGAAAGAAAATGAATGTTAGGGAAGTAAGGAATAACTTTTGTGAAATGAGTTAGCATGAAAACACCTAATGAAGGCTTAAATGCAAAGAATGAATTTGTGTCATAAATGCATGAAATAGTTGGAATGGTGAGTAGTTGTAAGAGAAATAAATTTTCAGCAAGGTTTATTTATTGATAAAATGTGTTGAAAAATAATTTACGAGCAAAGGGGCAAAATTGTAATTTTGCCATAGTGCAATGGCAAAATGGTCATTTTTGCCTAAGTGTAGAAAATGATGCAATATGGTCATAGAATGATCTAAATGAGTGAATCTTATTGTTATAAATCAAGAAGAGCGCAGAATTAACCTTGACCGGGGAAAAGGCAAGGTCACGGATTAAATCATTAGTTGACGCGTTTTGCACCGAGGTAAGTTTATGTGTAAACAATGTATTGTATATATATATTACTATTGTTAACTAGTGTATAACTCAATTGTGAACACCTATGATCCAAGTGGATTTGATATGGTAGTTATTGAATAACTCTAGGATGAATGATAGTATGGATATGTAAGTGTGTTATATCAATTCTTAATGGTAGGCTAAGTGCGATACCACCTTAATACTTAATTAAGATGGGCTATATGCGATACCATCGTCTATTTATCATTTGGTGGGCTGTGTGCGATACCACCATAATTAGCCTCTTGGTGGGCTATGTACGATACCACCGTAATTAACCTTGAGGTGGGCTATGTGCGATACCATCCCAAATAAATCTGATGGTGGGTTAAGTGCGAAACCACCGAGAAAATGATCTCGAGTAGTTGATCAATAGAGTGTGATGTGTTGAATTATGAGACATTGTGATGCTAAGTGCAGGGAGTTTTGCTAATGAATGTATACATTAATCTTGTGACACGGTTGGAATGTGGAAATGGGAGGAATGAGTAAGCATGATTATGAATGTGGATTGTTTCTTGTTTAGTATGTATTGCTATATACTAAAATGTTATATTTTTTACATGTAAACTTACTAAGCTTGAAGCTTACTCCCCTTCTCTTTTCCCTTGTTATATAAAGTTTAAGAGCCGAGCCGGGATACATGGATAACCAGAAGATCGCCCACACTATCAGGTCACTTCGGTATATCTAGACTTAGTGATTTTGTATATGGCATGTATAAGGTCTAGGCTAGTTAGATTATTGTGTTATTTTGGCCAAAAGTGTGTTGGCCCCTTATTAAGATAACTATTTTGTATATTGCCATGGTTGATGGCTCACCTTATCATTTATGAAAACATAAAATTATTCATGGAAGTTCATATTGCAATTATGAGTTATTTATTGATATATTGTATGGATTCATGGAATGTGAGTTAGAGGGGTGCAAAAAGCTTGGCAAATAGCTTTGTTTTGTCCACATGGGTAGGCACACGGGCGTGTGTTTAGGCCGTGTGTAACATACGGTCAGTCCGTAGGCGTGTGCCCAGACCGTGTGAAGTCTGCACCTTGAAATTAGAATTTGAATCGCCACATGGTTGAAGCACACGGGCATGCCCAGACCGTGTGGATTAATCAGAAATGAACATAGACCAGCAATATAGGCGTGTGCCCAGGCCGTGTGATTCAAGTCAGTGTCGACCACGGGCGTCGAACACGGGCGTGTGAGATGATGTACGAGCGTGTCACTTCCTCCACGGGCGTGTGACCCCTGTCTAGGAGAAAAATTTTAAGATTTGCGAAAGTTTTCGATTGGGTTCCGAAACTCCTCGTATGTATGTTTAAGGCCTCGTAGGTTCATTATAAGGACGATAAGCATATGAATGAATAATTAAAAAGGTTTTTAATTCGAAATGAGTTTGATAACCCAAAGTTGTATAGTTGTGCGAGTTAAGTATAGTAACGCATCGTACCTAGTTCCGGCGTAGGATACGGGTAAGGGGTGTTACATTTAGTGGTATCAGAGCTATGGTTTAGTCGGTTCTCGGACTACTGTAGCGTGTGTAAGAGTCTAGCTATACATGCCATAAGAGTACAATGATAGTGTGGTGGCTATTGATGATTCTAAACTTTGTTTTTATGTAGTATATAGATCCTGATCAATCGGCTGCTGATGACGCAGCTAGTAATGCGCTTGCTCCTGCGTAAGGGACCGCGCCTGTGCATAGTGGACTCGAGACTAAGGGTCATGGAGAAGAGGCTCGAGAAGCCTTTCTCCAAATGATGAGTAACTGTTACACAGAATATGTGTGAACAAATCCTAATGCTCAACCTCCTCCACCCCCTCCTATACCTCAGGCAGTTCCTGTGGCTCCCCAAGGTATAGAATTGGTGATGACAACTAAGCTCCCGGTAGACAAAATTCGGAAGCAAGGTGCTGAGGATATTTGAGCTAATATAGATGATGACCCTGAGAGGGCAGATTTCTAGCTTGAGAACTCAACGAGAGTATTTGATGAACTCTCTTGTACGCCTGAGGAGAGCTTAAAGTGTGCCGTTTCCTTACTAAGGGACTCGGTATACCATTGGTGGAAAACATTGACATCAGTGGTTTCGAAGGAGAGAGTGACGTGGGATTTCTTTCTGGAAGAGTTCCGAAAGAAATATATAAGTCAGAGGTTCGTGGACCCGAAACGGAAAGAGTTCCTTGAGCTAAAGCAAGGAAAAATGAATGTGGTGGAATATGAGCGCGAATTTGTTAGGCTCAGTAAGTACGCGCAGGAGTGCGTGCCCACAGAAGCCATTTTATGCAAGAGATATGAAGATGGACTGAATGAAGATGTCTGACTTTTAGTCGGGATTTTAGAGCTAAAAGAATTTGTGGTATTGGTGGATAAGGCTAGTAAGGCTGAAAAATTGAGTAAAGAAAAGAGGAAGGTTGTGAGTGAGGCTCGGGATGTAAGAAAAAGGCCGATGAGTAAATCCTACCAAGCTCAACCGAAGAGGTCCAAGGAAGTGAACCCTCGAACGACTACATCAGTTTGGTACTCGCAGAGAGAGCGAGACAACACATACTTGGGTTCAAGAGTTTAGGCCACCTTGATGGCAAGTGTGGGCAATCCAAAGTCCAAACCGGAGTGCCCAAGTTGCGGCACATATCACACTGGAGAGTGTTGGGGAAACAATCAGAATTGTTATAAGTGTGGGTCCCCTGACCGTTTCATCCGAAATTGCCCTGAGAGGGATGATAAGGAGAGGAAGCAAGATATAAGATCAAGCAGTGTATCCTCCAGGGGTAGGCCACAAAAGAACCTGAGAGGTGGGACTAGTGGTAGAGGTGCATCACGAGACTCTACTATGAGGCCAGAGTGTCGGGCGCCAATAAGGACTTATGCTATTCGCGCTCGAGAAGAGGCATCATCACCAGATGTAATAACGGGTACTTTTTCTTTTCATGACACGTTTGTTATTGCTTTGATTGACCCGGGGTCAACCCATTCATATATTTGTATGAGATTGGCATTTAGCTTGAGTATGACTGTTCAGTCTACGAAATTTATAGTAAAAGTGTCAAGCCCGTTAGGTAAACATGTGTTAGTTGACAAGGTGTGTAGGAACTGTCCTTTGACAATTAGGGGTCATTGTTTTTCGGCAAACCTTATGTCGTTGCCGTTTGATGAATTTGATTTGATTCTTGGTATGGATTGGTTGACTACCCATAGTGTTTTAGTGAACCGTGGTAGTAAAATTATTGAATTGAAATGTGAAAATGGAGATGTTATTCGAGTTGAATCAGGTGAGTCAGATAGTTTACCGGTGATGATTTCTTCCATGATGGTTGAGAAATATTTGAGAAAAGGGTACGAGTCTTATCTCGCATTCATGTTAAATACTCAAGAGTCTGAAGTAAAGATTGAAACAGTGCCGGTTGTATGTGAGTATTCGGATGTATTCCCGAAAGAGTTACCCGGATTACCTCCAGTTAGAGAAGTCGAGTTTGGAATAGAGTTAGTTCTGGGAACGACACCTATATCGATTCCTCCATATAGGATGACACCCTTAGAGTTAAAAGAACTGAAGGTTCAATTGCAAGAGTTGACGGATAAGGGTTTTGCTAGACCTAGCTATTCACCGTGAGGTGCTCCAGTGCTTTTTGTAAAGAAAAAGGATGGGTCAATGAGATTGTGTATAGACTACATGATCGTTGTTTTATGCGATGTCAAAGTCTTAAAATTTATATGAAGAATGATCGAACCTGGAAACTAACTATGACAACGATTTGAGGCAAGCGCACCTATCGAACAGTAGTATAGTTAAGGCAAGACCGGATTGTCGAACCCAAAGGAACTAAAAGTACTAATATTAACTTTCTTTTTATTATCTAACCTAAAATGAAGGGAATTTGTTATTTAATTTAAATTAACTAACTACTAAGCTGAAGACTCTATGACAAAGAAGAATGAAATTGGGGAAATACTTGTAAGAGAAAACCAATTGACTAAGACAATACCCGAGGAAGAATCCGCCTAGACTTCACTTGTTATCTAACTCTGAACCAGACGATTTATTCACTTGACTTGATCCGTAGGATTCCTTAACGTATATTAATCCCTCTCTTGAGGCGACTAACGTCTAACCCTAGGTTGATTAATTGAAATCTCTTTCTAATTAAAACCCCTAGAATTGCATTAACTCGATCTATGGACTCCCATATTAGGTTTGACCCTAATTCAACAGATTTTCATCACCCTATCTCTAGGCGCGCGAGCAACGCCACTTAACTATGCTAGATCTACTCTTAGGCAGAGACTTTTGCTCCTCCACCTAAGTACATCATACTTGAATTAATATCCCGGAAATATCAACACAAGAATTAAGAACAAGTCAAATATTTATCATATAGTTTAGCAAACGATAACAAGATTCATCTTAGGTTTCATCCCCCTCAGGTATCTGAGGGTTTCGTTCATAATAATAAAAGAAAACATCTCAGAAGAAAAGATAAAACAAAACATAAGAAATCCCTAAAACCCCCTGAAGGAATTGAAGGAGAGATCCTCCGTCTTGAGTATGATTTCGGCTTCTTGAGATGAATCAACTGGCTATCTTCGAGTAACTCCCCACAAATCTGCCCTTTTTGGCCTAGCTAGACGCCCCCTGACTAAAGCCCTGGGTTCCCCCTTTTTAGGTTATACTTAGGGTGTTTATATAGGCTTTTGAATGTGTCACGACAGGGACACGCCCATGGAACACGCTCGTGTGGATCGTGGCTAGGCCGTGTTCGAGACTATTGAATGAGGCACGACCGTGTGGTCTTGGGCCTAGGTCGTGTTGATTTTGTGATATGGCCCATTTACTCCATTTTGGGCCCGTTTCTCGTTCTTTTCATCATCCGATGCTCTTATGAGTATAAAACATGAAAACAAAGGATTAAGAGCACCAAACTACACAATTCAAGGCTTAAATAATCCAAAAGCGTGCTAATTGTGGGATTAAAATATGTTATTATTACAGTTAATCAAATACCCCCACATTTAAGCTTTTGCTTGTCCTCAAGCAAAATTCTCAACTCACAATTAAAATGAACTTCCTCGATTCATAATATTCATCAATAATGTTTCATCATAATTCAAAGGTAATTCATACATTGACAATTTAAATAGAAGGGTCCTAAAGATTCAAACAATCAAAGTCATACATTTATAGCCCGAAAATGTTAGGTGTTTCCCCTTACCTAATTAATTATCTCTGATTCAAAATCGACAAGAGTTGACATCCTCACTAAAGATTCACTCAAATCACTCAAAGTGTTTAAGGTTCAAAATTAAGCACTCAAAAGTTGAACATGAAAAGTTAATCCCATAGGCTTGCCTGAAAATCAAATCTCTACACTATAAAATGAGATGATACACAGATCAAAAGGTCTGTAAAAAGGGTTGTAATGGGGCTTAGGTTAAAGGTGTGGATAAAGGCTGAATTAGAAGGTTAGAATCGAGATTGAATTGACAATTCATTACTAATAATACGAGCTTCTTCTTCAAGATGTGGAATTTTAAACGTATAAGCTCAATTACATAGAACAAATACTGAATATACTTCTTTTTTTTTAAGAACAAGTCAAATAATAACGGATGAATTCAACTACTGGAATAAAGTAATTAGGAAACTGATCAATTCAAATCTCGATATAAGGGTGGTCAAAAAGAATGGTAATAACAAATACAAAGGGTTTTGGGTTAATATTAGCTGGTGAGTCAAGAAAAAGGGTCGTTAGGATCAACGGGGTTCGCTAGGGGTTAATTATGAAGGTAGGCTTTTTAGTGGAGTAAGTGGGTTAAAACCTAGGTGCCTTTATCATCTCTGATTATCAAATCAAGGGTGTGGTCTCGACATGTATAATCGAAGCAAGTTCTAGAATAACAAATCAATGTTGACACACTCATAATCAATAAAGTGAGCAAGAAAAAGAATATATGCTCTATAAGGATCAAAATCTCACAAAAATTATGGGTCTTTGATGTCAACCTTGAAAATTTCAAACTTCAAGGTAATAATTAGATTCAGGTAGACAACCTAATTTTTTTTTTAATTCTGAAAAATAGACTTATCATGCTTGATTCTCTAGTATCTTAAAGTTTAATCATCACTGCACAATTATCAATGAATTAATCCAAAACATATTAATAAAAATCATGAATCAGGGGAATTTCATTCTAATCATAATATGAGAAACTTACTTTAGAACGAGGTATAATTCAGGGATTTTCAAATAATACTATAGTTAACCCCCCCACACTTAAGATGTACGTTGCCCTCAATGTACAAAGATAGATAATAGCAATATAATAATCAAAAGATAGGGAGAGAAGTGAAACTTCCTGAATTATGGATGAAATCCTTGGAGGGTGTTCCATGACGAATGTGATGACTAGGTATAAGTGATGTTTTCGTTCCTTGAGTGGTATATTTAATCTATTTAATCTGCAAAGTCATCAAGTAGATTTTAGGGAATGGATGTTGTTATGAAAACTTGTGGTTAGATAGCCAGTGATAAAGTTAGATCAATAGTACTAATGAAACTTTCAAGTCTTTACACAGTTAACTAAAATAGAAGCAAAATTAAAATGAAAATAAAAGTAGAAATAAAAGTAGAAGTGAAAATAAAAAATAAAAATAAAATAAAAATAGTAAAAATAAAAAAGAAAAGGACTCAGAGGTCCTCTGCATCAGCTGGGTCGGATGGTGGTGGCGGTGATGAGATGTGAAGGTACTGACATATCTGGTGGAGGGTGGTGTCAATATGGTTGAAGCGCTGGAAGCATTACTACTCAAATCGTGTTAGGCGCTCAGATATGTCTGAAATAAATGCTGCCGCATGGGATGGACGATGGCTCGGTGGTGGTGCTTCCTGTGTTGGGGGGACATCGTCAGTAATGTCCTTAGGGTCCTCCTCGTCGGTAGTGGGTGCTAGCCGATATTGGGGGGATCGGTCCCTCGTCGATGTTGAATCATCCTCATGTGTAGCATCGTCTGGATGCCCTGTGGGGATATCTGACCTATCAGTGTGAGGGAGGAGATCTGAGCGTCGATGTTGAGGAGCCCGAAATATCGGGCCAAGCGTGTGATGTAGGGACCCATAGATATGACCCCTCTTCTATGTTGCTCTGTTCGATGTTGAATGGCACGAGCTATGAAATAGGCTAAGTCGATAACATGCTCGTTGGCCATGCACCATAGGTAGTAGACGTCGTGAGTGTTGACGACGCCGGTGCTCTTCTGCGTACCTGTCAACGTATGAGATAAAATAGCGTGTACTTACCTCAGGGGAAGGGTGAGAGCCGTTGCTTTGGAGCGACTGGGGTTATAAATAGGGTTGTTGAAAGCTATCTTGTACCAACATTTTGTGGGAGTTATATGGATGTGGCGGAGAAGATCTTTAAAATCATCATCTTGCATGAATTCATCAGTGTAGAGTCCCAGAGCGACTCCAAATTATGGGACACTCATCTTACAGACTAGGCCTCCGAGGCGGAATTGGATAGTGCCAGGGTCGTCGAAGTTGGTCATCACAGTTTGGAGGTGGAAAGTAGAGCAGAGTTCCAGAGTGAGCTCTAGGTAAGTGGGCTCAATGATGTCGAAAAATTGCCCCCACGGGTCTATGAATAATAAGGCCCGCACCTCATCTGCTAGCTGAACCTGCTCTAGAGCGGTCCAATCGATACATCGTCCTGCGCTGAGAGGTCTTGAGCGTAGTATCTGGTAACGATCCTTCTGAATACCTGGAGGAAAACGTAAGAATGGGTGGCGCACTTCGGTGGTTGCGCTGGCTGATGACAAACCGGGTCCCTTTCATTTTTTGGAACTAGGGACTGCGGTTTTCTTACCTCAGGACGATGACATTATGGGCCTAAAAATAACCGATAATCAATGATTCAAGTACATTTCCAACCAATACATATCAAGGGCTTCGATCAATATCCAATATATACAAAGACTAACTCATAATAAGATAATTCAACCATATTTCGTATGCGCAAGAACTTGACAACGAGTGATTCAATCTAATGCTAATCATTATTATTTAAACAAAGATTAAATGACTAAATCAATCTAATAGTGATAATAATAAACTAAAATAATAAGAATAACTTAACTAAATAAAATTTTAATTATAAAACAGTTAAATGGAGGGAAATGTAACAATGAAAGGTGACCGGTAGCGTTTTTGGAGAGAGGCAGCGTGGTTGGCCGGAGCACGGGCTTGTAGAGGTGTGATACGGGCGTGTGCTGCAAATAGTTGGGGAGCACAGCTGTGGAATTCCTTTGGGTGGGCATGTACTCTTGTTGGCACGGGCGTGGTCTAGTTTTCTATGGTAATATGAAAGAAAGAAGAAGATAAAGGATGGGGGAAGTCAAGGGTGGGGGTTTCTTTGATGGTGGCCGGAGTGAGGGGAAAGGATTTTAAGGGAAACGACTAGGGTTGGGAGTTTGGGGAAAACGGTGGACGATGCTCTTTAAATAGGGAAGGGGACACGGGCAGGTGCCACGCCCGTGTTTCTTTTATTTAGCCCGTGTTTTTCGTGATTTTTAAATTTGGGTACGTTTGAGATGTTGCCCACGCTTGTGCTCCTCTGCCGTGTGCTATTATGTTCGCTTCTCCCACGCCCGTGCGACGGTTGCCACGCTCGTGTCCATGTAATGTTGTCAGTGTCTCACACAGTCGGTAGGCACAGTCGTGGTTCATGCCTATGCTGGTTTACTCAGGATAGACCACGGTTGCTTAGCACGGCCGTGGTCTTGTTATTGCAGCCCATCTTGGAAATTTTTTTTCTTCATCTCGCACGTCTACTGGCACACCCATTTTTCGTCCCATGGCGTCCACACGGCCACGGGCACGCCCGTGTGCAAGGCCGTGTGGTAGGGAAACCTGCGCGGAATCGGTTAGTTTGGAGTTAGATGCTAAAAATCACAAATATAATGTTAGTGAAGTCAGTGTTCGGGTTGCCTCCCGAGAAGCGCTCATTTAAAGTCTTAAGCTAGACTCACCCTGTTTTCATTTCTAAATGAAGGTTCACGGAGCTGAAGCTCCTCTCTCAATTCCTTGAAATCTTCACCATTATAAAGTTTCAGTCGGTGACCATTTACCTTGAATGTTCCCTGAGTTGGATGGGTTACCTCGACTGTGCTGTAAGGAAAAATAGTTTTGATCACAAATGGACCTGACCACCTTGATTTCAGCTTTCTAGGAAATAGTTTGAGCCTTGAATTATACAGCAGGACCAAGCCTCCTACTTCGAATTACTTTGATTGTTTTAAGCGAGCATCATGGCGTCGTTTTGTTGCCTCCTTATATAGTCGTGAGTTCTCGTAGGCCTCAACTCGCCATTCATCTAGCTCGTTCAACTGTATCATCCTCTTCTCACCTGCAATTTTAATATCGTAATTCACGAATTTTATAGCCCAGTAAGCTTTGTGCTCTAACTCAAATGGTAGATGACAACTTTTTCCATAGACAAGTTTGTACGGGGATGTTCCTAAAGAGGTTTTAAATGCTGTTCTATAGGCCCATAAAGCATCATCTACTTTTACTGCCCAATCTTTCTTGTTTGATTCAACTATTTTCTCTAAGATCCGCTTGAGCTCTCGATTTGTCACTTCCACTTGCCCACTGGTTTGAGGGTGATAAGGGGTAGCTGTTCTGTGGTGTACTCCATAGTTTTTTAAGATTTTATCAAATTGAGTATTTCAAAAGTGAGTACCCTATCACTAATAATCACTCTGGGTGTTCCAAAATGAGAGCAGAGTTTCTTAAAAAACCTTTCTACTGCTCTAGCATCATTAGTAGGTAAAGCTTGGGCTTCCACCTATTTTGACATGCAATCTACTGCTACTAAGATGTATTTATTTCCGAATGAACTAGGAAACGGACCCATAAAGTCAATACCCCATAAGTCGAATATTTCACATGATAACATATATGTTTGAGGCATTTCATCGCGTTTAGAAATATTACCTGTTCTTTGGCATTTATCACATGAAACAACATACCTATTGGCGTTTTTAAACAGAGTTGGCCAATAAAATCCTAATTTGAGCGTTTTGTGTGCTGTCTTAATCCCTCTGTAATGTCCTCCTGAAGGTCCTGAATGGCAATGTTATAGGATTTTGCTTGCTTCTGCCTTTGTAACACATCTCCGAATTACTTGATCTGCACATATGCGGAAAAGAAATGGGTCCTCCAAAAAATATCTTTCCGCATCAGCAAAGAATCGCTTCTTTTGATGATGTGTTAACCTTTTTGGTAGGATGTTAGCAGCTAAATAATTCGCAATATCTGCAAACCACGGTACCTCGGAGTTAGTTATAGAAAAGAGTTGTTCCTCAGGGAACGAGTCGTTTATCTCACTTTCGTCGAGTTCTTCGATATGTGGGTTCTCAAGTCTGGAGAGGTGATCTGCTGCAAGATTTTTAGCTCCCTTCTTATCCTAAATTTCCAAATCAAATTCCTGTAAGAATAGGATCCATCGTATGAGTCGAGGTTTTGCATTAGGTTTAGTTAAAAGATAACGAAGAGCTGAATGGTTAGTGTAAACGACAACTTTAGATAATATCAGATACTGTTTAAATTTGTCAAATGCAAAAACTACAGCTAGCAATTCTTTCTCTGTGGTTGTGTAGTTTTCTTGTGCAGGCGTCAATGTTCTACTAGCATAATAAATTGGCTGAAAATGCTTGTTTCTTCGCTGTCCCAAAACTGCACCTACTGCAAAATCACTCGCATCACACATTAGTTCAAAGGGTAGATTCCAATCAGGTGCAATTATAATCGGAGCATTTATTAGTTTATCTTTGAGGATATTAAATGCATCTAAACACTCCTGATCAAAATTGAAAGAAACATCTTTTTCTAGTAATCTTGTTAAAGGCTTAGTTATTTTAGAGAAATCTTTAATGAATCTTCTATAAAATCCAGCATGTCCTAAAAAACTTCTAATAGCCTTAACTGAACTAGGGGGAGGTAATTTTTCTATGGTTTCAATCTTTGCTTTATCTACCTCGATCCCTTTACTAGAAATCTTATGTCCTAACACAATCACCTCTCTAACCATAAAGTGACATTTTTCCCAATTTAAGACAAGGTTCATTTCCTCACATCTTATTAGAACTCGTTCTAAATTTTTAAGGCAAAGATGGAAAGAATTACCGAATACCGAGAAGTCATCCATAAATACCTCCATAATGTCTTCCACAAGTTCGTCAAAGATGGCCAACATGCAGTGCTAAAAAGTAGCAGGAGCATTACATAATCCAAAAGGCATTCTACGATAAGCAAACGTACCGTATGGACATGTAAATGTTGTCTTTTCTTGATCCTCATGAGCTATTGGGATTTGGAAGTAGCCGAAGATTCCGTCCAAGAAGCGGTAATACATATGCCCTGATAATCTTTCTAACATCTGATCAATAAAGGGCAAAGGGAAGTGATCTTTTCTAGTGGCATCGTTCAGCTTTCTATAGTCAATACAGGCTCTCCAACTTGTGACTGTTCTTGTAGGAATCAATTCATTCTTTTCGTTGGCTGCAACAGTCATGCCTCCTTTCTTTGGAACTACCTGCACAGGACTTACCCAAGTACTGTCAGAAATAGGATAAATTATTCCTGCATCTAGAAGTTTAATTACCTCAGCTTTGACAACTTCTTTCATATTGGGGTTCAAACGTCTCTGAGGTTGCACACACGATTTATACTCATCTTCCATTAAAATTTTGTGGGTGCAGAATGATGGGCTTATTCCTTTAATGTCAGACATTTTCCACGCTATGGCTCTTTTATGTTTCCTTAGTACCCTTAGCAAATCTTCTTTCTCTTTGGGTCCTAGTTCTGAAGAGATGATTACTGGTAGCGTAGAATTATCTCCGAGGAATGCATATTCTAAATGTTTTGGCAATTGTTTTAATTCTAATTTGGGCAACTCGTCAATAGAGGGTTTCTATTTTAGTTCGTCGTTGATTCCAATACCCTCTATTTTTGTCTGTCTAGAGTATGATGTATTAGGATTCAATTCATCGATATCGTCATCTATCCCCTCACCTTGTGTAAGACACAGTTCCATTGTGTCATTGTGCATGATTTCCTGCAAAGACTCTTGAAAAGTGTGATCAGTGGCATCAACAAAGTAACAAGAATCATCTTGTTCTCTAGAATATCGCATGGCATCGTAAATTTGAAAAATAATTTCCTCATCGCCTACCCTTAGTGCAAGTTTACCATCACCAACATCAATGACAGCCCTAGCAGTAGCTAGAAAGGGTCGTCTCAAAATTAAAGGTACCTCCACGTCCTCATTCATGTCAAGCACAACAAAATCAATAGGAAATATAGATTTATCTACTTTCACCAGAACATTTTCGATAATTCCCCTAGGATATTTAACAGATCTGTCAGCTAACTGAATACTTATCCTAGTGGGTTTTGGTTCCCCGAGACCAAGTTGCCTAAACATTTTATAAGGCATTAAATTAATACTGGCACTTAAATCAGCAAGTGCTTTCTCTATGTTCAAACTACCAATTAAACAGGGAATAGTGAAACTTCCTGGATCTTTCAATTTGGTTGGCAGCTTGTTTTGGATGATAGCTGAGCATTCTTCATTAAGTTCCACTGTTAAAATTTCTTCGAACTTCCTCTTATTTGTTAGAAGCTCCTTTAAAAATTTTGCATATGTTGGCATCTGCGGAATAGCTTCAACAAAAGGTAAGTTAATATGTAACTGTTTGAAAAGTTCAAGAAATTTACCATATTGTGTGTCTAAGCGGTCTTTCTTCAACTTCGCTGAATATGGGATCGTTGGTTTAATTTCCTCATGGGTCGGGGTTGCCTTTGCCTTATCAGTTTCACGGGGTTGCCTTTGCCTTATCAGTTTCATGTGGTATCTTTTTCTTTGTTTCGACTAACTCCTTTCCACTTCTTAGCGTCACTGCTTTTACTTGCTCTTTTTCCCTAGGTAAGCTTTCTGATCGTATTTTAGAAACTAACTTAGTAAGTTGCCCAATTTGATCCTTGAGCTCTACTGTGTCGATGCTTGCTGTTTTTCAAGTTTTGTTTCTATATTTTGGAAACATGTTTCCGTGACTGCTATGAATTTTGTTAGTATCTCCTCGAGGTTCAGCTTCTTTTCCTGTGGGTAGGGCTATTATTGGAAGTTTTGGGATCGTTGTTGCCTTTGATTTCCTTGACCACCCCATGAGAAATTGGGGTGGTTTTTTCAACCTGGATTATAAGTATTACTATAAGGGTTATTTTGAGATCGGAAATTATTACCCATATAGTTCATTTGTTCGCTCTCCATGCCCTATCTGTAGGATGGGTACTCAGGATTCGCCAAGCCTCCACTTGTCTCACATTGCATAACTGGATGTACCTGCGAAGAACACAACCATCAATCTTTTTATTTAGCATGTCTACCTGATTTGATAGTAAGGTTACTGCATGGAGGTTGAAAACTTCGGCTGCTTTTGCTGGCCTTGTCCTTGTAACTTGCCACTGATAGTTATTCAATGACATCTCCTCTATAAACACGTAGGCTGCTTCAGGAGTTTTGTTATTCAGAGTTCCACTGGCTGTTGAATCGATTAATTGCCTTGTTGAAGGGTTCACACCGTTGTAGAAAGTTTGGACCTGTAGCCACAAAGGTAACCCGTAGTGTGGCACCTCCTCAACAAATCTTTGTATCTCTCCCATGCATCATAAAGTGTCTCTAAATCCATCTGCATAAAAGAAGAGATATCATTCCTTAACTTGGCCGTTTTGGCCGGCGAAAAATATTTTAATAAAAATTTCTCGGTCATTTGGTCCCATGTAGTGATTGACCCTCGTGGAAGAGAATGCAACCACTGTTTAGCTTTGTTCCTCAAGGAAAAGGGAAATAACCGAAGACAGATGGTATCATCAGAAACGCCATTTATTTTGAAGGTATCATAGAATTCTAGAAAATTCGCTAAGTGTGTGTTAGGATCCTCATCCTGCAAACCATCAAACTGAACAAACTGTTGTATCATCTGTATAGTGTTAGGCTTCAGTTCAAAATTTTTTGCAGCAATAGTAGGCTTAACAATACTTGACTCAGTTCCTCTTAAATTAGGTTTAGCATAATCATACATAGTTCGAGGAGCATGATGTTCGGCCATCTCTGGAGGTGGCGGATTATTCTCAGCCATCTCTTCGATGGTATTAACTTCGTCTTCTTGCTCTTCTTGGATGTAGTTTAAGCTTTGCCTTATCTCTCTACGATTTCTGCGGACTGTACCTTCAATATCACTATCGTAAAGTAGGGGTCCTGTCGGGTTCCTTCTAGTCATAAACTAGAGGTACCTGAAAGGAACAAAAGAAAGAAAATTAGCAAAGTTAAAAATAAAAGTAAATAAAAATGGCTAAAGTAATAAAAATTAAGCTTTCTTAATATTTCAGTTCCCCAGCAACGGCGCCAAAAACTTGATCGTTGTTTTATGCGATGTCAAAGTCTTAAAATTTATAGGAAGGATGACCGAACCTGGAAACTAACTATGACAACGATTTGAGGCAAGCGAACCTATCGAACAGTAGTATAGTTAAGGCAAGACCGGATTGTCGAACCCAAAGGAATTAAAAGTACTAATACTAACTTTCTTTTTATTATCTAGCTTAAAATAAAGGGAATTTGTTATTTAATTTAAATTAACTAACTACTAAGCTAAAGACTCTAAGACAAAGAAGAATGAAATTGGGGAAAATACTTGTGAGAGAAAACCAATTGACTAAGACAATACCTAAGGAAGAATCCACCTAGACTTCACTTGTTATCTAACTCTGAACCAGACGATTTATTCACTTGACTTGATCCGTAGTCTTCCCTAACGTATATTAATCCCTCTCTCGAGGTGACTAACGTCTAACCCTAGGTTGATTAATTGAAATCTCTTTCTAATTAAAACCCCTAGAATTGCATTAACTTGATCTATGGACTCCCATATTAGGTTTGACCTTAATCCGACAGATTTTTGTCACCCTATCTCTAGGCGCACGAGCAACTCCGCTTAACTATGCTAGATCTAGTCTTAGGCAGGGACTTTTGCTCCTCCACCTAAGCACATCATACTTGAATTAATATCCCGGAAATATCAACACAGGAATTAAGAACACATAATTAAGAACAAGTCAAGTATTTATCATATAGTTCAGCAAACGATAACAAGATTCATCTTAGGTTTCATCCACTCAGGTATCTGAGGGTTTAGTTCATAATAATAAAAGAAAACATCTCAGAAGAAAAGATAAAACAAAACATAAGAAATCCCTAAAACCCCCTAAAGGAATTGAAGGAGAGATCCTCCGTCTTGAGTATGATTCCGGCTTCTTGAGATGAATCAACTGGCTATCTTCGAGTAACTCCGCACAAATCTACCCTCTTTGGCCTAGCTGGACGCCCCCTGACCAAAAGCCCTGTGTTCCCCCTTTTTAGGTTATACTTAGGGTGTTTATATAGGCTTTTGAATGTGTTTCTTCGCCTCTAAGTATCCTAATCCGAGTGAAATTTCTCTTTGTCACAACAGGGACACGCCCATGGAACACACCCGTGTGAATCGTGGCCAGGCCGTGTTCGAGACTATTAAATAAGGCACGGCCGTGTGGTCTTGGGCCCAGGCCGTGTTGATTTTGTGATATGGCCCATTTACTCTGTTTTGGGCCCGTTTCTCGTTCTTTTCATCATCCGGTGCTTTTCTGAGTATAAAACATGAAAACAAAGGATTAAGAGCACCAAATTACACAATTCAAGGCTTAAATCATCCAAAAGCGTGCTAAATATGGGATTAAAATATGTTATTATTACGGTTTATCACTACAGGCAGCTCAACAAAGTGACTGTGAAAAACAAGTATCCTTTACCAAGGCTAGATGATCTATTTGACCAATTAAAGGGAGTTACGGTTTTCTCCAAGATTGACCTGAGGTCCGGTTTATTACCAGTTGAGGGTTAAAGAGCAAGATGTATCGAAAACAACATTCCGGACGAGGTATGGCCATTATGAGTTTCTTGTCATGCCATTCAGTTTAACTAATGCACCTGCGATTTTTATGGACCTAATGAACTGTGTCTTCCGACTGTATTTGGACAAGTTTGTGGTTGTCTTTATTGATGACATATTGATTTATTCTCGGGATGAGAGTGATCATGCAGAGTATCTGAGGATTGTTTTGCAGACTTTAAAAGACAAGCAGTTGTATGCTAAATTTAACAAGAGCGAGTTTTGGCTCTGAGAAGTCAGATTCCTAGGACACGTCGTATCGGGAGATGGTATTAGAGTTGACACAAGTAAGATCTTGGCTATTGTGGAGTGAAAAGCACCATAGGATGTGTCAGAAGTCAGAAGCTTTTTGGGTTTAGTGGGGTACTACAGACGGTTCGTGAAGGGGTTTTCTATGATTGCCATATCGATGACGAAACTGTTGCATAAGGATGTTAAGTTTGAATGGACTGAAAAGTGTTAACAGAGTTTCGAGAGATTGAAGACATTGTTGACTGATGCACCGATTTTAGTGCAACCTGAGTCGGGCAAAGAGTTTTTGGTTTACAGTGATGCGTTGTTAAATGGTCTCGGTTCTGTGTTGATGCAAGAGGGTAAGGTAGTCGCTTACACCTCGAGACAGTTAAAATCACATGAGAAGAATTATCTGACTCATGACTTGGAGTTGGTTGCGACTATTTTCGCGATTAAAATTTGGCGACATTATTTGTATGGCGAGAAGTCCCGAATCTTCACGGATCATAAAAGCTTGAAGTACTTGATGGATCAAAAGGATTTGAATTTGCAACAACGACGATGGCTTGAGTTATTGAAGGACTATGAGCTAGTAATTTATTACCATCCGGGGAAAGCGAATGTGGTTGCGGATGCCCTGAGTAGGAAATCATTGTATGCTTTGAGAGCTATGAGCACGAACTTAACATTGTTTGATGATGGTGCTATATTAGCCGAGTTGAGGGCTAGGCCACTATTTGTTCAACAGATATGTGAAGCTCAAAAGAATGATGATGAACTGCAAGCTAAGAAAGCTAAGTGCGAATCGGAGAATGATTCTGAATTTCGAGTGAATTCGGATGGTTGTTTAATGTTCCATGACAGGATTTGTGTTCCTAAGGATGGTGAGTTGATTTGGAAGATTTTGAATGAAGCCCATAGTAGTTACTTGTCAGTACATCCGGGCAGTACAAAAATGTACAATAATCTAAAGAAATTTTATTGGTGGCCGGGAATGAAAAGGGACATCTTTGAGTTTGTAACAAGATGTCTAATTTGTCAACAAGTGAAGGCTGAGCATCAAGTACCTTCGGAATTGCTTCAACCAGTGATGGGTCCCGAGTGGAAGTGGGATCGAATCACCATGGATTTTGTGACGGGGTTACCTACGACTCCGAAAAAGAAAGATGCTGTGTGGGTTGTCGTAGATAGACTAATGAAGTCGACTCATTTTATATCGGTGTGTATTGATTATTCACTGGATAAGTTAGCCGAGTTGTATATTGCGGAGGTGGTGAGATTACATAGAGTGCCCACATCTATTATCTCGGATAGAGATTCGAGATTCACTTCGAGGTTTTGGAAGAAATTACAGGAAGCCTTGGGTACAAGGTTAAATTTTAGTACTGCATTCCATCCTTAAAATAACGGCCAATCTAAAAGATAATTCAAGTTCTTGAAGATATGCTTCGATGTTGCGTGTTAGAATTCGAAGGTAGTTGGGAAAGATACCTACCCTTAGTCGAATTTGCTTACAACAACAGTTATCAATCGAGTATACGGATGGCACCGTATGAAGCATTGTATGGTCGTAAGTGTCGGACTCCTTTGTATTGGATCGAGCTGAGTGAGAAGCAAATTCATGGGGTTGATCTGGTTAAAGAGACCAAGGGAAAAGTGAAAGTGATTCGGGATAGTCTGAAAGCTGCTTCAGATTGACAAAAGTCGTACATGGATTTGAAAAGGAAAGAAATCAAGTTTAAGGTGGGTGACAGGGTATTTCTGAAAGTGTCCCCGTGGAAGAAAATATTGAGGTTTGGTCGAAAAGGGAAATTGAGTCCGCGGTTCATAGGGCCGTATGAGATTATCGAAAAGATTGGGCCAGTGGCATATCGGTTGGCTTTACCGGTAGAGTGAGAGAAAATTCATAATGTGTTTCATGTATCGATGTTAAGGCATTATCGCTCTAATCCTTACCATGTGATTCCTCCAACAGAAATTGAGATACGACTGGATATGACATATGAGGAGGAGCCGATTAAAATCTTGGCTTGAGAGGTGAAACAGTTGAGGAATAAGGACATAGCCTAAGTAAAAGTGTTATGGAAAAAACACGGTGTAGAGGAGGCTACGTGGGAACTTGAAGAAGCCATGAGAGAACAATATCCAAACCTCTTTACCGGTAAGATTTTCGAATATGAAAATCTCTAAAGGACGGGAGAGTTGTAACAGCCCGATTTAGGGGCTAGTCGGAACAGTGGTTTTGGGACCACTAAACTGAGGTCGAGGAAATTATTTTGATGTTACTTTATGTGTTGTAGCATAGTTATATGGAGGCATGAAAATTTTGGTGCTTTAATTTGAGTGATAACATGCTTAATTTTGAGAAATGACTAAATCGCATAAAGTGCGAAAGTTCTATTCTGCAAGGTAGAGGTACCTAATAATCATAGAATGTAAATTTGAGGTTTTTAAAGTGCAATTAGGCCATTTGGAGTGTGATGACCAGCCATGTAGACAAGGGGGACAAGAGCATTAAATTTTCAGTCAAATTTGGTGGAAATTAGGTGATAAAATGAATAAAATAAGATGAGTAAAAGATGTTATCATCTTTCACTATTCACCCTTCTTCTTTCCACCAAAAATTGAAGAAGAAATAGAACTTTGGGGGTTCAAACTTTCAACCAAGCTATCTCCCTTGCGAGTAAGTGATTTAGACGATTTTTATTGATGATTTTTGTGTTTTTGGAGTCCCCAAAGCTTAAGCTAGCTAATGGGAGACCAATTTGGAATATGGTTGAAAGTCTAGGGACTTGTCATGAGAGTAGTTTTGTTGTTAGCTGAGTTTTATGAAAGAAAATGAATGTTAGGGAAGTAAGGAACAACGTTTGTGAAAGGAGTTAGCATGAAAACACCTAATGAGGGCTTAAATGCAAAGAATGAATTTGTGTCATAAATGCATGAAATAGTTGGAATGGTGAGTAGTTGTAAGAGAAATAAATGTTTAGCAAGGCTTATTTATTGATAAAATGTGTTGAAAAATGATTTACGAGCCTAGGGGCAAAATTGTAATTTTGCCATAGTGCAAGGGCAAAATGGTCATTTTTGTCTAAGTGTAGAAAATGATGCAATATGATCATAGAATGATCTAAATGATGAATCTTATTGTTATAGATCAAGAAAAGGGCAGAATTAACCTTGACCGGGGAAAAGGCAATGTCACAGATTAAATCATTAGTTGACGCGCTTTGCACCGAGGTAAGTTTATGTGTAAACAATGTATTATATATATATATATATATATATATATTACTGTTGTTAACTAGTGTATAACTCAATTGTGAACACGAATGATCCAAGTGTATTTGATATGGTAATTATTGAATAACTCTAGGATGAATGATAATATGGATATGTAACTGTGTTATATCAATTCTTAATGGTGGGCTAAGTGTGATACCACCTTAATACTTAATTACAATGGGCTATGTGTGATACCATCGTCTATTTATCATTTGGTGGGCTGTGTGCGATACCACCGTAATTAACCTCTTGGTGGGCTATGTGCTATACCACCGCAATTAACCTTGAGGTGGGCTATGTGCGATACCACCCCAAATAAATCTAATGGTGGGCTAAGTGCGAAACCATCGAGAAATTGATCTCGAGTAGTTGATCAATAAAGTGTGATGTGTTGAATTATGGGACGTTGTGATGGAAGCGCAGGGAGTTTTGCTAATGAATGTATACATTAATCTTGTGACACGGTTGGAATGTGGAAATGGGAGGAATGAGTAAGCATGATTATGAATGTGGACTGTTTCTTGTTTAGTATGAATTGCTATAAACTAAAATGTTATATTGTTTACATGTAAACTTACTAAGCTTAAAGCTTACTTCCATTCTCTTTTCCCTTATTATATAGAGTTTAAGAGTCGAGCCGGGATACGTGGATAACCAGAAGATCGCCCACACTATCAGCTCACTTCGGTATATCTAAACTTAGTAATTTTGTATATGGCATGTATAGGGGCTAGACTAGTTAATTATCGTGTTATTTTGGCCAAAATTGTGTTGGCCCCTTATTAAGATAACTATTTTTGTATATTGCCGTGGTTGATGGCTCACCTTATCATTTACGAAAATATGAAATTATTCATGGAAGTTCATATTGCAATTATGAGTTATTTATTGATATATTGTATGGATTCATGGAATGTGAGCTAGAGGGGTGCAAAAAGCTTGGCAAATAGCCTTGTTTTGTCCACATGGGTAGGCACAAGGGCGTGTGTTTAGGCCGTGTGTGACATACGGCCAGTCTGTGGGCGTGTGCCCAGGCTGTGTGAAGTCTACACCTTGAAATTAGAATTTGAATCGCCACACGGTTGAAGCACATGGGCGTGCCCAGGCCATGAGGATTAATCAGAGATGACCACAGACCAGCAATATGGGTGTGTGCCCAGGGCGTGTGATTCAAGTCAGCGTCGAACACGGGCATGTGAGATGATGCACGGGCGTGCCACTTCCCCTACGGGCGTGTGACCCCTGTCTAGGAGAAAAATTTTAAGATTTGCGGAAGTTTTCGGTTGGGTTCTGAAACCCCTCGTATGTATGTTTAAGGCCTCGTAAGTTCATTATAAGGACGATAGACATATGAATGAATAATTAAAAAGGTTTTTAATTCGAAATGAGTTTGATAACCCAAAGTTGTATAGTTGTGCGAGTTAAGTATGGTAAAGCCTCGTACCTAGTTCCGGCGTAGGATACGGGTAAGGGGTATTACATTAACTTTCGCTTGATTGCCAGAAGCTTAAACAAACTTCTCCTTGCCTTTCGCCTTACTTGTACAAGGTTTCGATGGATCCATAACTTTGCAAACATATTAAATGCAAAGTCATTTGACCACTAACAGCCACAAACACATCTAAACATCAACAAAAACACAGATTCATCCACTCCCCTCTTAAATAGAAAATTTGACTAGTTTATCAAAATAATCAATTTTATTAATCAATTCTTGTTTCTATTACTTAAAACTTCTTCTAGACATCTTATGTATAAATTTAGAATAGATTTAAATCAATTTAAATACCTACAAACTCAAATATCAGTTTTTCAAAAAAATTATTGTACATGGGCATTCAAGTGGGAAAAATTATCAATTCTTTAAAATCCTTCAATGATTTGTTACATTGAGTTTAAAACATTTTAATCATGTCAAAACAAGTTGAAAATCATTTAGAAACAATGATTTAACTTAGAAATCCGAATTTCACTATTTTCAAGCTCAATTTCGGCTTAAAACTTTAGATCCATAGGAAATTCATTATAAGTGATCAAATCTTGATTTGAAAAATCAAAAAGCATGAAAACATCATTAAGAATCTGATTCTAACCTTGATTGAAGAAGAAAAATGAGTTAAAGCTTGAATTGCTTGAAAATCCTTTGAAGAAGAATAAGAAAATTGATGAAGAAATTGAGAGAAAATTGAGTGTTTGGGAGGTGAGAAAATCAAAATGGTTTAGTTGTTTGGAGAGAAAATTGTGTGATTTGTGTTTGGCAAAAATTTTAAATGAGAAGGATAGAGGGAACAAACTTGGAAGGAGGTTTTATAGTTGAATAGGAAAAAAAATTGATTTTAAAACTTGGATTAATTGCTTTCGGGCAACTCTCAAGTTTGACCCTTTTACAAATTAGTCCCCTTTCAATTAAAAACCCTTTCCCTTAGTTTTTTTAAAATCTGATTTTATTTTTTAAAAAACCTTTTATGGCAATTGATTTCTGAACTCTTAATTTTAATTTCCATAATCTAAATTTAGGCCACTATTATTATTTTATCCTTATTATTCACTCCGAATTTAATTTCGGAACCCGAATCGGCTACTCGAACCACTAACCCAAAACTACTAAACTGAATTTTAGGATGTGACACACTTGGCAATTTAAGTGGTGATCGTAGTGTTGACTTTTGCTCATTATGAAAGCTCTTTAGTTTCATGACCCCTCATGTTGGACGAAAGAAAGCAAGGATAAACACCTTTATAAATTCTATGGATAAAAAGGCTGGTGTGTAATTCTCACTAGATGGGAGCCACCTCTGTAGTTGATGTCTTTGGAGTTAAAACTCCCAAATCTGGACTCACTTGGACCATTGAGGAAGAGAAGTTGACCAATCCAAATTTCAAGGCCTTGAATGCTATTTTTTGTGGAGTTGATGATCAAGAATTCAAAAGGATCTCCACGTGTAAAAAAACAAAAGAGGTCCGAGATATTCTTGAAATTGCCCATAAACGAACCAAAGCAGTGAAGCAATTGAAGCTACTGATGCTGGCCACCGAATTTGAAACACTCAAAATGCAAGAAAGTGAGACTCTTATTGAGTTTTATGCCAAGTTATGTAATCTATGAAATCAAGCATTTTGCACTTGGTAATGAAAAGCCTAAAGTTGGTTAAAAAAGTCCTTAGATCACTAGCAAAGAGATTTGCCATCAAAGTGACTACAATTGAAAAGGCCAAAGATATAGATAGTATGTGCATTGATGAACACGTAGGGTCATTACAAATATTTGAAATGAACCTTGATGAATCTGGGAAGAACATAAGAACATATATAAAGGTGAGAATAACATAGCATTTCAAGTTGCAACTCTAGTTGTAACTGGTGATAATGCTGCTATTGGAGAACTCCGAAAGTAGATGGATTTGCTTACACATATCTAGAGGGAACAAGAAGTCCGATGTTGCAAAAAACTTCTTTAAAAACAAAAGCAAAGGTGTAGTGATCAATGATGAATCCACCGGAGAAAAGGAGAAAGGTATACAATGTCATGTATGTCATGGCTTTAGACACATTCAAGTAGAGTGTGTTAATTAATACACTCAAGAACAAAAAAAACTTTTTGTGTTACTTGGAGTGATGAAGACTCTTCTAGCAGTTCAAATAAGGACGATGAGCATGTTAGCAACTATATTGCTATCACCACTTTTTTCTATAATCCAACTGTAACTGATTCAGAAGCTGACAGTGACTCTGATATAGAATCAAATGGAGAGTTCTTGGAGACTTACAAGACGATGTTGGAAAAATGAGAGCATATATGCATTATAAATAATGATAGTTAATAATGATGTAATCCTAATGAAATCGAGTTCTATTTAGTAATAGTTTTGACAATTTACAAGACTTACAATCGGCAATAACATCATTCATTCAATGTGATCTTGATGGAATCGAGTCGTATTAATAGTGATGCAATTTTAGACATTGCAACATCAACATGGTTATTTCTTCTACAGCTGTGGTGTATAATCGTTCTTCTCTTTCCATTATAGCACCATTCACTTGAAATCTCGAAGGATCAGTGGCTATTTTGAAGGATGACAAAAAGAAGGACAAGAAATAAGAAACAACTTTATAGCAAAGAATAAAGAAGAAGAAGAAGAAGAAGAAGAAGAAGAAGAAGAAGAAGAAGGAAGATGAGGGTTGGTAAACCAACTACCAACAGTTGGATCTCGTAAGACATATTCTGGGTTAGGTTACAGTACAGGTTGCCACCTGTTGACAATGTCACATTATAATCATTAGGACTACCAAGTCAATAATCAGATCAAAGTCATACCTGTATGCAGATGGTCGTAGAGGCACAGACGATCTTGGTACATCAAAGAACGTTTTTCTTGAATTCGATTATGTGAATTTATTGAGGTAACATTTTGAACAACATATGTGGATGAAGACGGTAGAATAGGTTTCTCGGTTCTAGGATGACCATATAACCTTGCATACAGCTCCGCGACATGAAAGTACTCATGAAGTTATATATACGAGGATTGAATGGCATTGGAAATTTTTAAATTAGTTTTGATCACCCTCCCTGAATGTTGAGCTATTTTGGACCTAATCTTTCTTTTTATTTCATCAATTTTAGCACTTTCACTAAACCTTGACTAATCTACCTAAAAAGGCCCATTTCCAAGCATATTTACGGAAATGGGCGATTACACAATTATTTACCAGAAAGGGCCGTTTTTTTGCAAAATGTGCCTACGTGGACGCGTTTAAGGGTGAAAATGCCAGCAAAACGCACCCCTGGGAAAGCGTTTTTTGCCACGTTAGACAAAAATGCGCTTACGTGGAAGCGTTTTGCTGATGTGGCAAAAAAAGCTCCCCCAGGGGCGCGCTTTGCTGGCAGATTTTCAAACCCAACGGCTATTTTTTTTGGACCGTTGGGGGGTCCAACGGTAAAAAAAGAGAGTATAAAAACCGCCCCTTATTATTTCACACATAATTTCTTCACAATTTAGCAAAAAACTTTACAATTTCTCCCTAAAGCTCTCAAATTTCTCATTAAATTTTTCAAAGCTCTTTATAATTAGTTATTTACTTTAATTTTTTTTTCTTTCTAAATTTGTAATTTTTTTATAATTTCAAAAATATTTAATCGTGTTAGAAATGGCCGGGGAATTAATTCGTCTCGATCATAAACATATCTCTGTCGAACAAATGAAAATGGTAATGGTTTATTTTAAAATTTGAATATTAGTTAATATTTTTTTCATTTATGTAATTTTAATTAATTTTAATTTTTGAATATTATTTAATATTTTTTTCATTTATGCCATTTTAATTAATTTGTATTTTATAATTTTTTATAACAGTTTGTAGATCGGGTGTTACAATGTTGTATTCGTAATATGTCTGGTCTACCATCACCTTTGATAGAAAATTACTTGAGGGAAACGGGTTTTTGGCACGCGGCCACTATAGGCCGGGGGTGCAAGTTGGACTCGAAACTCATCAGCACGTTAATAGAGAGGTGGAGAACCGAGACGCACACATTCCATCTTCCATGCGGAGATTGTACTATCACTTTGGAGGACGTCCAGTTACAATTAAGATTGCTGGTGGATGGGTCCGCACTCACCGGGTCCGTTTAATCGCTGATTAGGGAGCCATATGCTACGATATTTTGGGTGCGATTCCGGATAATATTTATGGAGGTCAGATTAAGATGGGCTGGTTACTAAACACATTCCTGAACCGGGGAATGATTCGACTGAAGTAGAAAGAATATGATATGCTCGGGCATACATCCTTGAGATGATTGAAGGTTATTTGATGCCGGACTTGTCACGAAACCTTTTACATCTGAGGTGGTTGCTGAAACTTGTTGATTTTAGAGCAGCTGGTGATGGTCTCGAAACTAACTAATATTTCGACAAAGGCAAGCGCACCTATAGAACAATAGTATAGTTATGGTGAGTCCGGAATATCGTATCATAAAGGACTAAAATTACTAGTAACAACTATCTTTTTATTATCTAGCCTAATAATTAAGGAGTTTTGTTTCAATCTAAAATTTAACTAACTAATTAATTAACGATGAACACGACAAAGAGTGAAGAAATAATCGAATAAACCAATGATAAAGATAATATCCAAGGAAGAATCCACCTAGACTTCACTTATTATTCTGACTTTGAATTAAATGATTTATTCACTTGACTTGATCCGTAAAAATCCCTAAATTATGTTAATATCTCTTTCGAGACTAATAACAACTGTCTCTAGGTTGATTAATTGAAATCTCTTTCTAACTAAAACCCCTATCGTCGCATTAACTCGATCTATGGATTCCCTTATTAGATTTGACTCTAATCCGGCAAATTTATGTCATCCCATTTCTAGGGTTGCAATCAACTCCGCTTAATTATGCTAGATCTACTCTTAAACAAGGACTTTTTCTCCACTGAATAAGCACATCAATCTTGAATTAATATTCCTGAAAACATTAAAACTAGGATTACGAACACATAATTAAGAACAAGAACAAGTATTTATCACGTAATTCAGATTTATTGAATAATAAGATTCATCTAGGTTTCATTCTCCCTAGGTATTTGGAGAGTTTAGTTCATAACGTAAAAGGAAAACATCATAGAATTAAGAACACAACAAGACATAAAGAACCCAAAAACTTCTAAAGAACTTGATGAAGATTTCAATCTTGGAGTGAATCTGTTTTCGAGATGCTTCTGACGGCTTCCTTTGAGTAATTTCTGCAATCTACTCCGCATGTTCTCTTAGATATTCCTCTGGCTCGTATTTATAGACTTTAGAAGGCTCAGAAAACCCAAAATTTGACTTTTTCTGCGTGAAAATAAAGCAGGCTGCGGCAGGGACACGAGCGTGTGCTCAGCCCGTGCGAGAGTGCGCAGGTCGTGTAGGAATTTGAGTGAATCGTGATCGACACGGGCTAGCACACGGGCGTGTGTCCAGCCCGTGTGAGTCACACGGGCATGTACCCTACCTGTGTGGTTCTGTCCTTGGCCATGTGGATTCTTAATGTGACCTGTTTGTCCTGTTTAGGCCCGTTTTCCACTCCTTTTGCTTCCCTATGCTCACCTAAGCATAGAAATACAAATTCAAAGGATTAAGAGCATCGAATTCACCAAATTATATAAATAAACATCCAAAAACACGCTAAGCGTGGGATTAAAATGTGTTGCTTTTATGGTTTATCAGCTGGCGAATTAAGTTGGGGGTCTACCGTGTTGGCAATATTGTATCATGAGATGTGCCTATCACTACTACAATCATGGGCTCGGTTTTGCTTTCCATTTTTACGTCCTTGAGTGAACCACCCATATACATTCCCACGCATAACGAGGTAAAATTTTTATTTTATTTTACAATTATTCCATATATTTAAAAATAAAATTTTATACTGAAAATTTATTTAATTAGGTGGAACCATCCGGCGAGTTATGTTGGAATACCTACCGCTCTTGAAGATATACGTCTTCTATTAGACCAACGGTCGGATGCGCAAGTAAGTATTAAATAAAATATATATACATAAAATAGTCGTTTCATATTTAGTACTTAGTATTTAGTATTATGTATTATGTATATAAGTAATATTTTTATCCTGTTCATATTGTTTCAATGGACACCATACGAGGATCCGACAAAATCCGAACATTTGGCATGTTAAGGTCCCATTGGCCAACTATGCTATTGGCGAGATGCACCAGATGGATAGAGTGTTGCGATAATTTAGATTCTGACAACTGATTCCTGAGGAACCTGAGGTGCTCGATGACCAATACAGAATCGACTTATGGCAAACGAATACGAATTGGCCGGTCTTCTGGTTAGAATATATCGAAATTTGGGAAAATAGGATGATCATATACCTGCCAATCATCGTCCTAGAGATAGCGTGTGCCCCAAATTACATGCCATGGTTTAGGAGTGCGCCTCAGATTACATGCCATGGTTTAGGATCCATGGCAAGCCATATTGATGTCGGAAGAGTAGAGGCATCGGCAAATCCGTGTGGAAAAGGAACAACAGGGCCCTTTAAATCTAAGGAGAAGGGATGACGGCACGGGCATATCAACAGCGCCTATACAATCACCAGGCCCAACGCCTCAACCAACGACACCCATATCACAACCCCTTTAGATTATGCTAGGTGCATATCCTATCCCTTATATGTATCCTAACCCTTATATGTTTCCTTTTCCCAGTCCTATGCTAGGTTAGAATGCATGGCTCGGTGCATCTCCTATCCCGATGACTTCGACTCAACCAACGATATATAGGCCATCGTTGCTGGAGGGATCGCACGAGGCACCATCAGCGAGCTCATCTCATTACCATTCCCCATCACCTTATAGGATTCAAACACCTTCTCCGCGGGTGATGCAAACACCTCCACATTCTTTATTTTACCAAGGTGGGTCATCCTCCCAACACCCATAACTGGAGCAACCAGAACCGCCGTCGGAGCAACCAAGGAGGAATCCAGCGCGTAATCGTCGTCCACCCCTATGTGGCACTGATTCCGACCGACATATACATTATTTTTTTAATATATTTGTAAAAGCTGTTTCTATATTGTTTCATTTAATAAAAAAAAGTTGTTTTTAATATTTTAATAGTAAATTAAATTTATATTTTTAATAAAATATAAGTTCTTTTGAATAAGGCGAAATAGAAATAATGTAACATCGTTTCATTACAGCAATTATCAACTATTCCGGTTTGAACATGATCGAATTGTATGACCTAGGTTCCTACACCATCCACACAACTTCTGTTAGTTCGTCATTTCTCGGATATCCATATTATTACGTATTCTACTCGAGCAAGGTCGACATTTTGGTTTGTGACGCAATTCTCTATCCGGTAACAACTTAAACGGAGCAAGCGATACAGACGGCCACTTACGTTCATCTAGGACCGGTGGCAATACGTGTCTCCACACATTGTACATGTATTCTATTTTGTACACTTCGTCGACATATCTCATGGGATCCAAACGGAGATTCTGACAAGTTGCAATTGCATGAGTGCATGGATAACGAAGTGCGTTAAACGTCCCACAGTCGCAAGTCCTATTTATCAGGTGTACACGATATTACCTGCCGGTAATACATTGGCTCAGTCTGTCAAATTCCGTCACATAAAACCATAGGTTGTCACGATTATGACACATAGTGTGCATCGTGTTGCCCCGCGCCTTCGCATTGTTAATTTCTTGCAATACCTTCCGTAACCATACATAACCTTCCTGCATTTGGCCTTTACAACTCGCTGCTCGCTTTGGAAATAGTACTGCCAAACGAAAATATGTCTCTCACACAACCGAGGTTATCGACAAATGAGGCGTTCCTTTTAGAACAGAATTTATGCATTCAGCGAGGTTTGTGGTCATATGACTATATCGTAGGCCGCCGTCATATGCTTGTGTCCACTGTTTGAAAGGTATGTTACAGAGGTAGTCTACGCCTTGATCGTCAACTGAACGCAAAATCCTCAACATCTCATGAAAACGGTCCTTATTGATCTCGTACCCTGGAAATATTCCATTCAGAATAAATTGAATATTACAACCAAAAGTATATTAATAGAGATTAAATACCCATGTTGGTCACTTGCTTTCGTTCAGTCGTAGACCGATATTACCCGTAGTAGTTGGAGGCAACATGCCTTAGACAATACCAATGGTTCCATGTCGTTCAATTGCGGCTAGTATTACAGTGCCCCAATCTGATATAACGCACATATCAGGTTCGAGGCATACATGCCTCCTTAACCTAGAAAGAAAGAAATCCCATACATCAGCTGACTCCCTTGGTGTTATTGCAAATGCAATTGGAAGGATTCTCCCACCACCATCCTGTGCCACAGCTAGCAATAGCCGATGGGTATATCTACCATATATAAAGGTACCATCAATTTGTACCAATGGCTTGCAATACACAAATGCATCCCGACATTGCTTAAAGCTCCAGAACAGATGGCTGAAAACTTGGCATCTATGGAGTAATCGGTTGTTGTAGTACGCAGTGACTGTTTCAAAGTCTGTTATGCAACCTGGGACGTACCTCTCCAGCAACCAACACCACTGTCAAACCTCATTATATGAAGCGTCCCACCCACTATGCATCTTTTCCAATGCCTTTTGCTTAGCTATCCAAGCCTTGTGGTAAGAGGGCGCGTACCTCAATTGGCTACGAATATTGGCAATTATGCATGGCACAGAAGTCCTGTGATTCGCCTTCAACATCGGTAGTATTAAGCTAGCTATCATGCCTGAATCCATCTTGGGATGATCTTGTGAAGCACCTGTCAACGAAGTACGTTAAACAATGCAACATTAAATAATAACATTATTATTCAAAACCCTAAACACCCAGTGATACTGTACCGGCAACACAAGTGTGTGGATCTTTGTACTTTTTTATCTCCCACAAGCCTGTCTTTTTCCTAAAAGAAGCCATGATTTTTAATGAACATGTACGGTCTTGCACTGCACACTTGGCCTCGAACTTCTCGGATTTGAATTTAACTATGTTGTAGTTAACTCCGTGATTGATGCTATATTGTTTCAAAGCACCAAGAAAACTATCATTACTGGAAATCTCCTTAACAACTTCTAATTCACCCAAATCCAATGTCAAACTTGTACAGTCATACATTCTGTATGGTAGATCTAGAAACTCGAACGCATCATTTGCCGATATATCGACATTATGCATGTGGGCAGGAGGCGAGTTCGCCCTGAATCGCGAATCTTCTTCTTTTTCATCTAAACCCCCTTCAACGTCTTCAGGTTCGGTTAGAACAGGCCCCAGTTTAGAAAATAATACAACTTCTGCACCATCGGGGCTGGGCTCTCGAGGTGGATCCACATCGGACTCATCATCCAACCCACCATCATCTGCAACGAACAAGGTCCGCTCACCAGTGGACGTCGTAGGGAGTACATCATCCCTTTTTATGGATGTTTCGTAATGTCCTCAATCAGATGTGGATTGCCAACCACTAGAAGTTGATGTCATTCCCCAATACGTATTTCTAGCATCGGACATTGACCCACCGATGTGCATGTCCTATCCACTAACCGAGTGTCATGTAGGAGTTGTGTTTTTCATGCTGCCACTAAATACGGGTGCTTTTGTGTTCTACCTCCCACTAATAGAGTGTCGGCTAGGGGTCGTGTATTCCTCTCGAATAGCAGTTGATGTCGAAGTCGTAAATGTTTCATTTGGCGATAAAAATAGAACATATAACTCAAGATATGGTGATCCACTAGCGAGATGAGTCTGCACCATTGCCTTAAAGCTACAAACACCTTTGATATCAAATGAGTCATATGTCACGGGATCAATCGAAGCACAAAATCGATACTTAATAGAAGAAACCCTACTTGGCATCGTTCTAAAGATTTTGCGCTTAATTCTTTTACGAAATTCTGTAAAATCTATACTCTGGTTAAAAATCATTCGCGTTGTGTTCTCTGATAAAAAAACAACACCGTTCTCAGTGTCACGGACCTCACCATCATAGTAAATAACAACACTAATACGTTCACTCATCTTTAATTTCTATTCTGCTTAGCCTCTCTAATTTTTCTTGCTGTAACTTATGCAACCTGAGAATGAAATTTGCCTCATTTATAGCCTAAGGCCAAGCATGAACTACTGTAGAAAAAGAGCGTCCACGTGAGAGTTTTTTTTTGTAATTTTGCTGACAGTACATCTTGCTTGAAGCGTTTTTGACACTGTTTGTTCAGAAACATCTTCTCAAAATTATTTTTTCAGGAACTACTGTAGAAAAAAAAGCGTCTACGTGGTAGATTTTTTCTGTAATTTTGCTGACGCTGACAGTGTATCCTGCTTGAAGCGTTTTTGGCACTATTTGTTCAGAAACGTCTTCTCAAAATTAATTTTTCAAGAACTACTGTAGAAAAAGAGCGTCAACGTGGGAGCTTTTTTCTGTAATTTTGCTGATACTGCATCCTGCTTGAAGCGTTTCTAACACTATTTGTTCATAAACGTCTTCTCAAAATTATTTTTTCAGGGTAAAAATAGTCAATTTTGTTAAAAAAATAAACACATTATTATTTAAAAAAACTAAATCCTAAATTAATTAATTTTAACCCTAAACCTTAATTTAATTTATTTAAAACCTTAGAACCCTAATTTACTTATATTTAAAAACCATAAACCCAAATTTAATTTATTTTAAACCATAGAACCCTAATTTATTTAAAAACCATAAACCCTAATTTAATTTATTTAATACCCTAGAACCCTAATTTACTTAATTTATTTAAAAACCATAAACCCTAATTTAATTTATTTAAAATCCTAAAACTGTAATTTACTTAATTTATTTAAAAACCATAAACCGTAATCTAAATAATTTTTATAAAATAACACTAAATCCTGATTTATTTTTAAAATCTACTAAAACTCTAAACCCTAGCTTATTTTAACAAAAACCTAAACATGAGACCCTAACTTATTTTAGCAAAACCCTAACTCTAAAAAACCCTAGGGATTAAACATGCAAATATCTCTAACATATAAAAACACAGAAAATATCCGTTTGGCTAACATGGCAAAAAACTCTCCCCCAGGGTCACACTTTGCTGGCATTTTCTCCCTTAAACGCGTTCACGTAGGCACGTTTTCCAAAAATCGACCCTTTCCGATAAATAATTGTATAACCAGCCCATTTTCGTAAATATACTTAAAAATGAGCCTTTTTAAGTAAATTAGTAAATTAGTGCTAAATTTTACACCAACCTGATCACTGAATTCAAATACATAACCAACATCGAACTAACAAATTTGGTCATTATGCAGTAAACTAATTACTCATTTTCTTTATTGAAGCTGCACAATTAAATTACTCGAATGGTATAGTCATAGATCAATTTCAATTAAAATATTGCACACATTTTCAACTATTGCTTAAGGTTATATTATTTTCAATTTCTAACAATATATTATGCTACTTTCAATGTCTAAAAATTGAAACCCTAACAATGCACCAATCAAATTAATAGCAATTACTTTCAATAGATTATATTTATTGTATCATCTAATTAAATTAAACATCAAAAGCATAAAACTTGCAATTTAATACTATGTTATTGCAGGCTCGACTTTGGGGTAGTTTGGGAGTACGACGGCTTAAGGCCCAAAGCTGGAAGGGGCCCAAAAACATTCTTCAGCTTTTAACGTGGAAATTTTTTTTTCAATATTTTAAGTCTTCTAATCGACGCTTCATTACAGATAGAAAAATAATAAAATAAAAGAGGCCCCAATTTTTTTATTTTACTAGTAGTATATGATTTTATTTTATTGTATTACATTTTATAATTTTTTTAAAAAAGAGTTCCAATTATTGTTTCTCTTAAGGTCCCAAAAATGTTAAGAACGAACCTGTTTGACATTTACCAAACATGACTAAATAAATACAAAATCATGCTAATATATACAAAAACTTATATAACACTTTACGCTTATTTAAAATATTTATTTATCATCCCAGATGTAGTCTAAATTCGAATCGCATTAATCACGTTGCTGTTAAAGATTTAACCTCCTATAATTCAAAAAAAATATTTATTCATTAAATTTAAACCAAATAAAAATATGTGATAATTTTGTTTACATAGTTTTGCAAATCTTTCTCTTTAATCTTTCAACTTTGAAAAACAACATAACATTAATATATATTTGTCATTCTATTAACTACAAAAATAATACTTTTCACAAAACTCAATAAACATGTCAAACAACTATATTCATAAAAAAAAACATATCACTTTTTAAAAAATTAATCAAAACATATTACTCTTAAAAATATAATAAAAAGTACTTGATATTTTAAAAATAAACCTATCATAATAAACCATACATAAAAATTCGAAAAATTAATAAGACAATAAATAATATCTTATTTAAGTGGTTTTTGCTAGAATGGTAAGTATTTTTAGATTTTTGAAGTTTAAAAATTATTTATGATTTCTTTAGAGATGTAGTTTAAAGTTTTAAAAAGGTTTTTGAGAGCTCCAATTTTTTTTGAATTATTATTATTTTACATTTATGCTATCTTAACATTCACATAAAATTTTTTTGTTCAAAAGGAAAAATTTAAAGCAAGACAAAACTTGTTTGTCTTATCTTGTCATTGGATTGAAAGTCTCAACCTCCATAATGCCATGCAACGGTCAACAAGATTCTTTAAAGACTTTTCATTCCGCATTCATTCTCATGTCAAGTTTGGCTATACCGTCTGCTACTCTGTTTTTCGGTCTTGATACATGTTCTAATCTCAAATATTAAGTTTCGCTCCAATAAATCCCTCATTCTTCCTCCTAACAAGTTCTAGTCTTGAGTCTGACCAATTAATAGTGTAATACCCATGAATTTGGGGTTAAAAGTTTTGAGGTTGTGGTTAGGGTCATTGAATAGGTTGAGCACTTAGTGGATTTTCACGTTTTAATGTCAAAATGAGCCTGCTGGTTCGGTGGTGGTGAGTGTGTTAGTTTACCTTTGGGTTCCGGGTTTGAGTCCTCATATGTGTTTTGAGGAATTAATTTATTTTGGTTTTGGTTTTTAATTTTAAAGAATTACTTTTAAAATTCGAAAGAGGAATTTTTTTTTAGTTTGACGTTCTTTTCCCATTTCCTTTTTAATTTTTTTTCTTTTTGTTCCTTCTTTTATTTGTCGTTTCTTTCCACAAATTTCAGTTCTTTTGATTTCTTGTTTCTTCCGTTTCACTCATGTTACGTGTTGTCTGTCAAGACTGATCATCCTTGTGTGTTTCGTTTATTGGAGGTGAAGCAGGTAAGTTTTGTTCATGAGGGTTTATGATAGAATTGCTTCTGTTTCTGTTATTTGTTAATTGAAGTTCTTATAGTTTAAGTTTATGTGTGAAATTGAGATTTCCGAACAGTTTGGTGAGAGTGAATCGATTGATCCTTGTTGTTTGATATCACGTTCTAAGGTGTGTGTTCTGAAACCGTTTAACTTCGGTATCGAATTGTGGTGGAATTCGATAGTGTCTTGTGTGTTTCTGAAATTGGTTATTTGAAGTATCGTATTGTTAATGAATTGCATGAAATCCTGTATGTTTTGGCATAATTATGGGTTACCAAGGGTTGGGGATCGTTTCGACATCAAAAGCATGATTTTCAGGCTATTTCGGTGTGGTTTTGTGACCACATGAGTGGCCACACGGGCAGTCTACACGGCCGTGTGCAATTGAGAATTTAGTGTTTTTGATAATTTTTGGTACCACACGGGCATGTGTACCCACACAGGCGTGTGAGATTTCCACACGGTCGTGTCTCCTCTGCTCTTTATTTTTGGCTTTTTTGGACAGTGAGTTACACAGGCTACTCACACGGCCGTGTAATTTGGTCACATGGGCGTGTGTCTCCTCCATATGGGCATGTAGGCCTCCATACGGCCTAGACACTTTCACACGGTTGGGGCACATGGCCATGTGGCCCTATTTCGCAGAATTTTTGTTTTGAGTCATAAACTGTCTGTTTTATGTTTCTGTATAATTCAACCCTCGTTCAAGCCTTAGTAAGTGTGTTTGGGACTCGATTTAGTTTGGTTCGTGTATATATATGCGTTTATGGGATTTAATTTTATTGCTTGTTTATGTGATGAATAAGTATGAGTTTATTATTGTTGTCGTAACTGAATATTAGAATACAAGTGTAATCAAATCTGAATCTGTTCAAATTGGAAATGTTAATGTCTGTTTGTATATATTGTTGGCGTAATGTGTGCATTGTTGCATAGCAAGAAAATTTTGGGATCTGGTTATAAAGAGAAGGAAGACAGACTTAGCAGTTTTAACTGCGATACTTTTGTACAGTGGTTTACCACACTATCCTATAAGTGTATCAGCTCAGCTATATACAGTTACTCAAATGGCATAGTTCCACGTTGTGGTGTGTAGGGTGGATGAACCTATTATGGTTCTATGTGGTGTGTATGATGGACGGGCCTACCATAGCCCTTATGTGGTGTGCTGGATGGACGAAGTGGTGTTTGGCTAGTTGGGTAGGATTTTGACTTGTGCATCGGTTTGCATCTGAATATACGTCTGTTGTCAGAACATTTTGTCTGTTGGTATGAACTTTTGCCTATTGACAATATAGTTAATGTCATGTAATATATTCTGATTATTGCGTATGATGGGAACATCATTCCTGTGGTTTGATATTGTATTTGACATACTGATTGAGACCTTCGTAAGTGATATTTTTATACATATGCTTGTCTGAAGTATTTATTGTGTCGCTCCGTCTTTTACCATCTGTTCATGTTTCGGACTCACACTGAGCTTGTGTAGCTCATCTATGTAGTGTTTTTCCTTTCAGGTACATTCCTATTTTGGAGCTGGACTCGGCATACCGAAAGTCTCGGAACGTTATGGTTTGATTCGATTTAAGTGACATAATCTTTCACCACAAAAATAAACTAATATTACTTTTTTTGAAATCTCCATCTTAAGTCACAATTTGATGATTGAAATCTTAAAATTGTCATATCATTTGATGATTTAGGTGATAAAAAATATTATAGCATTCATTTTATTTTGATAAAAAATATATTATAAGAGTAAAAAATATTATTTTTATTTTATTTAAATAAAAAGAGCTAATTTTTTTTTCCAAAATTATATTTTTGACCTAATATTTTTTTCTATCGCTTTTGACTATACTTCGAACTAAACAAAAAAAAAAAACTTAAGACAAATATATCATAAATAAATAAATAATAAAAAAGTGGAGTTTACGCGTAAGAGTGGACGCCGAAAGACGCAGCCTTGACAGTCAAACCTGCGGAATAAGTAGATGAAAGCCATTGCACTCGCTGAGTCAAACTCAAAACTCAAAAAAAAAAAAAAAGAAAGAAAAAAGAATGTAATAATAATAAACCATGGTTAGATTAGATTAGCTAAGTAGTACGTTCGGTCGATTCCCGTACGAGAAAAGATGACGCCTGTCCCTCTGTCATTACGACGCGGTTTCATCCCCCTACCCCCCACCGCCCTATTTAAAGCTTCCTTAAAAGTCTCCTCTTCCTCCCCCATTTCCACCTCTCTTCATCTCTTTTCTTTCTTATGCTCTTCCCAATCGCTTTGTCTCTTTTTTGGTCTCACCTAAATTAAAATATAATTCCATAACATGACCAATCACAACTACTGGTTGGTTCCTTTCTTTTGATTTTCTTTCTTTCTTTCTTTCTTTCTTTCTTTTACAATTTTCCATCTGGACATAGAAAAAAAACAGAGAGATCTATAGTTTCACTGAACTTGCAGCAGATGGCATCATCATCGGAAAACTTGGCCAACATTGAATCGTGGGCGTTTCGTCCCAGCTTTGCTGATTCTTGGCTCTCCGAAGCCGAAGCACTTACCAGGGCACTCCAAGACTCCATCTCTACTTCCTTCTCTAACTCTGATTCGCATTCTCTTTCCCCGCTCTTCAGCCTTGTTAACTCTAACCCCTTACCGACGCCTACTCCTACCCCCAGCGGGTCAAACGTTTCAGGCTCTGACCCTGAAACCACTGTTAAACGTCAGCGGACACTACTCAAGCCCCTTCCCACTGGAAAAGTCTCCAAGTCCAAACGCAAGTCCCGTGCCTCCAAGGTCTCTCAAACCACTTTCATAAAGGCGGATCCGGCCAATTTCAGGCAGATGGTGCAACAGGTGACTGGAGTCCGCTTTTGTGACGCGCATATGTCTTTGAGTCCGATCCTGAAGCCCGAGCCTCAAAGACCCGGATGCCTGCCTACGCTCGACACCTCAGCCTTTTTGTTGGATCAGCATCAGCCATCTTCAGGAGCTGTTTCCGGGTCCAACTTAGTTCCATTACGGTCTTCAGACGGCATAGCTTCTGCTGAAGCTACCTTAGATCCCCACAGTTTTCCCTGTTTTCCCACTCTAGAATCCTGGAAAGCCTAGTTTTTCATTTTTGCTAGTTATTTAAATTATCAGTTGTACCCTGCTTTTTTGCTAGTAGTTTATCATTTTCGGAGCAGAATATGGGTGGAGCTGTTAATATAGTTCTTTTTCCCCCATTTTTTTGACTCCATGATGTTCTTGTGGATTAGTATGGTTCATGAATGATATTATAATGGCTAATTTATTTTACCAGTTGATGAATGAAACATAATACTTGAAACTTCAAAACTTTCTACACACACATATACCAAAATGAAAACAACCTTTAAAACTTCGAAAGAAAGAATCCATTTACATTGCAATTTAAAATAACTTTTCTTAATTTTACGGGAAAGTTTCTGTAAAATTAAATTAATTTTTACACTTTTTTATTAGGGAAAAAAATGAGGTAATAGCCCGATGAGGTATATTATTATTTAAATTATTAATCTATTACAAGATTGCAAATAATGGTAAAGAAAAATAAAATAGAAAACTTCCATAACTAAATTTTCTACCCATTTAAACTTCAAAGAACTGCAACTCGAATCTTTGCTACAACCGTACGTGACAACAATAACTATGCGTCGAGCTTCAAGTGCTCATAGTGCTCACATGAACCATGAAGCAATTTTCCTTGAGTCCAATTGAAATTTTTTGAACTCATACTAAACTTTTATCAAATTGGCTCCGAACTATATTTATTTTTTATTTTGGTACTTATTTTTATTGTTTTCTATTATCCGATTTAGTTTTTTTTTTAATGACATTAAAAAACCGTTCACTATGGCACATCTAATAAATCACAATGTACAATATGGCAATAGATTTTTTTTTTAACACCGGTACAAAAGAAATAGTTGAATCAAATAACGAAATGATAATTTAAGTATGAATTTGAGACAAAATTATGTACCAATATGAAAAAACATGCATAGCTCGAAGGTCAAATTGAGCATTAAGCCAAACTTTTATTGCACCAATTGTACATACTCTTACAATCTCTTTTCTCTTTTAAGGTTTTCCCAAAATTTACCATATATTACAATAACCTTTTCAACACTTCTCCATGGTATCAATTTAAGCCAATAGACAATTAGTAACTAAGACTCAATCCATTTTACAACTTATGTCTTTACACTTTACTAATTTAACTTTGTATTCATTTGTGATGGGCTCGAAACTAACTAATATTTCGACAAAGGCAAGCACACCTATCGAACATTAGTATAGCTTTGGTGAGTCCGGAATATCGTATCCTCAAGGACTAAAATTACTAGTAATAACTATCTTCTTATTATCTAGCCTAATAATTAATGAGTTTTGTTTCAATCTAAAATTTAACTAACTAATTAATTAACGATGAACACGACAGAGAGTGAAGAAATAATCGAATAAACCAATGATAAGGACAATACCCAAGGAAGAATCCACCTAGACTCCACTTATTATTCTGACTTTGAATTGAATGATTTATTCACTTGACTTGATCCGTAGAAATCCCTAAATTATGTTAATATCTCTTTCGAGATTAAAAACAACTGACTCTAAGTTGATTAATTAAAAACTCTTTCTAATTAAAACCCCTATCGTCGCATTAACTCGATCTATGGATTCCCCTATTAGATTTGACTCTAATCTGGCAGATTTATGTCGCCCTATTTCTAGGGTTGCAATCAACTCCGCATAATTATGTTGGATCTACTCTTAAACATGAACTTTTTCTCCACTGAATAAGCACATCAATCTTGAATTAATATTCCTTAAAACATTAAAACAAGGATTAAGAACACATAATTAAGAATAAGAACAAGTATTTATCACGTAATTCAGATTTATTAAATAATAAGATTCATCTAGGTTTCATCCTCTCTAGGTATTTAGGGAGTTTAGTTCATAACGTAAAAGGAAAACATCATAGAATTAAGAAAACAACAAGACATAAAGAACCCAAAAACTTCTAAAAAACTTGATGGAGATTTTCAATCTTGGAGTGAATCTGCTTCGAGATGATTCCGATGGCTTCTTTCGAGTAATCTCTGCAATCTACCTTGCGTCCTCCTTAGGTCTTCCTCTGACGTGTATTTATAGACTTTAGAAGGCTCAGAAACCCTAAAAATTGGCTTTTTCTGCGTGAAAACAAAGCTGGGTGCAATAGGGACACGGGCATGTGATCAACCCGTGTGAGGAGGCCCAGGCCGTGTGAGAATTTGCATGGCTCTCGATCGACACGGGCTGGCACACGGGCGTGTGTCCAGCCCGTGTGGTTCACACGAGCATGTGCTTAGCCCGTGTGGTGCGGGCTTGGCCATGTGGATCCTTAAGATGGCCTGTTTTATCTGATTTTGGCTCGTTTTCCGTTCCTTTCGCTCCCCTATGCTCTCCTAAGTATAGAAACATGAATTTAAAGGATTAGGAGCATCAAATTCACCAAATTATAATAATAATTATCCAAAAACACGCTAAGCGTGGGATTAAAATGTGTTGCTTTTATGGTTTATCAATTTGATAAACATCTTTATAAAATTGTACTCTTTTAACTATAAGTTGCTTTCTTAAACTCTAATTATCTTGACATCCCTTTAAATATATCTTAGTACTTTAAATATATCATTAGCTATACAAGGAAGCATATTGGAACTTTTACTATCTTTACTCACCTTTATGCTATATAAATACATTATATGACTTTAGGTCTTTCATAACTATACTCTTCTGTTTAATTTTCTTTTTAAGCTATCAACTACCGGTTTAAACATCTTTATTAATTTTGTTTATACTTTCACCCAAATAAACATGGATGAAAACCAATATTGGATAGTGTTGGGATTAATCCGGTTAAGCAACAAACAAGTAAAATTACGAAGAAATTGAAAAGATCGAACAAAATATTTTATGGGGAAAAATCCCTCCGAAGAGGATAATAAACCACAAGCAAAGATAATTTCATTAAAATGATAAAAACGAAGAGTAAAAAAGATAGAGATAAAACTAAACCCTGAAACCCAAAATAAGAAACCTCAAAACGTAAACAAAAAATTCTTTGAAAGCTTATGAAAGCTATTACCTAAATGTATAATGAGTTATTTTTCTAAGGTGGAAAAATGACCTATTTATAGGCTAAATTTGTAGGTCAAATAATATTAAAATAACCTACACTAATTAGAGTTTAAGTGGGAAACTAAAAACAAAATTTAACTTGGAGAAGAAAAATCGAAAAATACGATGCCTAACTCCATAAACCTTGACTCGTATTTCCACAACGCCTTCTTTGTCAAAGCCTACCACGAGCTTATCTCAAACTATGCAGGATATTAATTGAGTCAAAATTGTGCTTAGAAGCTAGAAGTCTTCTAGTCTTCGAATTGTGCACTGCCAAACCAAAACTGACTCGGGTCTGATTTTCACCAACGCAATGCTCTATCTTTTCAAAACCTGTATCCAAAAGAGAACCTCTCTTATACAAAACAATCATACCCTTTTTCCTCCTATGACCAAGTTGTCTCCACTTCAAACGAGTTGACTTCGACTCCTTAACAGACGAGGGACGTCCTGTTTCACCAGTCATCGTTGATCCTTTCAAAACATAAAGACTGCCAATCTTTTTCCCTTTCATCAAAACAAGAGCCCTACGGGATACCTTAATGCCGTTTGACTCAATATTAATTCTACAACCCTTCAAGTTCAAAATTCCCAAGTCGATGAGATTTTTCTTTAAGTCAGGCACATGCTTGACATCAGACAATATCCTAATTGTCTCGTCGTGCATCCTGATCTGAACAGTACCAATATCGGTTACCTTACTAGGTGAACCATTCCCCATGTGCACAACTCCACCTTTAATTGAACTGTATGTGGAGAACCAGTCCTTGTTGGAACACATGTGGAAAGAACACCCCGAATCCAAAATCCACTCGGACGTAAGCTCGGAGCTTTCACTTGTTGACACTAACAAGAAATCATCACCCTTGTCATTGGCCAAATTAGCACCAGCTAAATCTTCCTAGTTGCTTTCAGTAGCCCTTTTACTTCGCAATTTGTAACAATCTGCCTTGATGTGACCTAACTTCTTACAATAGCGACATCTCTTGTCTCGCTTCCTTGATGCTACCAAAATTGAGGCTTGCCTATCTGACTTGCTATCCGAACCAAACTTATTGTCAAGTTTGTCTTTACTCAACATGTGACCTTTCATATTTTCGAATGAGAGATTATCTCTGCCATAAATCAGGGTTTCCATGAAAGACTTGTATGAAGGGGGTAAAGAGAACAATAATAACATAGCCTGATCTTCATCGTCAATCTGAACCTTAATATTTTTTAAATCATTCAAAAGAGTAATAAATTGACTGATGTGACCTCTAAGGTGCTCACTTTTATCCATGCGAAACGTGTATAGATGTTGTTTCAATATCAATCGATTAGCTAGAGGCTTTTTCACATAAAGGGTTTCTAACATTTTCCATAAGGTGAATGTGTTTTCTTCATCAAAACCTCATGCATCACATTATTTGTTAGACATTATTGAATCGTGGATAGAGCTTTTTTATCTAACTTATCACATTCTAATTTATCCATGTGTGCAGGCTTCTTCTTTGTAAGGACCTTCTTAATATCACTTTAAATCAAAATTGCCGTCATCTGAACTTGCCATAGATTGAAATTTGTGATGCCATCGAACTTATCAGTATCAAACCTTATTACTGCCATATCTGAACGAGTTGATTGCAGAAGTCGAACTAGATCTTAATACCAATTTATTGAGGATAAACCCAGTTAAGCAACGAACAAGTAAAATAACGAAAAAAATTAAAGAGATTGAACAAAAATATTTTACGTCAAAAAACCCCTTCGAAGAGGATAAAAAAACATGGGCAAAGATAATTTCACTAAAACGGCAAAAGCGAAGAGTACAAAAGATGGAGATAAAACTAAACTCTGAAACCCAAAATAAGAACCCTCAAACGTAAACACAAAATTCTTTGAAAGCTTGTAAAAGCTAATACCTAAATGTGTAATGATTTATTTTTCTAAGGTGGAAAAATGGCTAATTTATAGGCTAAATTTGTAGGTTAAATAATATTAAAATAACCTACACTAATCAGAACACTAATCAGAGTCTAAGTGAGAAACTAAAAACAAAATTTAATTGGGAGAAGAAAAGCTAAAAAATATGAGGCATAACTCCATAGATAGACAAATAAGTATTCATTCTACTATTTGAATTGGAACAAAATATAGTAATATTTATCTATCTTTCCAAGTAAGGTATCAAGTGCGTATGTAATTGTTCCGTTCTTTATTATGACACATATAATGCAAGTATTTATCCATTCAACCACACCCTGTTCAAACATAACCCGTACTATATGATAGTATTGCTACGATATCCTATGGCATGCCATATCTATCTAACTAGTTTCTCACCTAGCTTACAAGGGTTTTCTCAATTCATAAAATAGTTTCGTCACTTTGATTATTCAAAGTAATTACTATCATATAAGCATGTAATTTCAGTAATACAAATAAAAAATATTTAGCATACAATTCAATGAATTAATCATTCAATTAAGCTTATATTAAAGTATCATAATTCATTTTTATACAATAATTTAAAAAAATTAATCTCATTATAGATTCTTATCAGATCTGTGACGACTCGAAAGTCAATGGTGTCGGAAAATGTGATTTCAGAATCCCGTTTTCGTAAACCAGACTGTAAATATATTTATTAAATGTTTACAAAATTATATTATAAGTTAATTGAATTTCGGCCAAGTAATTTTGTTGAATTAGTGCTTAATTAAAGTTAAGAGACTAAATCGCATAAGTGATAAAAGTATAAATTGCTTAAGGATTTAGAATTAGAATTTAAAATAAGGGGCTTATATAGTAATTATATTTGTAATAAAATTTTAGTTTAATTAAAGTATAAAATAATGATTAAATTAAAATAAACTAAAACATTAAGTAAAAGTGGGTGGAAGAAAAGAAAGATATTGTCATCTTTCTTCATGCAAAACCGAAATAAAAGAAATAAAGAAGAAGGGTAAATGGCTTGGGGTTTTCTAGTTTCAATTCCAAAATTGGTTAGTTCAATTTAGTCATTTCCTTGTAATTTTTATGTTTTTGGAATACTGGGAGCTTAACCTAATTGACCCATGTAGTATTTTTCGGTGCTATTAAAGATTTTGGAAGTTTCCATTATTGAATAGTTGATGTTTTAAGTGCTAATTTGATAGGTTTTGAGTTTAGAATTGAAAAAGGACTAAATTATAAAGTCAATTGATGGTTTTGTTCAATAGGGAGTAAAATGCACAAATTTTGAAATTTGTGATAGAAATGAAAAATAGGAGGTACAATAAGGACTATAGTGAAATCGACATGAAAAATTGAGGTTAGAATTGAAACTTATGTTAGTCTTGGTTTTAAGGACTAAATTAAATTAAATGCAAAAGTTGCTTAAATTAGTAATTGAATGTGAAATTGTTTGCGCATTGATAATTTTGTATGTTTGTCTTAATCTATAGCTAACGTCGACCCAAGTTCCTCGAAAAAGAAAGGAAAAGACAAAAGCATCAACGAATAGCTCGTAGTTTACGATTTGTGTTTCTATAATTCGAACTACTTTGTAATTGCAGCATACTGAATTGTTTGGGCATGGTAAGTACTTAAGGTAAGACACTTTGTTATAATGAGTTATTTTGGATTGATTGGAATTGGATAATGCTAAGGAGGACTAAATTGAATGTATGTAAAAAATGTGTATGTTTATATAAATGTGTAATTGAATACATATTGAGATGATTTATGCTGCCATATGAATAGATAAGTAAATTCATGATGAAAATACATGTGAATTGAGATTATTGATTGATAATGAAATGAGTAAGGAATACCTTATTAATTGTTCGGATAGAGTCAGATATAGTTGGCATACCTTAGGATAGGAAGAGTTCAAGGTTACTTCGACTACGAGTTGATAAGACACTGGATGCCAAATTACTTCAGTTATACCGATGAGACACTGGGTGTCAAACTTATTGATGAGCGCTGGATGCAAACTATTTACTTTAGATTTATCCGATGAGGCACTGGGTGCCAAACTGGTGTGTTGGTTGGATCCGTGTATTCGTCCGAGTCGAGTCGAGTCGAGTTAATAAGGAGATAAATGGTAAAAAAATAAATATTCATAATTGAAATGATGGAGATGAATAAGTCATCGAATCCATGAGATTAAAAAAATCTAATATGAGATGTGGGATTTGGTATTGAGATTACAAATGGATATGAAATGGAAGTAAAAATGTAAGATGAAATATCTATTTATGAAATGAGTTGAAACAATGATAGTTATGTTCATTAAATACATGTCGAAACCTTTTTTTGAAATTGGCTTTTTATTTTTTTAAAACGAAGATGGAATCGTCACCAATCTTTTTTAATTAGGTGTGATCGGATCACCTCAAGGCTTTATCATTTTAATAAAATGTTAGATTTATTAAAATTATTTTGGGTTCGGGAGTCGGTTATGTATGAGGAAGGGTTAGCGCCCTCATAACGCCCAAAATTGGTACCTAATTAATTATTTGATATCTTAACATCGAAAGTTGAAAATTCGAAGAGAAATTAAAATACGATCCTTCTTTGCATGATGTTCTTTTTAATTAAAATCACTTAACTAAATTAAAGCTTATGTAAAAGGCCTTCTTATCTTGAAGTAACGAAAATGAAAAGGTCATGTCCCGTAAGTTAGAGTATGACATCGCGAATCCTCAAAAGTAAGATTGCTTACTATTTAATTATTATTTAAATCTCAAGTGTTTTTAGTTTTAAAAGGATGTTCGGTTATTTAGATTCAAAGAGAAAGTCGAACCACGTAAGTTAGGGAACAATTTCTCGAATCTCTAAATAAAGAACGTTGCCTCGATTTTAAAATTTTCCTTTTTTATGCATCGAGTAAAAATGAATGTAACATTTAAAGCGATGTGCATTTAACTTATTTGGACATAGTATGAAAATGGATCAATATATTTAAGCATGATACATGATATAGTGATAGCAAAATAATATAAAATAACCATGTGAGTATAACATCTATATTAGAATGATAAATAATAAATAAATACCATAATAGTGATAATGTAACTATAATAATAATAAAAATATTAATTCGTAATACTAATAGCAATAGTCATATCACTACCATAATACCAAAATAAATAAATAAATGAAAATATGTAATAACCACCTAAAAAATGCATAAAAAGGAATATAAACAACATAAATTTAAGTACTAAAATAAAAAAAAATAGTAATTAAAGGGGTATGAAGGATTGAATTGAAATTTAAATGAAATTAAAAGCATGAATTACATATAAAAATAAATAAATAAATAAAGGACTAAAATAAAAAATGAGAAATTAAATAGGGACCAAATGGGTAATTATTTCAAACCCTAGGACACGCGTCATTCCATAGAGGGTCAGCAAACTGAGGACCAAATTGAAAATGAGTCAAAATTAAATGGTATAATCTAAAAAAGAAAAAAATAAAATTAGGACCACATTAAAAGGGTTTCAAGGGCAGAAGGACTAAGGTAGCAAATAGACCATTCTTACAGAAACACGTGGATCCTAGGGGATCCGGATCTGGTCGATGGGTCAAGCTAGGAACAACATCGTTTTAGGGCATTTAGGGCTATGATGAAACAACGTCATTTAGAGGACCCTATTTAAGTAAAAAAATATTAAAAAAATTCATTTTCAAACTGTTTTTTTTTTTAAAAGTTTCATTCCTTTCTTCTTTTCTCCGAGGGTGTCTCCATATCAGGCCACAGGACAGTCGGCGCACCGCCAGGGCCATTGGTCATCGACGACGGTGACCGTTGCCTCTGTTGGCCGGAGTTTTTAAAAAATTTGCCCTTTTTTTCCCTCTTGGTCCCGATCTGAAGGCAACGCCTTTTAAACTCAAAAAAAAAAACTTTTAAAAAAAACTTTAGCCCTCCTTTCTTTCAGACGCACTTCTAATGCCTCTTTTCCGACAGAATCCAGGCGAGCCCAAAGGAGCCCAAGGGCCTTTCAGGGTCAAAGAAGACCTCCGACAACAGAGGGAAACGAAAGGACGCTGGTAAAAAATAATAATTTATTTTTATTTATTATGTTTTTCTGCAAAAAATAAAAAAAAGGAAAATGGACTACCTTTTTATCAACTTTTCGTATTCTATTTCGATTTCTCTCCGTCTTTGAATCTTATAATACTTTTGCTTTTATAGCCATTTTAATTACAATATTTCATTTTTTTTTGTTTTTGCTCTACTTTCTTCTTCTGTGCTTTTTCTTTCTCCTTTGTAGGTACTCATGGCAAGGTCAACGGCGCTGGGGAGCAATGCCTTGCCATTTCAGTGAAAGGGGCAAGACATGCCTCGGGCGATGCATTCGCTGACGTGGCCAAGAGTAGCGGCGCTTAGGGGATAGAGGTGACTAGGGTTTCTGAAAATTTTTTAAGATAGTGAGATTTGGGCTTTGGTTTTTTTATTTTTAGGTTTTTTTTATTTGGGCCATTATTTTTTTTTTGTAAATGAACTTTAATAATGGACTTTTTTTATTAATTTTATTTATTTGTTTGGTTTTTTTGGGCCGGACGAAATTGGGCCCTTACAGTTATTTTCATTAAATACATGAATTTGGAAATTGAGATAGAATGTGCTATCTTATGGATTGAGATATTATATGATATATGAAGTGAATTGTTATGCCTATATATGAGTAGATTGTGTTAGATTTGAACAAGGAATGTGAGAAATGGTATATTTGACATGTTAATTGCATATCATCATTGTTTTTAACTTATGAATTTTAAATGACTTATGTTATAATGTTCTAATTATAGAAATACCACTAAGTTATACTAAGCGTACGGTTTTGTTTCCATGTGCAAGTTAAGTTCTTTTTTGTTTGATCGTCACATCAGTATCCAACGGCAATCCCGAACTTGAAGTGTTGATGATGTTTTGGTTATTAATGATATGTACCTAGGGAGTCTTATGTTTGTGCAAATATTATGTTTTGGATAAGTTTGGCATTTTGAATATCATGAATATGTATATATGTGTTTTTGTATGTGTGTGTGTGATGGCAATGATCATGACAATGATAACTTGTCGAGTAGTTTGGCATGTATGTTTATTTGCTTAAATGGTAATTAGGTGATGCGCCATGGAATTGGTGTGGAAAGGTGTTTCATATGCCTATGTTATGCTTGAAATAATTTGGTAAGTTTAGTGCATAAATTATAAGGTTGATTTGGAGTCAATTTGAGATTGTTTGAATGGTTAAATTGATGCATGTTTGGTTGCTTGTTTTAAGGTGCCATTGAAGGCATATTGGTATGGTTTGAATGTGGTATTTTGGATGTTATTCTAGTGAATTATGTGCAGGTTATAGATAGGTACCATTGTGAATCATTCATGTATGTGGAAAAATGTTAGGCTTGTTGTTGTGATTTATAGGTCACTTTTGGTGCCACACGGTCGTGTGCCACACACGGTTCCTTGACACGACATCAGGTTGTTACACGGGTTAGCACACACTCGTGTGACCAGTTGAATTTTATGTTTGCATAATTACACGTGGCCATAACCTATTACACGGCTATGTGACAATTTTTAAATAATTGCACTTTTGACCCACCGGTCTCAGTGAGTTACACGATTTGTTCGCACAACTGTGTGACTCTAGTCCCACACGGGGTCAGTTTGTTACACGGTCTGCCCACATGGCCGTGTGTCCCATTTTCGCACAGCCTCAACCTTTCACATGGTCAGGGGACACGGCCATGTGACCCCTGTTTACAAAATTTTTCCATCTTTTTTTTTTTTAGTTTCTAATTGATCCCTGATTGATGTCAAGTTAATTTAAAGCTTTCGTAAGCTCGATTTAAACCCGAATTTGGTTGTATTGCATGTTATGCTTGATCATATGTGATAAATTGAGATTGAATTGGAAATTTGAACTATGAATTGCATGTAAATGTTCCATATTTATCTATAGCATTCTATTACTCGGGTTCAACGATCGGACCTGGTAAGGGGTGTTACAATATCTTCTCTTTTTGATACAATACTTAGAATTACCTATAGCCCCTCCCCAACCCTTAGACAAGAGAATAATGTATTTCAGTGCACTCGAACTCACATCTTCCTATACTGACAATAATATCAATGCTAATCGAATTAAGACTCAATCAGCTTATGCAATAAACTTATAGAGCAGCTTACTTACCTATTAGGTTGCCTTTGTATTTTATTAATTTCATAGCTTTTTCTATCCACATACAAACATTTTAAATAAAGTAAACTGGCATTTATCAACTTACTCGTACTACTTCAGAACTTTTAATTATTACTCTATCATGAATCAATTTCATATTAATTTTGTCACATCCATGTATATCATACGTGTTCATTAGCTTAAAATTAAAGCTTAATTAATCATTTCCATTGATTACTCTAAAATCACTATTATTAAAACATATTTCAATTAACCAAGTTAACACTTAACTCTAATTCATCCTTCACTAATCCTTTTGATTCTTGGTACTTAAGGTTCAGCTATTATACCAGTGAATTATCATTTTGCAAGATGATTGTCACTTTACTATAAAAAAAAATTGGAAGGTAAGATCTTTTCATCATAAATTTAAGTCACGTTAATTATAATTCACTAAAACAAAACAACTACATAGGAAAGTGAGGTATTTCAACCATATTAAAAACTTGCTACCTCTAAACATGCTCTCAATCAACGTCAGATCCTTTACATTTTGTTAAATCCGAAGAATTTTTTCCTTAATCAACCAAAAAAATTAATAATTTATATTCAATAATATAAAAAATTAATACTAAAATTAAATATTAACAATAAATAAATACTAGCCTGAATAAGAAGTTATGAAAATAACATATCCATAACTTCCAAAGCATATGATTTGAAATTAAGGTAAAAGAAAGAAAATTGGAGAGGCTTTTGGGTGAGAAACTCAACAACAATGAGACGTAATTTTTGGTTGCGTAAAAAAAAAAAAAAACAAATAAGGGGAGAGGTATTTATAGTCACAGTAAAATAAATGATTATAAAGAACTCCACACTCATGGGAAAATTTGCCACAAGTCCCTGTCATTTCAAAAATTGAGAATTTAGTCCCTGTACTTTTATTTCATGGAATTTAGTCTATCTATTTTTTATATATCAAAATTCAGGTTCAACTGTTAACAGTGTTAACTTTTTTTTTTGTTAAATTCAAGTTAATTACAAAGTCATTTTTTTAATTATATGACTACTAAGTGAGTATTTTTTTTATTTGAAAAATGATACAACGACGATTTTAACGAAAAAAAAATCTTAATGATGATGGTTAAATGCAGATGCATTGATTTGTTTTACAAGTAACTTAATACCTCTAAATGTTGGGGTCATTGAATTTGTACTAAATGCACATTTTGAACTTATAAAAATCTTGGACTCCAAAATAATGGTAGTTGTATTACCATTACGGCTCAACACCTATAGGTGTTAAGCTATTCCTAAAAAAATATATTTTAAGATATAACTTTTAACATGCTTATTTAGTAATTATTATTTTTTCAGTATATTCAAATGAAAACCTACAAACGAGTACCACAATAGTGGATGAAAAAAAAGTCTTGAGTACGAAGTTCAACAAAAAAAAAATGTAGTTGAAAAGAGGAGTCAAATTCAGGACCAAATGAGCACTTAAACCATTATGATTTAATGACGTTTATAAGGATGAACCTCATAAGTTCATTTTAATGAAAGTTCAAAAATTATGCAAACATTTAGTTTTATCATTTTATATAAAACTAAGAAACATTTTCATTTGTTATGTGTGTTTAAAAAAAAAAAAAGAAAAAATGTTTTAGATTTTTTATTGATGAATTACTTTTGTTTCCTTCGTTGTTTTATAATTTATGTTTGAAGTTGGTAATTGTATTTTTTAACAATGTCATCTCCAAAAGTGTTCATGAATATTTTTAGTTATTCATTAGCGTATTTAATTATACATTGATGAACATGTTCCTTTAATATTTGTGAATAAATTCATTTAATTTAAAGTGAATATAAATACACATAATTTTAAACAAATTGAGCTTTGAACTCAAATTCGAATTCTTAAAAAGTACAAACCAAACACAAACAAACTCAAAAATAAATAAATGAACAAGCACGAACGGAAAATGGTTCATTGAACTTGATTCATTTACAATCTAATTGGTTTGGTGATTGTAATAATTAAGCTATACCAAATTTAGTTTGATCATGAAAATCTTGGTTCTTGGAATTCGAAGGCTTATTATCGAAACCATCAAAGTCGATCTTCTGCAAAAGCTTGGGAACTCTCATTTCTACGTCAAAATTTTTGGAACCAGTCTCGCTGTCTCCATTGTCATCTATAACTGAAAGCCCGGTGTCATCTTCTGATGTCCACGCTCTGAGATTGATCAACGAAGGTGAGATTTTTGAAAACAGTACTTGTCTGAAGTTGCTCAATATGCCTTTGTTGAATGGGTTTTCCTTCCTATCATACCGATACCGGAAGCTCTCATACGTTGTCTGAAATCAACCAATTATTTATTTATTTAACCTTTTACCGATAAAAAAATCATGAAAAATTAGTCTTTATACATTAGATGAAAGAGTAAATTAATTTTTCTGTTAAAAATTTTATCAATTTGTACTATTAAAAACTATTGTTGCTGACGAAGAACTAAACAGTGAACCTCATGTCGATATATATGATCAGTTTTTAACAGAAAAAATGAATGAAAAATTTTAACTAAAGAACTAATTTGCACTTTTTTTTTATTATCAAAGTACAAAATTAGTTTACCCATTTTTTAGTAGAGTGAGCAAAATGCAATCCACCTCTTAATACAAACATCCTTACTAAACTTTTACCGCGTTTAACATTGAGAGAGGAGGGAGGGAATTAAGGGAAAAAAGAAGAAGAAGACCTGATTAGTGGAAATGAGGTAGAAATGGAAAACTGTAAGGCCACCAACAAACCAGACGACAATGAAGCAATAGAGTATAAGAATAACTGATAATATATCACGAGATATGGCAGTCCAGAAGCTCGTGCGTTGTCGAAGAATATTCACCCAAGAGCACGTGAAGACGTATATGCACAAGGCAGTGGATGATGATATGAAACAAATGAAGAATGAGTAGTTGCGCTGCAAATCATTCATTAATTTGGTTTTAAACAAATGAAGAAAGGGTAGATGAAGAATGAATCATTATAAAGGAACTTACAGCTCCGATGCATTGACCGACCCATGGACAATGGTGGTCAAACCTCTGTACGCAATTGTTGCAAATGGAGCAGTGAGAGGCACGGGGGGATCGATATAACAAGCAAGTTTCACAAAACTTCACTTGAACCGTTTCACCCGTCTCCAATTTCACTTCCTTAATCCTCGGTAGTCTCAGGGTTCCAGTCTTACCATTCGCCCAATCAAATGACGTTGACTTGCACAGATCATCATCATCTGATGATGATTCTGGTGGTTTTGTATTTCTGGGTATTATTCCAGGATCTCCAAAGCTTGTCAGAAATAAAAAACCTAAATCCTGCAAAAACAACAATCTTTTCAAATTTTCTAAACAATCAAGGACCGGAGAAGATATAATATTAACCCAAATTTAAATTTTTTACTACTATTACTACTAATAAAGCTGTATAAAATCTTTTTACCAACCAAAACAGTGAGGATGAGTCCCCCAAGCAATATTTGATGGTTAAAAATTGTATCTTGGGGCTTGATATGCAACGCCATCTTTATACAGAAGGCAATTGCAGGGCATCCAATCAAAAACGACGTTAAGAAAAGTGATGAAGCATCGGGGCCAAGTATAATTCTTCCTCCACAACAAAATTTCTGAAATTGAAAAATGTTTTCTTTCATTAGGATTAGCACATAAAAATGCCGAATTTATAATTGTATCATATAAGCTTCTATACTCAAAATAGTCAATTTTTTCAACCCTAAAACCATTTAGATAGTATCTAAAGCATAAATGTTTAGGTACCATCCCCTCAAGGGATCTAACCAGATTTTGCAAAATGATGGTAGGGGTACCTCGATATCTTTTCAGCCCTCTTTAATTTCGCACCATGCATACATACTTATATGAAAAAATAGGAAAATGGCATGAACAATGTTAAAAGTTCATTAATCAAAAGGGAAAAAAAAAACCTTTAAATATGCATAAATTAGAAGAATACGATTGAAAAAAAGAAAGAAAGAAAGAAAGGGAAGTTGAAGAAGGATGAAAAAGAATACATTATTTCCTTTCCAAACTTGATAACTCCTTTTAGGAGTGGAATTGGGAGGGGAGGGGTCGATTTCAATGGAAGAAGAATCATAAATTTGGCTTTTGCTCGTTCTCATGCTTCTCTTTGTACGGTCTTTCAATTCTGTTGAATGCATGACCCAAGGTACGTAGTAATGGGAGACAAACACCCACAAAGAGGGAAAAAATGAACCTTAATTACAAAAACCAAACAAAATTGAAAAGGGTCAAAATGGCTTTCATTGTTTTCCTAACATAAGAAAGCCAAAGGACAAAGGATACCAAACGCTTCGTTAGCGTTTGCTTTTCTTCTCTCTCTTTCAACTTCCCTTATCAACAGTTGTTGGTTTACCAGATCGGTCCTCACAACTTTTTCCTAACGAACTTTTTCATGGGTCCTCAAGATTTCTAAATTCAAGCGAGCTTTCCGCAGCCGAAACTAATTTCTTTTTTATATTCCTTACCCTTACTTTTTATTGTTTTCAACCCTCTATGCTCCTCAACTAACTCATCACTATTTTTTATTGGTTAACTCTCATTATCAATCCATCTATTTCTCTCTAAATAAAATTTTATTATTGCATGTGAAGAACCATTAGCAACTCAGAATGTACGTCGAAAAGGTGTTGTGTGTATATATATATCTCTCTAAAAATAAATCCCTTAGATTTATAACGACAAACTAGTTATGGTATATATTGAATATCTAAAAATAAATCCATGCACAAACTAGTTAATTCATAATTTATAATAGTTTTCTTTTAGGTAAACTTATATTCAAAACAAAAAATAAGTAGACAAAAATTCAACGACTATTATCTAATATCCCCATTAGATGAAACAAGAACATTATTATTATTTAAAACATCTAAAAATGAAGACGGTAAAGTAGACTATTTAGTGTGATTAATATGTAATAAGGTTACCTAAGAAAGTGAATGAGCTGCCTTTTAGCCGATCGACATACCCAATTAAATGATAAGTACTTAAAAGAAAGCACTCAACATAAACAATCCAAAATTAAACAGTCGAACTCTAAGTTGTCAACAATGGATTGATTCAATGCATGCACCACTGACGCACAATCCAACTCAAAAATGATGTGATCGTAATGATTAGATTTCAACCATGACAAGGCCTCTCGGATGGCGAAGGCCTTAGCTAACCGAGGGCTAAATGTTACCCTTTCAAATGTCGATAACCCTTTTATCAAAACACCACTAGTCCAACCCTGATGGTCGGTTCATCTACAAAAACAAAGGCATTGACATTACATTTGAACAGCCGGGGAGGAGTTGGTTGACACCTTGTAGCCTTTGGCAATCCTCCTCTCATCCCAACCTCGCTCCCGTCCTCTATCTCTGAGGCCGACCGGGACTCAGCTTCCGGATAAACAACATTTGCAACCATCCACTCTTGAACAAAACAATATACATTATAAAGAACCTAAAATGGTGGAAGCTCACGATGTTGCCATAAAGATAAGCTTCTGGCCGACCATATTTACCACAACAACACAAGGCACCGTCTCTAAACCTCACTGTTCGACATAGTCAACAATCCCGACATGAAATCCAACCAAGTAACCTTATTTGTAGGTACCATTGCTATAGTCCAAACAGCTTGTGCCTTATAGTAGCACAATAAGGCATGCTCAATGTCCTTATTCCCATCACCTTCCCTACACACTTGAGTAATTTTAAGAAGTCGACTTTTAACTGGAAGAAAGGTATGCAAACAACACCAAAGAAACTCATTCACACGTGGAGGGATACACAAATACTGTAATAGGCCAATTTAGCTCGGGCCCGTACAAAAAATAATAAACCCAAAATAATAAAACAAAGTCCAAGTCCAGTCCAAAATATATCATTTGGCCCGATCAGAATGACCCATTACTTGAAAAGATTGAAGGTCTATCTACAAGCTTGACGTATATGGAAGTATTATCTTCAAAGATATGCAATCTTAGATATGATATGCAAATCTTAGATATGATATGCAATCCTAGAAGATATGGTATGCAATCTTAGATACGATATGCAATCCTAGAAGATATGGTATGCAATCCTAGAAGATATGGTATGCAATCTTAGATATGATATGCAATCTTAGAAGATATGGCATGCAATCTTAGAAGATATGATTTTGTAATCTTAGAGATTTAATTTGTAGATACCTTTTAATCTTAGTCGTTGATGTAATTGATCTGTACCGTTGGATTTGGGGAGGCTCAACTATAAATAGAGGCCTCTCCCTTCATTGTAGACACAGTGGAGTTTTGAGTAATAAAAATTTTTGAGAGCATTCACTCAAATTTCTCTCTCTTTTGCGTTCTTATTTTCTGTGGCTTGTTCATATTTTGTTCTTTGCTCATCTTCGTTTCTTTTTTTAGTTGCTTCCGTTCGAGTTAGATTTTGGAGAAGGAATTTCATTGAATCCTCATATTGCGGGAGTTAGGTTGATTTATGCGTTTTTTTTAAACCCTTTTTTTATTTATCCATTTAATTGCTTAATCATTATTTATTCATTTATTTTAATTTTTTTTGCTTTTCCCTATTTACATTAAATTGTTTTATCATATATTTTATTATTTTTATTTGTTATATATTATCTATGCATTATATATTATTTAACTTTAATCATATTATGTATTATTTGAAAATTTGTATGTTGTACATCATCTAAATTGTTTTATTATTAAGGCAAAATTTTCCATATATTGTTTATTTAAAATATGTATATTATCTATTTTTAAATGGTATATTATATACTTATTATAAGTTAACACTTATACCTTTTTATTCAAAGCTTTTCTTAAATAAGGCAATGTTTTGTGTTTAGAAATTCGGGAAATAGTGCCCTAACGTGCTGGGTTACGATTTTCCATTTGACTAAACAACTAAATATCCTTTTAATGAATTTTTTATATCATGAGATGATTTTGGTTACGAGGGTTTAAAACATCATGTCCTAACGTGCTGGATGTGATGTTTGTATTCTTTCGGAACAAAGGAATCTCAAGTTCCAACTCAAATTGTTCAAGTTTTTAAAGAAATCATGTTTTCAAATCTTTTCGAATTTTTGACATTAGGACAATAACTAATCAATCCGGTACCAATTTTGGGCGTTACGAGGGTGCTAATCCTTCCTCGTACGTAACCGACTCCCGAACTCATTTTCTTGAATTTCGTAGACCAAAATCATTGTTTTAATAAATCAGGATTTTTTTTATTAAAATGATCAATTTCAAGGTGACCCGATCACACCTCGAAAAAAGATTGGTGGCGACTCCATTTTCGTTTTTAAAGTCGATCCCCGTTTTTTCAAAACTTATAAAAATGGTTTCGACAGCTTGGCGACTCCACTGGGGACATAATAAGAGAGTCAAGCCGTAAAATTGATTATTTCCTGTCTTTCTGTCTAAATTTGAAAATCTAATTTGAAAAATTATGATCCTTTTATTGCATGTTGTTCTAATCTTATAAAGTATTACCGCATCATATTGCACGACCGTTGTGGTCACTCCTTTTAAGTGGGAGTGAGAAACTATGCTTTCGTGAGGTTTTCACCTCCGCATGGGCTAGTGGACTGCTTCCGGGATACATCTGTACCTATGTCTTCGTGAGGTTTTCACCTCCGTATGGCCATAGGAAAATGTATTCCCCTGAACTGAACTCGATCCAAATGAGCCTATAATGGGTGAGGATTGAGGAATCTGCTGGTTCAGGTACCCTCCCTTTAGAACTAAGCCACATATAGTGATCCTTAAGAGCCAACCCTAGATAGAGCTATATTGAACCCTAGTGGTCACCTAGATAGGTGCCCTATTTTGTTATTTCTCTTGTGCTAACGTGTTCTCATTTGTTTTGATTGCATTGCATCCACATCATAGAAAAGAGTTATGATAAACCGTAAAAGTAACATATTTTAAGCCCAAATTTAGCATGCTTTTGGATGATCTAAGCCTTGAATTATGTAATTTAGTGCTCTTAATCCTTTGTTTTCATGTTTTATACTTAGAAGAGCACTGGATGACGAAAAGAACGGAAAACGGGCCCAAAACGGAGTAAATGGGCCATATCACGAAGTCCACACAGCCTGGGCCCAAGACTACACGACTGTGCCTCATTCAACAGCCTCGAAAACGGCCTGGCCACGACTTACACGGGCGTGTACCACGGGCGTGTCCCTGTTGTGGCCAAGAGGAGTTTTACTCGGAATAGGATACTTGGAGGCAAAGAAACACATTCCAAAGCCTATTCAAACACCTTAGTAGGAATTCTACTTGAATTAGGATACTTAGGGGCCAAGTAAGGCATCTCAAAGTCTATATAAACACCCAAGGGGGCAACTTGAAGAGGAGTTCGGCAGAAGCCTTCTGCCAGGGCTTTTGTCGGGGGAACCCGAGGCTTTAGTCAGGGCGCATCCGACTAGGTAAGAGGAGGTAGATTTGTGGAGATTTACTTAAAGAGAGCCAGTTTATCCATCTCAAGAAGCCGGAGTTATACTCAAGATGGAGGATCTCTCCTTCATTTCCTTCAGGGGGTTTTAGGGATTTCTTATGTTTTGTTTTATCTTTTCTTTTGAGATGTTTTCTTTCATTATTATGAACTAAACCCTCAGATACCTGAGGGGATGAAACCTAAGATGAATCTTGTTATCGTTTACTGAACTATATGATAAATATTTGACTTGTTCTTAATTATGTGTTCTTAATTCTTGTGTTGATATTTCTGGGATATTAATTCAAGCATGATGTGCTTAGGTGGAGGAGCAAAAGTCTCTGCTTAAGAGTAGATCTAGCATAATTAAGTGGAGTTGATCGAACGCCTAGAGATAGGGTGACGAGATTTTGCCAGATTAAGGTGAAACTAATATAGGAGTCCATAGATCGAGTTAATGCAATTCTTGGGGTTTTAATTAGAAAGAGATTTTAATTAATCAACCTAGGGTTAAATGTTAGTCGCCTCGAGAGAGGGATTAATATAACTTAGGGAATCTTACGGATCAAGTCTAATGAATAAATCGTCTAGTTCAGAGTTAGATAACAAGTGAAGTCTAGGTGGATTCTTCCTTGGGTGTCGTCTTAATCAATTGGTTTTTCCTCGAAGTATTTTTTTTCCAATTTCATTATTATTTGTCTTAGAGTCTTTAGTTTAGTAATTAGTTAATTTTAGATTAAATAAAGACCACTTTAATTCTTAGGCTAAATAATAAAGAGAGAGTTAGTATTAGTACTTTTGGTTCTTTTGGGATTCGACATTCCGGTCTTGCCTTAACTATACGACTGTTCGATAGGTGCGCTTGCCTCAAATCGTTGTCATAGTTAGTTTCCAGGTTCGATCATTCTTTATATAAATTTTTAAGACTCTGACACACGATCAAGTTTTTGGTGTCGTTGCCAGGGAACTGAAATATTAAGAAAGCTCAATTTTTATTACTTTAGCCATTATTATTATTATTATTATTATTATTATTATTATTATTATTATTATTACTTTGCTAAATTTTCTTTTATTTGATTTTGGCAGAAAGAGGAGATGGCACTGACTAATTATCAGTGGCAAGTCATGAGGACAATTCCTACTAAAGCAGCCAGTGTCTTCAACCTCGACGTGGTCACCAGGTTATCTAACCAGCTAGAGATGATGAATAAAAAGACTGATGGTTTGTATAGTCTCTCGCAGGTGCACCCAGTAATGCAACATGACTCGAATCTAGGAAGCGTGGCGAATCCTGAGTACCCACCCTACAGATATGGCATGGAGAATGAACAAGTCCACTATATGGGTAACTATTCTAGACCTCAAAATAATTTTTATAGTGACACTTATATTGCAAGTTAGAGGTACCACCCCAATTTCTCATGGGATGATCAAAGTAGCCAAAGACCGGAGCTTCCTCCAGACTTTCAACAACCACCTCACCAATGGGAAGAGGAGTCGAACCTTGAAGAGATGTTGACAAAATTCATAGTAGCCTCATAAATACGTTTCCAAAATACAGAAACACATTTCCAAAATATAGAAACAAAACTTGAGGCATTGACACAGGAGCTCAAGGATCAAATCGGGCAACTTGCTAAGCAGATCTCTGAAAAACCAAAAGGAAGCCTACCAAGCAACACCGAGACTAACCCAAAGGAGCAAATTCAAGCCATAACAGCTCAAGATAGTGACAGGTTGGTGGAATCTGACCCAAGGCAAGAGCTTGTGGTAAGTGAATGTAAGGTTGAGGTAAGCCATGATTTACCAAACCCGGTAATTACAGAGTACCAACCTCGTGTGCCATACCCCGATGCGACAAAGAAAGACCACACAGAGGAACAACTCGGTAAGTCTCGTAAACTTTCAAAGAAATTTCATATTAACTTGCCGTTTCTAGAAGCTCTTTCGCAGATGCCAGATCTTGGACCTCGTGTCATTAAAGAAGAAATTCATGAGGAACGAAGGCTTTGGATCGATGAACTAGACGAATGGAAGACACACTTCAAGGAGAGACTAAAAACACACGAAGCAAAAACGAGGCAACTCCATGACAAACTTAATAATGGGACAACCCAGCTTAAGATAGGAGATCAGGTACTCAATCCCAGACGGAACAGTCGAGGTAACTAGTCCTAAAATTAGCACCTTTAAGGTAAACATTATTCGACTTAAATTTTATATCAATAACCGAATTGATCGCATGAGAAAAGATTTTCACCTCCTCAAACCACCATGACCATAAATAAGAATGAGAGGTAAAGTCTAGCTTAAGACTATAAACGAGCGCTTCTCAGGAGGCAACCCGAGCACTAACCTTTACTAATTAGTTTAGATTATTTCTTTTCATGTTTAGGCGCAGGTTCTCCATACTCACACGGCCTTACACACGGCCGTGGCCGTGACCGTGTGGGTGCCACAAGTAGGAATATGGACACGGGCTGCATCTCTATTTAAGCTCCTTCTTCCTTTTTCTTTTCCAGTTGTCTTTCTTCTTTCATTTTCCATTATTTACTTTTATTTTTACTTATTTATTTATTTATTTATTCTTTGTTATTTTCTTCTTTTTCTTCATGTCATTTAGATTTAGCTTAGGATACAATTAAATCGGGAAGGCTGCTTTGAGGATTCAATTTCAAACGGTTCGAGGCGCTTCCCCATGTTCACCTCCAATCTTATCCGGTTTTTTTTCATTGACTTCATCCAAAATTCAGGAAGTTTCACTTCTCCCCCCATCTTATGATTTTATGATTGTTTTGATACTATCTATCTTTGTACATTGAGGGCAATGTAAATCTTAAGTGTAGGGGGGTTAACTATAGTATTATTTGAAAATCCCTGAATTATGCCTTGTTCTAAAGTAAGTTTCTCATATTATAATTAGAATGAAATTTCCTTTGATTTATGATTTTTATTGATATGTTTTAGATTAAGTCATTGATAATTGTGCATTGATGATTAAACTTGAAGAATACTAGAGAATCAAGCATAATAAGTCTATTTTTCAGAAATTTAAAATTTGTTAGGTTGTCTACCTGAATTTGAATATTACTTTGAAGTTTGAAATTTACGATGTTGACATCAAATACCCATAATTCTGTGTGAGATTTTGAGCCTTTTAGAGCATACATTCTTTTTCGTGCTCACTTTATTGATTATGAGTGTGTCAACATTGATTTGTTATTCTAGAACTTGCATTGATGATACATGTCGAGACCACACCTTTGATTTGATATACAGAGATGATAAAGGCACCTAAGTTTTAACCCACTTACTCTACTAAAAGCCTACCTCCATAATTAACCCCTGGTGAACCCCGTTGATCCTAACAACCCTTTTTATTGACTCACCCATTAATATTAACCCAAAACCCTTTGTATTTGTTATCACCATTCCTTTTGACTACCCTTATGACGAGATTTGATTTGATCAGTTGCCTGACTATGATCTTTATTTCAAGTAGTTGAATTTATCCTTTATTACACATTTGACTTGTTCTTTAAAAAAAAGTGAAGTATATTCATTATTAGTTAAGCAATTAAATGAGCTTATACGTTTAATTTCCAATTATTGAAAAAGAAGCTCGTGTCATTAGTATTAGTAGTGCAAATTTTCATTTGATGTAATTAGTTTGTGTTTTTAGTCAGGTAATTTGTAAGGTCAATCTTGATTCTAACCCTCTAATTCAACCTTTATCCACACCTTTAACCTAAGCCCCATTACAACCCTGTAAAGACCTTTTGATTTGTGTATCATCTCATATTTTAGTGGTGGAGATTTGATTTTCATGCAACCATATGGGATTAACTTTTCATGTTCGACTTTTGAGTGCTTAATTCTGAACCTTAAACACTTCGAGTGGTTTGAGTGAATATTTAGCGAGGATGTCAACTCTTGTTGATTTCGAATCAGAGGTAATTATTTAGGTAAGGGGAAACACCTAACGTTTTCAGGACTATAAATGTATGACTTTGATTGTTTGAATCTTTAGGACCCTTTGAGTTGAATTATCCATGTTAAATTATCTATGAATTATGGTGAAACACTATTGATGAATATTATGAATCAGGGAAGTTCATTTTTAATTGTGAGTTGAGAATTTTGCTTGAGGACAAGCAAAAGCTTAAGTGTGGGGGTATTTGATAAACCGTAAAAGTAAAATATTTTAAGCCCACATTTAGCATGCTTTTGGATGATCTAAGCCTTGAATTATGTAATTTGGTGCTCTTAATCCTTTGTTTTCATGTTTTATACTCAGAAGAGCACCGGATGACAAAAAGAACAGAAAATGGGCCCAAAATAGAGTAAATGGGCCATATCACGAAATCCACACAGCCTGGACCTAAGGCCACACGGCCGTGCCTCATTCAACAGCCTCGAACACGGCCTGGCCACGACTTATACGGGCGTTTGTCCCTCCCACGGCCAAGAAGAGTTTTACTCAGAATAGGATACTTGGAGGCAAAAAAACACATTCCAAAGCCTATTCAAACACCTTAGTAGGAATTCTAATTGAATTAGGATACTTAGGGGCCAAGTAAGGCATCTCAAAGTCTATATAAACACCCAAGGGGGCAACTTGAAGAGGAGTTCAGTAGAAGCCTTCTGCCAGGGCTTTTGTCGGGGGAACCCGATGCTTTAGTCAGGGGGCATCCGACTAGGCCAGAGGAGGCAGATTTGTGGAGATTTATACTCGAGAGAGCCAGTTGATCCATCTCAAGAAGCCGGAGTTATACTCAAGACGGAGGATCTCTCCTTCAATTCCTTCAGGGAGTTTTAGGGATTTCTTATGTTTTGTTTTATCTTTTCTTTTGAAATGTTTTCTTTCATTATTATGAACTAAACCCTCAGATACCTGAGGAATGAAACCTAAGATGAATCTTGTTATCGTTTGCTGAACTATATGATAAATATTTGACTTGTTCTTAATTATGTGTTCTTAATTCTTGTGTTGATATTTCCGGGATATTAATTCAAGCATGATGTGCTTAGGTGGAGGAGCAAAAGTGTAACATCCTAAATTAATGGGCCTATGCGTTTAGTGTGTGGATCTCTAACACACTAGTTAACTGTAACATATATATATATATATATATATATATGTTATGGGCTAAAAGCCGGAAAGAGGCTGTGTAGACAGTCGAATAAAACCCTAAAAGGGTTAGGCAAAGGATGCCAGGTACGTAATCATAGAAACCTTTCTATGAGTATCGATATATGTGAAAGCCTGTTTTCTTGTTTATTTCTTTTAAGTATGTATGCATGGGCCAGGATTATGATAATGAAGGGGAAGTGCATGATATGTCACTTGGTGATCGGTGGTTAAACCACAAATTCAAATGTTAGGTCACACAGTGATCGATGGCTATGCCACGTTTAATGATTCCTGAATAAAAGGAATAGGCAGTACGGCTGTCGTTATGGTGTGTAGCGGATGGAGGGTCGATTGTAGAAATCCCCGTGGTGTGATGGTTGGTACGGGTTGGTGTGTAGAGGACGAAATTCTAGGATGGGTTGGGCTAATAATCATTTATTAATTATCATATAATTATGATTGTTGCCTCTATGTATGGGCCAGGGATCATAATGTGTTTGTGGGCCTCAGGTCGTTGTGTTCAAGATTTATACACTGAATCTTGCTGACTCACTCTTTTATTTTTTTTTCTACTCTTTCAGATGAGTAGTAGATCATGGACATGGGAGCCAATGTGGACTCGAGGGGCCATCAAGTTTTTATCATTATAGATTATTTCGGTTTTTCTTTAAGTTTTTAATTTTGGGAATATTTATGTAATAAGGCCCCATAGTTTATATTCAACTAAGTAGTTTTTAATATTCGCAACTTATGAACTTATGTCAAAGGTTTAATTATTCAAAATAATAATAATAATACAAGTTTTTTTTTCAAACGTCACTTATTTATTAATTATTGGCTAATTAATTTACGATTTCCAAAATCGATAAGGAACTATGTTTTCAACTTCGAACCCATAGCATGCCAGATCTGGTCGAAACGTATGGGCCGGGTTTGGGGTGTTACATTTTGGTATCAGAGCCCAATTCAAAACTCGGGCTGTGAAATGGGCCTAGTAATGTTTTGTAAAGTTGATGTGAATTTGAAAAAAATTTTGGAAGAAGATATGGCCTTCGAGTCTACCGGCACCCGATCCACTCAGGTAAGTATCTTAACTTGATGTGATATGCATGTTGGGGTTGATGGGCTTGATGGACATAGACTAGTATGATAGTATTAATGGACCTTAGGCCTAGTTAAACAACTCTTCCATTCCATAAGACTTAATCCAACTAAACAAACCCGTGAACGAGTCAATGGGTTAGGGTGTGGAAATAGGCATACGCATGTCTAAGATTGGATTCAGGAAGAGCTTGGTATTTAAGCAGTCCTAGTGACTCACCTCCTCTTCGCTGGAATCCTACCTGGTGCATAGTGACTGTTCACCTTAGCCGCGAGGACTTGTTGATGGGCCAAAACCTATAATTAAAACTCGAAAGGGACTAGCCACCCTATTTTACAATCAAAATACCCCAAGTTTTGTAAAATTTCTGAAATACCCTCGATTTGTGAAAATTCCCCAGAATACCTTGGATTGTAAAACTACCAAAATTTGAGAAATTACCGAAACACTCCAGTTGGAAAAATTTCCAAAATACCCTTGGTTTGTGAAAATTTCCAAAACAACCGTGATTTTATAAAATACTCATATTTTGCAAATTCACCCGAAAACCCCTAGATTTACAAGAGTACCCCGATTTGCGAAATTAAATTTTCTAAAGTACCCCTGCTTCAAAAGAAAATAAAACAACAACAACATCAAAATACCTCTATTTCGAAAAAAAACCAAGATACCCCATTTTGAGGAAATTACAAAAATACCCTCATTCAAAAGAAAAAAACAACTTGTTTTCCAGAAATACCAAAAATACCATTGTTTTAAAAAAAATGTGTACCAAAGTACCTTTAATTCGAAGAAAATCATCAAGATACTTTATTTTGGAAAATACCCTGTAGGGCAAAACTACGGAAAAACCCCGGGGTAGTGAAATGACGAAAATACCCTTATGTGATGAATGTGAGTTCATGGATGTTGATGTGTGATGGGTGAATGTGTGTGGTTTTTAGAAATAGGAGATACAAACTTGAGACTGAAACTTGTAGATTTAATTTCAAATTTGAAAGAACTACTTCTAAACTACTATTCATAAGACTGTTCGTGGTTAATCAGCGGAAAAAAACTAATAATTCATAAAATTTTTAATCAGATAAACGCGAATCGGTAGAATGAGTACAAGGGGTCAAGGACGTCCGCCCCGTGGCCGTGGTAGGGGTAGGATGATGGTGTCAGAACCAGTGGGATCTGGCCATGGATCTGGAAACGAGATGCCGGTACCACCAGCTGTAGAGGAGGAATTTCAGGATCAGACTGCCGGAGATGACGCGATATCTCAGGCAATGTTAAGGGTTTTGGATAGAGTTGCTAGGGCAGGTATGGGCACAGGAGCCCGAAAATCTGTGCCGGAGCGACTTAGAGCCAATAGGGCAGAAGTGTTTAGGGGAATTTCTGGTATAGCCCCAAGTTCAGCAGAGTACTGGTTGGAGGCGATGGAACGCATAATGGATGGTTTGGATTTCACGGGGGAGGAGAAGTTGAAAGGGGTTGTTTCTCTCCTGCGGGATGAAGCATATCAATGGTGGCTTACGGTGAAGATGGTGCAGTGGCTGACCGTATCACCTGGGATTTCTTTAAAACGGCATTTCAGAGTAAGTACATTGGATCGAGTTATGTGGATGCGCAGCGCAGAGTATTTCTGAATTTGGTTCAGGGGAGTAGGTCAGTGGTTGCGTATGAAGCTGAATTTTTACGCCTTAGCCGATATGCCCGAGGGATTGTGGCCACGGAAGATGAACGTTGCGTTCGGTTCGAAGATGGTCTGAGGGATGATTTTCGTGTTTTGATAGCCCCACAGCGGGAGAGGGAATTTGCTGTCCTAGTGGAAAAGGCTAAGATAGCCGAGGAAGTAAAGCGGACTGAGAAACTGAATCAGAATAGAGATAGGAGTGGGAATAAGAGGAATGTTGGACCGTCAGGGTCAGCTGGGCGTAATCAGAAGAAGTTTAGGTCAGATGGGCCGAAAGGGGAGGAGAGCCCTGCTGCTGCTAACCAGACACAAAAGTGTGCTCGATGTGGTAAATTCCATACTGGTGAGTGTTGGGCAGGCAGTGGGAAGTGCTTTAGATGTGGATCTACGGACCACTAAGTTAGAAACTGTCCACAGCAACGGGGCAGTGAGGGGCCCACGGGTCAGGAGAATGCACAGCCTGGCAGAGGAGGTCAGTAGCCTCAGAGAGGTCGTGGTCCAGCCAGAGGCGGTAATGGTTTTGGTCAGGGTCGTGGAGCTCCAGGCAGGGGGCAGGAAACACTGAGGTGAGACAGCCAGGGTTAGTTTGTGCTACCAGACGTCGAGAGGAGGCTGACGCACCGGATGTCTTAATCGGTACGTTTTTAATTTTTGGCTTGCCTTACACTGCCTTGATTGACATTGGGTCGACACATTCGTATGTAGCTAGTAGTGTATCTGGAACTTTAGGGTTAGACACTGAGATTACCCCTAGGGCAATGACTGTAATTAGCCCGTTAGGACAATCTGTAGTAGTGGATAAACTCTATCGGGAGGTACCTTTAGAAGCTCAGGGAATAACTTTTCTAGTAGATCTGATGGAATTACCGTTCGGGGATTTTGATTTAATTTTAGGCATGGATTGGCTTGTGAAGTATCAAGCTAATCTAGACTGTGCATCCAAGCGTATGGTGTTAAAAACCCCCGAGGATGACGAAGTGTTGGTGATAGGAGAAAGGGGGAACTGTCTATCGAACGTGGTGACTGCCCTAAGAGCAGAAAGGATGGTAAGAAAAGGATGCGAGGCAGTTTTACTGTTTGTCCGGGCTCTGGAAGGCAAGGAATTGACTGTTGGGGACGTTAGAACGGTGAAGGAATTTCCTGATGTTTTCCCAGAAGAACTTCCGGGGTTACCTCCGGATCGTGAAGTGGAGTTTAGTATCGATCTTCTTCCGAGAACAGCGCCAGTATCTATTGCTTCCTATAGAATGGCACCGAAGGTGTTGGTGGAATTGAAAGCACAGATTCAGGAATTGCTGGATAGAGGGTTTATTTGATCAAGTGTGTCGCCTTGGGGAGCGCCAGTGTTATTCATTAAGAAGAAGGATGGATCAATGCGTATGTGCATTGATTATCGCCAATTGAATAAGTTGACCATCAAGAATAAATACCTGTTGCCGAGGATCGACGATTTGTTCGATCAGTTGAAGGGGGCCTCAGTCTTTTCGAAGATAGATCTGAGGTCGGGGTACCATCAACTTAAGGTCAAGGAGGGGAATATCCATAAGACGGCTTTTAGGACTCACTATGGTCACTACGAATTCATGGTGATGCCTTTTGGATTGACCAACGCGCCAGCAGCATTCATGGACATGATGAATCGAGTGTTCCAACGCTACTAGATCGGTGTGTCGTGGTGTTTATAGACGATATCTTAGTTTATTCAAAGTCGGAGGAGGAGCATGATGCTCATCTGCGAGTAGTTTTGTAGATTCTAAGGGAGAAGCAGTTGTATGCCAAGTTCAGTAAGTGTGAGTTTTGGCTGAATGAGGTTAGTTTCCTAGGCCACGTGGTGTCGACAGAGGGGATTCGGGTTGACCCTCGAAAAATTGAAGCGGTGTTGGATTGGAAGCAGCCTAAGTCGGTGGCAGAGATTCGGAGTTGCCTTGGTCTGGCAGGGTACTAAAGAAGATTTTTTGAAGGATTTTCTCTGATTGCGGCACAGTTGACTAAGTTGCTACGGAAAGAAATTCCGTTTGTTTGGTCTGATAAGCAGCAGGAAAGTTTCGAAAAGTTAAAAAGGATTTTGACGGAGGCTTCGGTGTTGATTCAGCCGGAGGCGGGGAAGGGGTTCGTAATTTACTGTGATGCGTCACACACGTTATTAGGATGTGTGTTGATGCAAGATAGAAAGGTTGTTGCATATGCATCTCGGCAGTTAAGACCGCACGAGTCAAATTATCCCACCCATGATTTGGAATTGGCGGCGGTGGTATTTACCTTGAAAATTTGGAGGCATTATTTGTACGGGGAGAAATCTGTCATTTACACGGATCATAAGAGTCTAAAGTACCTTTTGACTCAGAAGGAGTTGAATCTAAGGCAGAGGAGGTGGATCGAGTTGTTAAAGGATTATGACTACTCGATCGAGTATCACCCGGGTAAGGCTAATGTGGTGGCGGATGCTCTAAGACGTAAGGTGATCACTAACTTGAGAGCGATGTTTGCTCACCTTAGCTTATATGATGATGGAAGTCTATTAGCTGAACTTCAAGTGAAACCCTCTTGGGTCAGTCAAGTTAGGGAGAAGCAGCAGATCGATGGATTGCTTAAGGAGAAGTTGCAGTTGATTTCAAGTAATGAGCCAACAGAATTCAATGTGAATGAGGAAGGATTGGTATGTTTTCAAGGGTGAGTTTGCATGCCAAAGGACCCTGAGTTTAGGCGTAGGATTTTGCAAGAGGCGTATGGTAGTCCATACGCTATGCATCCGGGAGGGAGCAAAATGTATCGAGATTTGCGAGAACAGTTCTGGTGGCCGGATTTGAAGCATGAGGTAACTGAGTTTGTGAGTAGGTGTTTGACCTGCCAGCAGGTCAAGGCGGAACATCAGTTACCATCAGGGTTGTTACAGCCGGTAAATATTCCACAGTGGAAGTGGGAGAGGATCACCATGGACTTTGTTAGTGGGCTACCCCTCACGCCCACTAAGAAAGATTTAGTTTGGGTAATTGTAGATCACTTGACGAAGTCTGCTCACTTCATACCAGTACGGGTCAGTTACTCCTTGCAGAAATTGGCTAAGCTATATATAGCGGAGGTAGTGAGGTTGCATGGAGTACCGGTATCGATCATACCGGATAGGGACCCTAGGTTCACGTCGCAATTTTAGAAGGCGTTGCATCATGTGTTGGGTACGAAGTTAGATTTCAGTACAGCGTTTCACCCTTTGACCGATGGACAGTCTGAGCGGGTGATTCAAATCTTGGAAGACATGTTGAGAGGATGTGTCATTGATTTCAGAGGTAGTTGGGAAGAATTTATACCCTTAGCGGAGTTTGCTTACAACAACAGCTACCAGTCTAGTATTCAGATGGTGCCCTATGAAGCTTTGTACGGGCGGAAGTGTCGTACTCCTACCTGTTGGACGGAATTAGGGGAACGTCAGATTATGGGTCCGGACTTGGTCACCGAGACGGAGGAAAAGGTTGAAATAATTCGGGCTCGACTAAAAGAAGCGTTAGACAGATAGAAGTGCTATGCTGATTTGAAGCGTAAGGACATAGAGTTTGCAGTGGGCGACAAGGTGTTCTTGAAGGTGTCGCCATGGCAGAAAGTACTGAGGTTTGGGCGGAATGGTAAATTAAGTCCAAGATTTATCGGACCTTATCGGGTGTTGAAACAAGTAGGACTAGTAGTTTATCAGCTTGAACTACCTTCTGAGCTAAGCCAGATTCACAACGTGTTTCATGTCTCTATGTTAAGATGATATCGTTCGGATCCGTCTCATGTGGTGCCTATGGAAGAAATCGAGGTAAGACCCGATCTATCCTTTGAAGAGGAACCAGTGGAAATCCTGGATCGTGATGTCAAAGTATAGCGGAGGAAGACGGTTCCGTTGGTTAAGGTTCTATGGCAGAATCACGATTCTGAGGAGGCTACTTGGGAACCGGAGGAGGTGATGCTGCAGATACCCTCATCTATTCCGATCGGGTAATTTCGAGGCCGAAATTTTTTTTAGGGGGTAGAACTGTAACATCCTAAATTATTGGGCCTATGCGTTTAGTGTGTGGATCTCTAACACACTAGTTAACTGTAATATATATATATGTTATGGGCTAAAAGCCGGAAAGAGGCTGTGTAGACATTCGAATAAAACCCTAAAAGGGTTAGGCAAAGGATGCCAGGTACGTAATCATAGAAACCTCTCTATGAGTATCGATATATGTGAAAGCCTGTTTTCTTGTTTATTTCTTTTAAGTATGTATGCATGGGGCGGGATTATGATAATGAAGGGGAAGTGCATGATAGGTCACTTGGTGATCGGTGGTTAAACCACAAATTCAAATGTTAGGTCACATAGTGATCAGTGGCTATGCCACGTTTAATGATTCCTGAATAAAAGGAATAGGCAGTACGACTGTCGTTATGGTGTGCAGCGGATGGAGGGTCGATTGTAGAAATACCCGAGGTGTGATGGTTGGTACGGGTTGGTGTGTAGAGGACGGAATTCTAGGATGGGTTGGGCTAATCATCATTTATTAATTATCATATAATTATGATTGTTGCCTCTATGTATGGGCCAGGGCTCATAATGTGTTTGTGGGCCTCAGGTCGTTGTGTTTGGGATTTATACACTGAGTCTTGCTGACTCACTCTTTTATTTTTTTTCCTACTCTTTCAGATGAGCAGTAAATCATGGACATTGGAGCCAAGGCGGACTCGAGGGGCCATCAAGTTTTTATCATTATTGATTATTTCGGTTTTTCTTTAAGTTTTTAATTTTGGGAATATTTATGTAATAAGGCCCTATAGTTTATATTCAACTAAGTAGTTTTTAATATTCACAACTTATGAACTTATGTCAAAGGTTTAATTATTCAAAATAATAATAATACAACTTTTATTTTTCAAACGTCACTTATTTATTAATTATTGGCTAATTAATTTACGATTTCCAAAACCGATAAGGAACTATGTTTTCAACTTCAAACCCGTAGCATGCCAAATCTGGTCGAAACGTATGGGCCGGGTTTGGGGTGTTACAAAAAGTCCCTGCTTAAGAGTAGATCTAGCATAATTAAGCGGAGTTGATCGCACGCCTAGAGATAGGGTGACGAGATTTTGCCGGATTAGGGTGAAACCTAATATGGGAGTCCATAGATCGAGTTAATGCTATTCTAAGGGTTTAATTAGAAAGAGATTTCAATTAATCAACCTAGGGTTAGATGTTAGTCGCCTCGAGAGAGGGATTAATATAACTTAGGGAATCTTACGGATAAAGTCAAATGAATAAATCATCTGGTTCAGAGTTAGATAACAAGTGAAGTCTAGGTGGATTCTTCCTTGGGTGTCGTCTTAATCAATTGGTTTTTCCTCGAAGTATTTTTTTTCCAATTTCATTATTCTTTGTCTTAGAGTCTTTAGTTTAGTAATTAGTTAATTTTAGATTAAATAAAGATCACTTTAATTCTTAGGCTAAATAATAAAGAGAGAGTTAGTATTAGTACTTTTGGTTCCTTTGGGATTTGACATTTCGGTCTTGCCTTAACTATACTACTGTTCGATAGGTGCGTTTGCCTCAAATCGTTGTCATAGTTAGTTTCCAGGTTCGATCATTCTTTATATAAAATTTTAAGACTCTGACACACGATCAAGGTGTTGATTCAAATTCGATTACTAAATAGAAGAGTTTGTCATGAGAAAATGGATTTCTTGATAACGTGGATTATAATACGGTCGCCCGAATATGGTCCAAGTAAACATAGCGAGAGAAGGCTGATAGTCCGTGAAGGAATACAAGACTTTATTGCCCAAGGATTCAAGCTGACAGAGACTATTCGAGAATCACCACGTCTCGGCTTTCTCGAAGAGGCTAACGAGCATTATAGAAACAAGTGAGCAGTGAGTTGCGGCCCAGATCAAGCATAAAGGAGCTAGTGGAGGCATCTATTAGAAGTTTGCAAGATTTGACATTTGCGAAGAAGGGGATTGATGTTTGGCTTGGAATATGAGGGCAAGGCCGCATATGTAATCCGTTTTATGTAAAGAAATTTGTTCTCCAGAGAAGTTTTTCTAATTGAATTGAATTCAGAATCAACGCCTCTCTTTCTTTTGCATCCATCCCATGCATCTGCATTGCATTGCATCATATGCATTAAAATCCATAGAAGAACCCTAATTAGTTGAAGTTATTTTAGGAAAAAGAAAAAGAGAGAAGATTAATCTAGAAACTAAAACACCGTTACGGTACACGTGCTAAGACAAAAAAATGGATCAAGGACTCGAACAGTTCCAAAGGGACATGCAAGACTAGTTGCAAGAGCAGTTGGTAAAGATCCAGCAAGATATAAGGGAACAAATGATGGAAGCCCAAAGAAATGTGGTGACTCAAATGACTCAGCTACTGAATGGGGCAATGGGCAAGGGAAAAGGCCCCATGACTAATGCTGGAAAGGATAATGAAGACTATCCTCCGGGTTTTACCCCACCACATGTACAGATGCAACCTAAGGTGTATTCTCAATAGCTATCTGTTGTAATTAGGCCTCAACAAGGTCATGCTGATACTGGGGTACCCATGAATTTCCAAGTTGGTTCAGAATCTAACCCATGAGATAACCCTGCTAATCTTGTTATCCCTTATATAGACATAGCGGAGAAGGAACCGGGGAACAAAGTTTCCAAGCCCTTACATACTTGGGAAGATTTTAAACAATGGAACTGTGGAAGGGATCCTGTATTTTTAAGACTAATCTAGAGTAATATTCAAAACACGCTTGTTGCCTTAAGCCTAGAGGCAATAAGAATCCTTTTGTGAAATAGGCCCGTGTCCGAATTTTTATTTCAATAAAATGCATCTTTTGGAGCAAATATTCTTTTATTTTTTCCATTTCATTCTGTACAAACAATTGTTCTTAGTTTTTTCTTTTATTTGTTCTTTGGACTTTCTTTCAAGTATTCTTTCATTTTTTATTCATGACCATATAAATAATCATTCTTTGAATCATTTATTCTTTGGAATCTTCCTTCGAACCTACAATAGGTCTCCAAAGATCAATGATGTGAGCAATGCTGCTACTGACTCAGAGTCTTCTTTCGAGTAAGATATGTGTCTAGAAGGATCTCAGGACTTTGAAGATGACAGAGGTTGTAACATATCTTCTAATTTGTTAAGAATGATGGAACCAGATGAAAAACAGACTTTACTCCACAAAGGGTCGGCGGATATTATGAGCCTAAAAAAGAGGTGAAGATCGAAGCCCAGCTCACCACAGAAATAAAACAAGACATCATTGAGTTATTTTCAAGAATTCAAAGAAGTTTTCGCACGATCATATCAAGACACGCTTGGGAAAATCTTAAAAGAGGTCCATAGGGGTGTTCAGAGAACATGCTAATGGTTTTACAATAGTCAAGCTAATCATGAGGTTTGGGTATTCTTAATCCACATAGAAGGGGATGGTATCAGCTATGCCGTATTTAAGGAGACAATTTTCATGTGCCTTCTCCAGTTCTTCACAAATTTTCCATATGTGGGGCATGGATGTGATGGGGCCAATCTCGTCAAAAGCTTTTAGTCAATATTGATTCATCGTCGTGGTCGTCGTTTACTTTACTAAGAAGGTGGAGGTAGCTTCATATGCCAATGTTACAAAGTCGATAGTTATCAAATTCTCAAAAAAAAAAAAAAAGAGAGATCAGGCGCCGACAAAGAATGCCAAAAAAGACAAAGTCAAAAGTTTGCAGTCTGTTCAAAAATTAGACGCCATATCATAGAGCAACAAAGGCAGCAAAAAAAAACAAAATAAGGATTGTAGGAAGGATAACCGAGATTTGTAAAGATTGGCATAAGAAGTTACCATTTACTCTCTATGCTTATCAAACGTCGACTAGGACTTTCACTGGGGCAACACTTTTCCTATTGGTTTATGGAATAGAAGTAGTCTTGCCCATGAAAATCGAGATTCCTTTGATCCAAGCTTTGATTGAGTCAAAAATTGGGTGAAGTAGAATATCTCCAGTAAACTTGGCTGAAGGAAAGGGTTTGAAAGTATTCATCATAGTCAAATGTACCAAAAATGGATGATGCTGATTTATGTCGAAAATGGTCCACCCAGGGAATGTCATGATGGGGATCTAGTATTGAGAAATATCTTTCTTCTACAAAAGATTTCAGAGGAAAGCAGATGCCAAACTGGGAAGGACCTTATGGGTAAAGAAGGCCTATTCTGGAATATCATTAACCTTGACCAAGATGAATGGCAAGGACATGCTCAGGCTGGTGAATTCAGATTTCATCTAAAAGGAGAGGTCAAGGTGAAAACCCGCAAAGGGCGCCTTGAGACCTTAAAAAAAGAAGAGGCCAAGGCGAAAACTCGCAAAGGGAGCTTTGAGACCAAAGGGATTTTGAGCCAAAAACCCGAAAAGGGCGGCTCAAATTTTGATCAAAAGAGGGGCATACAATAGTCTTGCTACGCTTGAATTAACAATGAGGAAGTATGTTACGTCTTGGGGCATCGACAAAGTACTTCGGATCTTCTAAACACATATTGAGCTTAAAATGGTCCTCAAGAAGTTTGAACAGAGAAGCTCAGGCTGCGATATTTGGGACACTTAGCTTCTATCTTACCCATTTTTGAATTTGTTATCTTTGATTGCTTTATTCTTTTTAAGATACATCCCAATCAATTTTCTTTTATGGTCTTGGCTATCTTTGATTACTTTATTCGTTTCAAAATACACTACCAATAAATTTCCTTTTAGATTGCATTTGCTATCTTTGCTTAACTTATTTGTTTCGAGCTATACTCCTGATTAATTTCTTTCTCGTCCATTGTTGTGATCTTTTCCAAGCATTTTATATTGAAATAACGATTAATGGACTAATAATACTTTCATAAAAGGAGTTTTGCATATTACTCTGGAAACTTCTAAATAATATGAGAATCTGAAACAGGACTATTGTTTAGAACTCACCAAGCCTAAGGGTTGGAAATATTGAAAGATGATTATTTCTTCGGATTTTATTGGATAAGACATTTCGTCAATGATACCCTCTCGACAAATGGCGAGCAATGTCAACCCAAGTGTAAAAAGGGATCATTGTTGAGAAAATAAAAAAGATATCCTGCATTCATGTAAATTTCAAGCACATACATCTGGTTATTACACCCAGGGAATGGTGTAACAGATTAAATTGATAACAGATTGGATGAAAGAAACCAAATGTTATTCCCCTGAAGTTGTAGTGGGAGGTACAAACTTTATGTCTCAGAAGGTACAGTGGAAGGGACTCTGAAATTACAGCGAGGCAAGCTTGCTGAGCAGAATATGATCGTTTCTTTGAGTTTTCTGTCAAAGATACCAGCTGAGCGAGAAAGAATTGTAACGCATCAGTGATAGAACCTTGATGATCTATGAGCAGTGACAACCCAAACATTAAAAAAGGATCATTCTCATGCATTTATGTAAATATCATTCATACACTTCCAATTAGGAGCATTTGATTAATTCCGATCATTGTGTCCTAATCGTTGTACACTAAAAAAAAAAAAAAAGATCATTCTCATGACATTCTGCATTCATGCAAATGTCATCCCTAATATCATTTAGTTGGGAGCATTAGATTCATTCCGATCATTGCATCCTAATCATTATACATTAAAAAAATGGGATCATTCTCATGACAATCTGCATTCATGCAAATGTCGTCCATAATACATTTTGTTAGGAGCATTATAGCATCCTAATCATTTGGCATAAGCATATAAAATCGAGTCTACAGAGGATGGTGTAGCAACATCGGTGAATTCACAGATCTTATCTCTCTAAGCGATAGTGGAGGGGATCGAATTTGGCGAATCCCTATCCCCATGTATCGGCAATGGAGTAGATTCAAGCCACCAACCTTATCTCCTTAAGGTAGCAAGGGAGCAGGTTGAAGTTTGTAGTCTCATCTTCCTGAGGTAGCAAGGAAGCAGACTGAATATTGTAGATCTTATCTCCCTAAGCAATAGTGGAACGGATCGAATTTGGCGAATCTTATCTCCATGTATCAACAATGGAGTAGATTCAAGCCACCAACCTTATCTCCCTGAGGTAGCAAGGGAGCAGGTTGAAGTTTGTAGTCTCATCTTCTTGAGGTAGCAAGGAAGCAGACTGAAGATTATAGATCTTATCTCCCTAAGCGATAGTGGAGCGGATCAAATTTGGCGAATCTTATCTCTATGTATATGCAATGGAGCAGATTCAAGCCACCAATCTTATCTCCCTGAGGTAGCAAGGGAGCAGGTTGAAGTTTGTAGTCTCATCTTCCTGAGGTAGCAAGGAAGCAGACTGAAGATTGTAGATCTTATCTCCCTAAGTGGTAGTGGAGCGGATTTGGTGAATCTTATCTCCATGTATCGACAATGAAGCAGATTCAAGCCACCAACTTTATCTCCCTGAGGTAGTAAGGGAGCAGGTTGAAGCCATTAGTCTTATCTTTCTGAGGTAGCAAGGAAGCAGACTAAAGATTGTAGGTTTTGTTTCCTTGAGATAGCAGTGGAGCAAATCGAAGACGGCGAATCTTATCTTCCTGAGGTAGCAGGGGAGCAGATTTTAGCCACTAGCCTTATTTCCCTGAGGTAGCAAGGGAACAGGCGGAAGTTTGTAGTCTTATCTTCCTGAGGTAGCAAGGGAGCAGACTGAAGATTGTAGACGGTGAATCTTATCTTCCTGAAGTAGCAAGGGAGCAGATTTAAGCCATTAGTCTTATCTTCCTGAGGTAGTAAGGAAGCAGACTAAAGATTGTAGATTTTGTTTCCTTGATATAGTAGTGGAGCAAATCGAAGACGGCGAATCTTATCTTCCCGAGGTAGCAGGGGAGCAGATTTTAGCCATCAGCCTTATCTCCCTGAGGTTGCAAGGAAGCAGATCGAAGATATTAGCTTGCCTCCCTGAGTTTGCAGCGGAGCAGACTGAAGACAGCATATCTTATCTTCTTGAAGTTGCAGGAAGCAGATCGAAGATATTAGCCTGCCTCCCTGAAGTTGCAGCAGAACAGACTGAAGACAGCAGATCTTATCTTCCTGAAGTTGCTGGAAGCAGATCGAAGATATTAGCTTGCCTCCCTGAATTTGCAACGGAGCAAACTGAAAATAGCAGATCTTGTCTTCCTGAATATTGCAGTGAAGCAAGATCAAAGATACTAGTCTCACTTTCCTGAAGTTAAAGTAGGATGGATTAAATCTACAAGAGCAGGTCTTATCTCCCTGAAGTTACAGTAGAATAAGATTAAAGCTACAGATTCAATCTCCTTGAAGTTGCACTTTGGTTAGAGACTACTTGAAGAAGATGAGGATCAAGAGGTTAAGGCTCGGCATGACAGGGCAAAATTGGTCCTTTTATAGTCTTTGCTCCATTCTCGTTACACGACAATGAGCAAAGAGAGGCAGCTGTAATAGGCCAATTTACAATAAAATAATAAACCCAAAATAATAAAACAAAGTCCAAGTCCAGTCCAAAATATATCATTTGGCCCGATCGGAATGGCACATTACTTGAAAAGATTGAAGGTCTATCTACAAGCTTGACGTATATGGAAGTACAATCTTCAAGGATATGCAATCTTAGATATGATATGCAAATCTTAGATATGATATGCAATCCTAGAAGATATGGTATGCAATATTAGATATGATATGCAAATCTTAGATATGATATGCAATCCTAGAAGATATGGTATGCAATCTTAGAAGATATGATATACAATCTTAGATATGATATGCAAATCTTAGATATGATATGCAATCTTAGAAGATACGGTATGCAATCTTAGAAGATATGATTTTGTAATCTTAGAGATTTAATTTGTAGATACCTTTTAATCTTAGCCGTTGAAGTAATTGATCTGTACCGTTGGATTTGGGGAGGCTCAACTATAAATAGAGGCCTCTCCTTTCATTGTAGACACACTGGAGTTTTGAGTAATAAAAATTCTTGAGAGCATTCACTCAAATTTCTCTCTCTTTTGCGTTCTTATTTTCTATGACTTGTTCATATTTTATTTTTTGCTCATCTTCGTTTCTTTTTTTTCGTTGCTTCCATTCGAGTTAGATTTTGGAGGAGGAATTTTGTTGAATCCTCATATTGCGGTAGTTAGGTTGACTTATGCGTTTTTTTAAACCCTTTTTTTATTTATCCATTTAATTGCTTAATCATTATTTATTCATTTATTTTAATTTTTTTAATTTTTTTTTTGCTTTTCCCTATTTACATTAAATTTTTTTATCATATATATTATTATTTTTATTTGTTATATATTATCTATGCATTATATATTATTTAACTTTAATCATATTATGTATTATTTGAAAATTTGTATGTTGTACATCATCTAAATTGTTTTACTATTAAGGCAAAATTTTCCATATATTGTTTATTTAAAATATGTATATTATCTATTTTTAAATGGTGTATTATATACTTATTATAAGTTATCCCTTATACCTTTTTATTCAAAGTTTTTCTTAAATAAGGCAATGTTTTGTATTTAGAAATTAGGGAAATAGTGCCCTAACGTGCTGGGTTACGATTTTCCGTTTGACTAAACAACTAAATATCCTTTTAATGAATTTTGTATATCATGAGATGATTTTGGTTACGAGGGTTTAAAACATCATGTCCTAACGTGCTGGATGTGATGTTTGTATTTTTTCGGAACAAAGGAATCTCAAGTTCCAACTCAAATTGTTCAAGTTTTTAAAGAAATCATGTTTTCAAATCTTTTCGAATTTTTGACATTATGACAATAACTAATCAATCCAGTACCAATTTTGGGCGTTACGAGGGTGCTAATCCTTCCTCGTACGTAACCGACTCTCGAACCCATTTTCTTGAATTTCGTAGACCAAAATCATTGTTTTAATAAATCAAATTTTTTTTATTAAAATGATCAATTTCAAGGTGACCCCGGTCACACCTCGAAAAAAGATTGGTGCCATGTAATACCCCGAAAATTACTACAATAAGAAAGTAAGATATTATCCTTGATATAATTAAGGAAATAAAGTGACAAAAGGGGAAATTTTGGATTATGTCAACATTGGGAAGTACATTATTAATTCAAGAAAGGACTAAATTGTAAAAGTGAGAAAAGTTTTGTTGCCCAAGAGTAAATACTCAAAATTTGAGGGTTAAAGTGTAAATATGAAAAAGTTGAAGGACTAACAGTGTAAATATTTTAGGGGTGGAATAATCTATAAACTAAGGAAAATGGATAAATTAGGACCAAATTGAATAGGTGAAGAACTATGAGGGACTAAATTGTAATTTTTCCAAATTAAGTTATGATTCAATGATGGAATTTTTAAAGATCATGAAGGGTAAAATGGTCAATTAGTAAGAGAGAGAATTCTAGAATGTAATGATTATGTTGATGATATTTTAAATTAATTAATTAGATAAATATTACTTTATTAATATTTTAATAAGATATTTATTATTATTTTATTATTTTATTTAGTATATATATGTGTGTGTGGAAAAACAAAACACACCATTCATATTTCCCATGCACCAATGTGAGAAGAAGAGAGAAAGAAAGAAGTTTTGTTTTCTTTACAATTTGGTCCTTTTACCAAAAATCCACCATTTTCACTTAAAATTCAAAAGAATTTCCATAGCCATCAAGAGAGAAGGATGACAAGGAGACTATGGGGAGCAAGAATATCAAGTTAGATTCAAGAAATAGAAGTTGTAAGAGAGAGAAAATCAAGTTGAAGATTGAAATCAATAAAACAAGGTAAGAACATCAAGTTTCCAATATATTTTTAAGTTAGATATTGTGGAAAAAGCATGGAAATGATGTTAATGTAGAGTTTTCTTATATAAGGTTTTATATTCTTGATATGTTAGTGAAGGAAAATAAGAGAAAGTGATGAGAAATATTGTAGAGAAAGGAAATAAATGTGGTATAAACTTGGTAATTAACATTTTGCATTAAAACAGTTTTGGACAGCAGCAGTAGTCTAACTTTAGAAAATCACCAAAAATTGTAAAAATTGAATTAGAGGATGAATAAAATATGGAATTAAATATTATTTAGTCTAGGTTATTATACAAGAAATGATGTGAGTAACGAAATTGTAAATCAAGGGATATAATAGGTTTTGTGAGGCAAGGTCAGAATGATTTCGGGTTCCCCTTTTCTGACTTTGTAAAATCATAAAGAATTGGATAAAAATAATTATGGGCTTAAATTTATATGCTTAAAATCCTGAATGAGTATAGTTTCAAGAAAAACAAACGAGAACATCATCCGAATCCTGTATGAGGAGATAATTAATTTTTAGTGAAGAAGGGTCGGAACTGTCAGACAGCAGAATAGGGGTGAATTTAAAGAATAAAATGTACTTATTGGCAAAACAAAAAATTCTAAAACTTTTATGGTAAGAATATATGTGAGTCTAGTTTCAGGGAAAATTAGCGGATCTTAATTTTGAGTTCTGTAGCTCAAGATATAAATAATTTAGTAACTATGACTCAATTGGACAGTTTTGAATATACATATGAGTAAATAGTGAAATTATTGATAATGTTACTTATAGCATGTTATATACATTAAGGATGTGGCATGGAGAGGAGGAGGAGGAAAATATGTATGAATATTCAGCTAGCATGGCTAATTTGTAATGTTTTAGGCTCAGGGACTAAATTGAATAAAAGTAAAACTTTATGATTAGTTTTGTAAAAATGTTGGAAATGACCAATTTGCATAAATGGGTTATTTTATTATTTAAAATTTCAAAATTGAATGAAATTATTAATTTAGATTAAGATCGGTTGAAAAATCGATGAAAATAGAAAATTACCAAAATGCCCCTGAATCTTGATATTTCTGCAAATTTAGCTAGGTAAGTTCGTGTAACTTAATTATGTGATATAAGGAAATATGTAACATCCTGAAATTGTGGGGCTATGCATTTAATGTGTGGTTATGTTTAATGTGAGTGTTATGGGTCCAGAATGGGCTCAGTGTTGGGCAGAGGCCTTAATCGAATTTTTTGTTTGGACACTCTAGTGGAAAGCCTGGTAAGATAGGGCTTAAAAGATGTTATCTGCGTTTTAAAATACAAATGGGCTTGTGGCCCAGTGGCAAAGTGGCGCCACTTAAAAGCAGGGAAGTGGCGTCAACTGATGAGGCCCAAATTCAAGTTGCATGAAGCCCAACTATTTTAATTAAAATTGGCATTAGGGTTTTATTCTCCCATTCTCTTCTTTATTTTCGGCATTTAGGGTTTTCATCTTCTCTCTTTTCCTCCTTTTCTGAATAAAATCCGAAAACTCCCTTAAGCATTATTTCTTTTCACATTTGTCTGCCATAGCCGAATCTGCCCTAGCCTTGCCGAAATTCTTCTTTTTCCTATACCGTTCCTATCACTTTTTTACGTTTGATATTACTCTTTTCTCTCAATCATCTCCTTCTCAAAAGCCGAAACTTTATAGATCTCTTGAGATCATCTTTTCTTTTTTACCTTCTCAAAAGCCAAAACTTCATAGATCTCTTGAGATCATCTTTTCTTTTTAACCTTCTCAAAAGCCGGAACTTCATAGATCTCTTGAGATCATCTTTTCTTTTTGACCTTCTCAAAAGCCGGAACTTTATAGATCTCTTGAGATCATCTTTTCTTTTTGACCTTCTCAAAAGCCGAAACTTCATAGATCTCTTGAGATCATCTTTTCTTTTTGACCTTCTCAAAAGCCGAAACTTTATAGATCTCTTGAGATCATCTTTTCTTTTTGATCTTCTCGAAAGCCAAAATCTTCTAGGAGTTGCCGAACTCTCTGTAAAGGTAGGTGTCAATTTCTTCTAATCTATTCTTTTTCTCTTTCGGTTTTTAGAAGACAAAGTCGAAAGGTTAATGGATTGTTGGTTTCTTGTGTTTACGTGTTGGGCGACATTCGGGAATTGAAGTAGATCGCTTAGATCTAAAAGCCAGAACCGCTAGTCTCTAAACCTCATATCTCTCTTTTCGGGATTTCAAGGTAAGGGGTTCTCGTTAGATTTTCGCTAGGTTCGTTTTCGTAATTGTGATTCTAACCCTATAATATGGATTAACAACCATATGTTGTGACGGTAGCAACTGATAAGGTCTTGTGATGGAATCACATGTCGTTCAAGCGAAGGAGGGGATTGGATCTGTAAACCCAATCCCTAAGTTCAAGAAACGAGCGGTGTCAGCAGTTCGGGATTGGCCACCGGGTTGTGGACCGGCGTCAGAACAAAATCTTAGACAGTTAGCAGTCGTATCGGCTTCTGATAATGTCGACATAGAGGGTCTCGTCTTGACTGTAATCAGGTGTGTAGATCTCTAACACACTAATTAATCTATACTGAATATATGTTATGGGCTAAAATCTGCAAAAAGGTTGTATAGTAATCTGTACTAAATATATGTTATGGGCTAAAAGCCGGAAAAAGGCTGTATGAACAGTCGTATTACCCGAAAAGGGTAGGCAAGGGATGCCAGGTACGTAATCATAGAAACTTCTCTATGTGTATCGATGTATGTGATAGACTGTGAACTTTTAGGTAGTATATTATTTTGATTCTGCATGTATGTATGCATGGGATGGGGTTAATATGATGAAGGGGAAGAGCATGTTAATAGGTCACTTGGTGATCAGTAGTTAAACCACGAATTGTAAAATTAGGTCACAATAGTGATCGGTGGCTGAGCCACGTTATATTATGAGGTCACATAGTGATCGATGGCTAAGCCACGTTAAATTTATTCCTGATTGATAGGAATAGGCAGCATGACTGTCGATATGGTGTGTAACGGTTGGTGGGTTGATTGTAGAAATCCCCAAGCTGTGTTGGCTGGTACGGGCTGGTGTGTAGAGGATGGACTATTAGGTTTGGGTTGGGCCATGTTGCATGAAAATATTTTGTTGCCATTATGTATGGGCCAAGGCCCATAATGTGTTTGTGGGCCTCACGCCTTTTATGTGTTTTCGGGATTTGCACACTGAGTCTTGGTGACTCACCATTTATTTTCCTAACTTTTTAGATGAGCAATAGATCGTGGACATGGGAGTCGAGGCGAACTCGAGGGGCCATCAAGTTTTTATTTCCATAAATTATTTTTTTTTGTTTTTCTTTAAGTTTTAATTTTGGGAATATTTATGTAATAAGGCCCATAGCATAGGTTATCAATTTATATTTGTCAATGTCTTCATTCATTATAAACTTATGTTCTAAGGCTTATTTATAAGAAGAAATAAAAATGAAATTTTCAAACAAGTCGTTTTTAAAAAGAAAAACTTCAGAGGTTTTTAACAAATAACACTTATTTAACGAATACCTACTTAAACAAACTGAGATTTCAAATCCCTTCAATGAGAAGTTTTCAACTATTAATCCGTAGCATACCAGATCTGGTCGTGACGTATGGGCCGGGTTTGGGGTGTTACATTTTGGTATCAGAGCCCAGTTAAAAACTCGGGCTGTGAAATGGGTCTAGTAGTGTTTTGAAAATCTGATGTGAATTTGAGAGAAATGTCTTGGATGAAGATATGGCCTTCGAGTCTACCGGCACCCGATCCACGCAGGTAAGTATTCTAACTTTTGATATGATACGCATGATTGGGCTTGATGGGCTTGATGGACGTACACTAGTATGTGAGACATTGATGGACTTTAGGCTTAGTTTAAACAACTCTTTAAATTCATAAGACTTAATCTAATTTAACATGTCCGTAAACAAGTTGCTGGGTTAGGGTGTGGTAACAGGCATACGCATGTCTAGGATTGGATTCAGGGAGAGCCTAGTACTTAAGCGGTCCTAGTGACTCACCTCCTCTTCACTGGAATCCTACCTGATGCGTAGTGACTATTCACCTTAGCCACGAGGATTTGTTGACGGGCCAAAATCTATAATTAAAACCTGAAAGGGACCAGTCACCCTATTTCGCAGAATTACCAAAATACCCCCAAGTTTTGTAAAATTTCTGAAATACCCTTGATTTGTGAAAATTTCCTAGAATACCCTGGATTTGTAAAATTACCAAAATTTGTGAAATTACTGAAACACCCCCGGTTGGCAAAATCACCAAAATACCTATGTTTTGCAAATTTACCCGAAAACCCCTAGATTTACAAAAGTAACCTGGTTTGCAAAATTAAATTTTCCAAAATATCCCTGCTTTACAAAAAAAAAACACAACAACATCAAAATATCTCTATTTCGAAAAAAAACACACCAAGATACCCCATTTTGAGGAAATTACAAAATACCCTGTAGGACAAAACCACGGAAATACCCTTGGGTAGTGAAATGATGAAAATACCCTTATGTGATGAATGTGAGTTCGTGGATGCTACTTGTATGTTGATGTATGATGGTTGATGTATGTGGTTCCTAGAAATAGGAGATACAAACTTGAGACTGAAACTCGTAGATATAATTTAGAATTCGAAAGAACTACTCTTAAACTACTGTTCATAAGATTGTTCGTGGTTAATCAGTAAAAGAAATTAATAATTCATAAAATTTCTAATTAGATAAACGCGAATTGGTAGAATGAGTACAAGGGGTCGTGGACGTCCGCCGCATGGCCGTGGTAGGGGTAGGATGGCCGTGTCGGAACCAGTAGGATCTGGCCACGGGTCAGGAAATGAGATGCCAGCTGCGGAGGCCGAATTTCAGGATCAAACAGCCGGAGATGATGCAATATCTCAGGCGATGTTAAGGGTTTTAGAGAGGGTTGCTGGGGCAGGCATGGGCACAGGAGCCCAGAAATCTGTGTCGGAACGACTTAGAGCTAATGGGGTAGAAGAGTTTAGAGGAATTTCTGGTATAGCCCCGAGTACAGCTAAGTATTGGATGGAGGCAGCTGAACGTATAATGGATGATTTGGATTTCACGGAGGAGGAAAAACTGAAAGGGGTTGTATCTCTCCTGCGGGACGAAGCTTATCAATGGTAGCAATGGCATAGGACATGGTTGTGGAGGTGCAGGTTATGCTGAGGCGAGGTAGCTAGCTTTGGTCTATGCAGCACGTCACCAAGGGGATGAGGACACTCTAGATGCGAATACCGGTGCGTACTCTACCATAGTATACTAAGTGTTTCTTTTGGCTTTAGAATTAGAGTGCGCAGTGAAAGCATAGTGGTGATACCTGGGTAGTACGATTAATAGTTAGTTGAAAATTTCGAGGACGAAATTTCTTTAAGGGGGTAGAACTGTAACACCTGAAATTGTGGGGCTATGCATTTAATGTGTGGTTATGTTTAATGTGAGTGTTAGGGGTCCAGAATGGGCTCAGTGTTGGGCAGAGGCCTTAATCGAATTTCTGTTTGGACACTCTAGTGGAAAGCCTGGTAAGATAGGGCTTAAAAGATGTTATCTGTGTTTTAAAATACAAATGGGCTTGTGGCCCAGTGGCAAAGTGGCGCCACTTCAAAGCAGGGAAGTGGCGTCAACTGAGGAGGCCCAAATTCAAGTTGCATGAAGCCCAACTATTTTAATTAAAATTGGCATTAGGTTTTATTCTCCCATTCTCTTCTTTATTTTCGGCATTTAGGGTTTTCATCTTCTCTCTTTTCCTCCTTTTCTGAATAAAAGCCGAAAACTCCCTTAAGCATTATTTCTTTTCACATTTGTCTGCCATAGCTGAATCTACCCTAGCCTTGCCGAAATTCTTCTTTTTCCTATACCGTTCCTATCACTTCTTTACGTTTGATATTACTCTTTTCTCTCAATCATCTCCTTCTCAAAAGCTGAAACTTTATAGATCTCTTGAGATCATCTTTTCTTTTTGACCTTCTCAAAAGTCGGAACTTCATAGATCTCTTGAGATCATCTTTTCTTTTTAACCTTCTCAAAAGCCGGAACTTCATAGAACTCTTGAGATCATCTTTTCTTTTTGACCTTCTCAAAAGCCGAAACTTTATAGATCTCTTGAGATCATCTTTTCTTTTTGACCTTCTCAAAAGCCGAAACTTCATAGATCTCTTGAGATCATCTTTTCTTTTTGACCTTCTCAAAAGCCGAAACTTTATAGATCTCTTGAGATCATCTTTTCTTTTTGATCTTCTCGAAAGTCGAAATCTTCTAGGAGTTGTCGAACTCTCTGTAAAGGTAGGTGCCAATTTCTTCTGATCTATTCTTTTTCTCTTTCGGTTTTTAGAAGACAAAGCCGAAAGGCTAATGGATTGTTGGTTTCTTGTGTTTACTGTTGGGCAACATTCGGGAATTGAAGTAAATCGCTTAGATCTAAAAGCCAGAACTGCTAGTCTCTAAACCTCATATCTCTCTTTTCGGGATTTCAAGGTAAGGGGTTCTCGTTAGATTTTCGCTAGGTTCGATTTCGTAATTGTGATTTTAACCCTATGATATGGATTAACAACCATATGTTGTGATGGTAGCAACTGATAAGGTCTTGTGATGGAATCACATGTCGTTCAGGCGAAGGAGGGGATTGGATCTGTAAACCCAATCTCTAAGTTTAAGAAACGAGCGGTGTCAGCAATTCGGGATTGGCCACCGGGTTGTGGACCGGTGTCAGAACAAAATCTTAGACAGTTAGCAGTCGTATCAGCTTCTGATAGTGTCGACATAGAAGGTCTCGTCTTGGCTGTAATCAGGTGTGTAGATCTCTAACACACTAATTAATCTGTACTGAATATATGTTATGGGCTAAAAGCCGGAAAAAAGGTTGTATAGTAATCTGTACTAAATATATGTTATGGGCTAAAAGTCGGAAAAAGGTTGTATAGTAATCTGTACTAAATATATGTTATGCACTAAAAGCAGGAAAAAGGTTGTATAGTAATCTGTACTAAATATATGTTATGGGCTAAAAGCCGGAAAAAGGCTGTATGGACAGCCGTATTACCCGAAAAGGGTTGGCAAGGGATGCCATGTACGTAATCATAGAAACTTCTCTATGTGTATCGATGTATGTGATAGACTGTGAACTTTTAGGTAGTATATTGTTTTGATTCTGCATGTATGTATGCATGGGATGGGGTTAATATGATGAAGGGAAAGAGCATGTTAATAGGTCACTTGGTGATCGGTGGTTAAACAACGAATTGTAAAATTAGGTCACAATAGTGATCGGTGGCTGAGCCACGTTATATTATGAGGTCACATAGTGATCGGTGGCTAAGCCACGTTAAATTTATTCCTGATTGATAGGAATAGGCAGCATGACTGTCGATATGGTGTGTAGCAGTTGGTGGGTTGATTGTAGAAATCCCCAAGCTGTGTTGGCTGGTACGGGCTGGTGTGTAGAGGATGGACTATTAGGTTTGGGTTGGGCCATGTTGCATGAAAATATTTTGTTGCCATTATGTATGGGCCAAGGCCCATAATGTGTTTGTGGGCCTCACGCCTTTTATGTGTTTTCGGGATTTGCACACTGAGTCTTGGTGACTCACCCTTTATTTTCCTAACTTTTCAGATGAGCAGTAGATCGTGGACATGGGAGCCGAGGTGGACTCGAGGGGCCATCAAGTTTTTATTTCCATAATTTTTTTTTTTGGTTTTTCTTTAAGTTTTAATTTTGGGAATGTTTATGTAATAAGGCCCATAGCATAGGTTATCAATTTATATTTGTCAATGTCTTCATTCATTATAAACTTATGTTCTAAGGCTTATTTATAAGAAGAAATAAAAATAACATTTTCAAACAAGTCGTTTTTAAAAAGAAAAACTTCAGAGGTTTTCTACAAATAACACTTATTTAACGAATACCTACTTAAACAAACTGAGATTTCAAATCCCTTCAATGAGAAGTTTTCAACTATTAATCCGTAGCATACCAGATCTGGTCGTGACGTATAGGCCGGGTTTGGGGTGTTACAAAATATGAGTTGATGGTACGTGAAATATTGATATGATGAATTAACTTATTTATGTTTATGAAGAAACGACAAGAGAATGATATTTATCATGACATGTAAATATGTGATTATTTTTAATATGCTAATACAAGGTAATTAAGTATGTTGAGACGAGTAATAAATTCAAGTAAGACATGTCGAGAAAATAAATATGTTTAAGGGACAATATGTTTGATTTTAATTGGTTTCAAATATATATGCTAAATGAAATAAAATGTCTGATAAATAAATTTGTAATTCTGGTAAAGCCTCGTACCCTATTCTGGCGTCGAATACGGGTAAAGGGTGTTACATTTAATGGTATCAGAGCCAGGTTTAGTCGGTTCTCAGACCGAACGTAGCATATGAGAAGTCTAGAAATACATGTCATTATATAACCTGTGATACTGTGATATTTTCCGACTCTGATGGAATTTGTTTTACTTATAAATAGAGATACTTTCCCAACCGAGCCAATTCTGATAATGTTGAAAATGATACTCAAGTATATGAATAAAAGTTTATTATGATAAATCGAACTCATAAAGATATGAATAAATGTTTTATAATACATGAAAATGATGAATGTTATGTTATATGTATTACTAAAAGTAAATAATAAGGTAAGTGACTTTATTGAATTGAATTTGAGACAATGAATTGAATGAGAAATATGTGTTAGCATTGAATTATATTGTGGCTGGTGATTGGAAAAGTGTAATTGATATTGAAATTGAATTTGTTATGAAAATGAAAATGAAATTGAGAACTGAAATACCCTATTAACTAGTCGGGCTGAGTCGGATATAATTGGCATGCCATAGGATTTGGAAGAGTACGGAATTTATCGGCTTTGCCGATCAGGCACTTTATGTGTCGTATCAGGCACCTCGTGTGTCGTATCAGGCACTTTATGTGTCGTATTTCAGGCACCTCGTGTGTCGTATCAGGCACCTCGTGTGTCGTATCAGGCACTTTATGTGTCGTATTTCAGGCACCTCGTGTGTCATATCAGGCACCTCGTGTGTCATTTCAGGCACTTATGTGTCGTATACTGATCAGGAACTATGTACCGTTTTAGGCACAATGTGCCGTACTGGTGTGTTTGGGTTGGAATTCGTGTATCCGTCAAAGTCTGGATTGTTAATATGGTGAATAACTGAAATGAGAAAAATTAAATAAATTTGATTAATTGAACTATTGAAAATATGAGAAAGAAATTATGAGTTAAATTGTGAATCGAATTAAAATGTGAGATTTGAAGCATGAACTTAAGGTTCATGAATTTGCTAAAATATCGAATTATTGATATTGAAATCAGTTGAATAAATGAAATGAGAAAATCGAATGAGTTTGATCGATTGAACTATTGAAAGTATGAAAAAGTGGAATTATGAATTGAAATTGGAATTGAAATTAAGAGATGAGATTGAAAGCTTGAACCAAAGGTTCATAATTTGATTAGATAATATAGATGATATATGATGCCATTTGATGAAAGACTATTGTTGAGATATGAAATTAAAGTATAACTTAACACATATGACTTATACTGTTACATGTTTTATGTCTATTATTTATTATTAAATGTTAAATTTAAATTATGTGTATGGTAAATGAAGTATGAGGTAAGTGTTGTTGAATTGAATGGAAATTGAATTGAGTGATGGATAAATATTAGTATTGAATTGTATATTGATGAGAAAGCGAAATTTGGAATAGAAAAGTGAAATACGAAGTACGTGATAAGAATTATTAGTAAATTACAAATGACTAGTGAATTTTGAAATATATTACATGTATTAAAGATAGATAATATATAAGTATATGGATTATCGGTGCAAGAATTAAATTGTAAAGTATGTAGAAGTATTATGCGAAAAGTGTAAAAAGTGATATATGTGCATAATATAATTGGTCCAATTAGACAAGATAAGAACTATTGGGATATTAGTGGCATGCCATTAAGAAACCTTGGAATGCTCTCTGATTATTACCATGTCCGTGCTCTCCGATTAGCACATTTGTGCTCTCTGCTTACTTGTTTCGGTGGTGTTATGTTCTGTTCTGTATATCCTAAGTGTTCTGTTTAATTTATTGGGCCTCTGTTAGAAAGGTAAATAAAGTTTGTTACAAGGTAAAGGATTATTTTTTATTCAAGTTTGAAACATTGAATTGAAAATAAATTGTGAAATGAAAGGATAGAGAATAGATATAAATGATAAATTATATATATATATATATATATATATACATACAGAAAGGAACTATAGAATTATAGAGATAATAAAGTTTATGATCAAATGAAAACAAGAAAATTTCGAGAATGAAATTTATTTTAAGTGGGAGAGAAATGTAATACCCCGAAAATTACTACAATAAGAAAGTAAGATATTATCCTTGATATAATTAAGGAAATAAAGTGAAAAAAGGGGAAATTTTGGATTATGTCAACATTGGGAAGTACATTATTAATTCAAGAAAGGACTAAATTGTAAAAGTGAGAAAAGTTTTGTTGCCCAAGAGTAAATACTCAAAATTTGAGGGTTAAAGTGAAAATATGAAAAAGTTGAAGGACCAATAGTGTAAATATTTTAGGGGTGGAATAATCTATAAACTAAGGAAAATGGATAAATTAGGACCAAATTGAATAGGTGAAGAATTATGAGGGACTAAATTATAATTTTTCCAAATTAAGTTATGATTCAATGATGGAATTTTTAAAGATCATGAAGGGTAAAATGGTCAATTAGTAAGAGAGAGAATTCTAGAATGTAATGATTATGTTGATGATATTTTAAATTAATTAATTAGATAAATATTACTTTATTAATATTTTAATAAGATATTTATTATTATTTTATTATTTTATTTAGTATATATATGTGTGTGTGGAAAAAAAAAACATACCATTCATATTTCCCATGCACCAACGTGAGAAGAAGAGAGAAAGAAAGAAGTTTTGTTTTCTTTACAATTTGGTCCTTTTACCAAAAATCCACCATTTTCACTTAAAATTCAAAAGAATTTCCATAGCCATCAAGAGAGAAGGATGACAAGGAGACTATGGGGAGCAAGAATATCAAGTTAGATTCAAGAAATAGAAGTTGGAAGAGAGAGAAAATCAAGTTAAAGATTGAAATCAATAAAACAAGGTAAGAACATCAAGTTTCCAATATATTTTTAAGTTAGATATTGTGGAAAAAGCATGGAAATGATGTTAATGTAGAGTTTTCTTATATAAGGTTTTATATTCTTGATATGTTAGTGAAGGAAAATAAGAGAAAGTGATGAGAAATATTGTAGAGAAAGGAAATAAATGTGGTATAAACTTGGTACTTAACATTTTGCATTAAAACAGTTTTGGACAGCAGCAGTAGTCTAACTTTAGAAAATCACCAAAAATTGTAAAAATTGAATTAGAGGATGAATAAAATATGGAATTAAATATTATTGAGTCTAGTTTTTTATAGAAGAAACGATGCAAGTAACGAAATTGTAAATCACGAGATATAATAGGTTTTGTGAGGCAAGGTCAGAATGATTTCAGGTTCCCCTTTTCTGAATTTGTGAAATCATCAAAAATTGGATAAAAATAATTAGAGGCTTAAATTTATATGCTTAAAATCCTGGATGAGTCTAGTTTCAAGAAAAACAAACGGGAACATCACCCGAATCCTGTATGAGGAGATAATTAATTTTTAGTGAAGAAGGGTCGGAACTGTCAAACAGCAGAACAAGGGTGAATTTAAAGAATAAAATATACTTATTGGATAAACCAAAAATTTTGAAAATTTTATTTAAGAATATATGTGAGTCTAGTTTCAGGGAAAATTAGCGGATCTTAATTTCGAGTTCTGTAGCTCAAGATCTAAATAATTTTGTAACTATGACTAAATTGGACAATTTTGAATATACATATGAGTAAATAGTGAAATTATTGATAATGTTACTTATAGCATGTTATATACATTAAGGATGTGGAATGGAGAGGAGGAGGAAGAAAATATGTATGGATATTCAGCTAGCATGGCTAATTTGTAATGTTTTAGGCTCAGGGACTAAATTGAATAAAAGTAAAACTTTATGATTAGTTTTGTAAAAATGTTGGAAATGACCAATTTGCATAAATGGATTATTTTATTATTTAAAATTGCAAAATTGAATGAAATTATTAATTTAGATTAAGATCGGTTGAAAAATCGATGAAAATAGAAAATTACCAAAATGCCCCTGAATCTTGATATTTCTGTAAATTTAGCCAGATAAGTTTGTGTAACTTAATTATGTGATATAAGGAAATATGAGTTGATGGTACATGAAATATTGATATGATGAATTAACTGATTTATGTTTATGAAGAAACGACAAGAGAATGATATTTATCATGACATGTAAATATGTGATTATCTTTAGTAATAAATTCAAGTAAGACATGTCGAGAAAATAAATATGTTTAAGGGACAATATGTTTGATTTTAATTGGTTTCAAATATAAATGCTAGATGAAATAAAATGTCTGATAAATAAATTTGTAATTCCGGTAATGCCTCGTACCCTATTCCGGCGTCGGATACGGGTAAGGGGTGTTACATGGCGACTCCATTTTCGTTTTTAAAGTTAATCCCCGTTGTTTCAAAACTTATAAAAATGGTTTCGACAAATGCCATATCTATTGCCAAGGCTTGTCCTGAATTAAAAAAAAAAATCATATTTGAATACAAGTTCATCACCAATTTATAACTCAACTTTACACTATACCTTCTATCAAGAGCAAAGTGCCATATAATTTTATTTAGGCGACGATTGAAACTAACTAGGATTCGCCATATCCGTTCACAATCACTTGGCAAAAACACACCTTCAACTTATGGCCTATTCCAAAAACACCCATCCACATTATGCAAATCAGAAACTCAAAGATTCTCCATACTAGGTAACAAAAGTGAATCAACATAAAAATTATCATCAATAAGCCATGGATCCTGATAAACTCCAATGTCACACCCATTACCAACTCTCCATCGAATTCCACTACGCACAAGATGTCAGGCAACCATTAAACTTTGCCAAATAAAAGACTGATTGGCATCCTCATTAGCTTCAAAAAGACTACAGCTTGGAAAATATTTATCCTCAAAGAAACGACTAACTAAGTTGTGTAAATTAAAAACCAATTTCACAACCTGCTTTCCAATGATGCCAAATCAAAACAATGAAATTCCCTAAAGCCCATGTTGCCCCACTAGGAACAATCCGATTTTTAGTGGTACTGGAAAAGGCGGTTTCAGAACCCTATTTTGTAAACCGAGTCCATATGGAGTTGGTATAATGAAATATTAAAGTTTGGTCCCTCAATATTTTCAATTAATTACTTAATTAAGGTACAATGACTCAATTGTAAATGTCTTCTCGCTATAAGTTTTTAATTGGCCAAAGACCAAGGGACATATATTGCAATTAGCCTAAGGTTTGAAATGGTAATTAAACCAACTTTCTATTATGGATAATGGATGGTGATGATTTCTCCATTAACTAAGTTTAATTATTAGTTTTTTTTGTTAATTAAGTATAATTAAGTTAATTAAACCTAATTAACTAACCCCTAATCCAACTATATAAGATAAATTAAAGAATTAAAAGGTCAATTTCTATTCATCTTCTTCTCCACCAAACAAAGAAAGAAAGAAAAACCTTAAGGAAACTTCAAACGTTCGACCTTTAATTTGTAAGTTCAATTAAGTATTTTTTTCTTGTAATTTTTTATGTTTTTGAGGTCATGGGAGCTTGATTTGGCTGGCTCATGTATCAATTTATAAAACTGTTAGATTTTTTGAAAGCTACCATTGTTGATATCTTGAAAAAAATTGGCGTTAAATTGATAGATTTTAAACTTAGATGTGAAAAGGACTAGACTATAAAATTTAATTGTTAGTTTTGTTCGTAAGGACTAAAGTGAATAAAATGTGAAATTTCAGTAATAATAGATAGCAAAGGGTACCTAAAGGATGTAATTGAAATTGATTTTAGAACGAAGCTCAAAATTGAAAATTATGGCTATTTCGATTTGAGGGACTAAATTCAATAAAATGAAAAACTTAAGGGGAATTCAAAAATTGGAATTAAATAGGTTTATGCATATCATGGAATGATATAAAAATGTTTGGTTTTGATGAATTATCTAAAATAATTTTTTAGATAAAAAATCGAATCAAACCAGAGATAATCGGGGAAAAGCCAAAATTATCGAATAGTCCTTGAGGATTCAATTTGCTTGTTGTTTTGACCAGGTAAGTTCATATATAACTTACTATTTTATTTGATGCTACGTTGAATTGTGTTTATTTAATTTATATGTTTAAATTAAAGTTAAATTGGTGAAATTGACATATTTGGCTTCAAATGAATTGAATTGAAAAGCATGAAAATATTGGTTATTACGAATAGGTACGAAGTACTAAATATGATTGTTGAATGTTTACCAAACTTGTCTGAAATATGTAAAATGATACTGGGTTTGTTAACAACACGAATACGACAATGATGCCCATGTGAACTTAGTAAAAGATTAGGATACATATGGCATGTCATTAAGGTTATTTAAGTAATTGATTAAAGATTTACATGATGATACGAGATCTAGCATTTGTTGTAGATTCTCGAGTTATAAGTATCGTTGATTTAGCTTGGACTGGTAACCTTGATATGATGTTAGCTTGTCTGAGCAAAATACTGTTAAAGTGTTAGCTTGTGTGAGCAACCCTGATCTATGTCTGCTTGTGTGAGCAAAACATTCTTGTGTATTCTGGTTCATTTTACTATAGTTCCCTCAGGCAAAACTTTAGCCTAATGGAGGTGGTAATCTTGAAATGGTTTGGATATAGTTTACATATGCACTCAATTTGAGATGTGGTATGTGATTTCTTATTTATTGATCTTGATATGCAAATTGACTAACTTATTTGGTTGTATATGATGATATGTATTAGTTGCATCAAAGCATGTCAATGTATGCCATATTGAATGCCAATGTAGTTCATAATTTAGCTTGTTGAATTGATTAAGGTAAGTAATGTAATTTTCATATGAACTTACTAAGCATTTTATATGCTTATCCCGTTGTTTCCATTTTTCTTGTAGATCTTTACCTTGTGGAACTTGTCAAGCCAGATTTTTCAAAGCTCACACTATCCTATTATCGAATTGGTTGATGTTTAATCATTTTGAACCTAGAATTGTGGCATGTATATAGGTATTTTGATGTATATAAGTCTTAATGAGTTGAACATAATACTGAACTTGGTATATGTGTGATCTAGATGTTGGTTTTATATATGATTTAAAAATGCATGATTTGGTCTTTGTGATGCCTAGTTTAAATATGTACACTTTGAATTATATGTTTAAGGTATGTATGACTTATGAAATTGCATATTCTAAAGTGGATTGGCATAGGTAAAGTTGCTGTGAAATGACTTGGTGAATTTATGGCAATTGACATTGATTTGTTGAAGTTCAAATGATAATGAATGTTTTGATGAAACCTTGAACATAGTCATTTGAACGATTTGGTATGTTTGGTAAGTCTTGAGAAAATTGGGAATGCTATTTTGTTGCATCTTTGAATGGTTGAAATGGAATATTTAAAATAGGCACCATAAATGTATATTTTGCCAAAAACAAAGACTTAGTGGTCTGTTCCTGTTATTGCAATACCATACCCTCGATCTCGCAATACCGACCCTATTTTATTTTGAAAACTTTGCAATTTGGTCCTCGGGTTGGGAAGTTTAGTAACTGTCTGCAAGATCGCGATACCAAGCCCTGGATATCGTGATACCCACCTAGCATATTTTGAAAATTTTTAGTTTGTTCATGGTTTGACCCTGGGATGTGATAAACCATAAAAGTAACATGTTTTTTTATCCCATTCTTAACACGTTTTTGGATGATTTATTATATAAATTAGTGAATTTGATGCTCATAATTAGAGGTGTACATGGGCCGGGCGACCTGGCCCGGCCCGAAATGTGGGAGGGTTTGGGCAAAAATATAGGCCCGAAAAATAGGCTTGGACAAAAAAATAAGGCCCGTTTAAAAAATGGGCCAGGCTCGGGTAAGGCATTTTTGGCTCGGGCCCGGCCCGAATTCACTAAAGGAAATAAAAACTGTTTTTTAATATTATTTTCTTATTGTTTTTCTCCTTATTTTGCTACCATTTTACTATTATGTTTCTATTATTTTGTTGTTATTGTTTAGATATTATATAAAACTTATTTTATTGTTAATTTTGTTATTATTTTAAAGACATTTGTTAATTTTGTTATTATTTTAGAGGTATTTGATTGTTAAGTTGTATTTATTTTAGTGTTATTTAAGTCTACATATTTTTTAAAATTTATTTTCAATTTGTTGAAAAATATTTATTTTGATTTTTTAGTATTTTTGATGTATTATATATATTTAAAAATTATATAAAATGATATAAAAAATTAATACGGCCGGACCGGGCCGGGCTCAGGTTTTAGCATTTTTATATGGGCTGGACTTGGACAAAATTTTAGGCCCATTTTTTGGGCCCGGCCTGGCCCAAGCCCAATAAATGGGCCTAAATTTTTAGTTGGGCCCGGCCCGACCCATGTACACCTCTACTCATAATCCTTTAAATTCATGTTTCTATACTTAGGTGAGCATAGGGAAGTGAAAAGAGCAAAAAATAGGCTAAAATCAAACAAAAAGAGCTGTTTCAGGATCCACACGGCCTGGGCATTTCCATATGGGCAAGGCATACGCCCGTGTGAGCCACATAGGCTGGCTACACGCCCATGCGCCAACCCGTGTCGATTTCGTACCCTGTTTCCCTTTTACGCAGAAAAACTCAATTTTTAGGGTTTCTGAGCATTCTAAAATTTAAAAATACATATTAGAAGAGGACCTAAGGGAATACGGGGAGGACAACAAAGAAATTACTCAAAGAATGCCATCGGAATCAACTCAGAAGTGGATCTTCTTTAAGATTGAATATCTCTATTCAATTTCCTTCGAAGTTTTATTGATTTTTTTCATGTCTTGTTGTTATCTTAATTTTGATATATTTCCATCCCAGATTATGAACTAAATTCTCTAGATACCCAGGGAAGATGAAACCTATGATGAATCTTGTTATTTGATTTCTAAATTACATGATAAATACTTGATTCTTGTTCTCAATTATGTATGCTTATTTCATGTTTTGATATTTTCAGGATATTAATTCATGTTTAATATGCTTATTTCAGTGGAGTAAAAGTCCCTGTTTAAGAGTGGATCTAGCATAATTGAGTGGAGTTGCATGCAATCCTAGAAATAGGACGACATAAATCTACCGGATTAGAGTCAACTCTAATAGGGGAATCCATAGATCAGGTTAATGCGACAATAGGGGTTTTAATTAGAAAGAGATTTCAATTAATCAACCTAAAGTCTGATGTTCTTACTCTCAAAAGAGATATTAACATAATTTAGGGATTTATATGGATCAAGACGCAAGTGAATAAATCGTCTAACTCAGATTCAAAATGATAGGTGGAGTTTAGGTGGATTCTTTCCTGGGTATTGTCTATCTCATTGGTTATCTTCAAATATTTTCCTAATTCATTCTCTGTTGCATTCTTAGTAATTAGTTTAGTTAATTTTAGATTAAAAAAACTCTTTCAATTTATCGGCTAAATAATAGAAAAATGGTAATTACTAGTACTTTTAGTCCTCGTGGATACGATATTCCTTACTCACCATAGCTATACTATTGTTCGATAGGTGCGCTTGCCTTTGTCGTAATTATAGTTAGTTTAGTGACCATTAGAATGGTATTAAGCTTTTGTAAGCTCAACTAAGACCTTGAAATGATTGTCTATCATATTTTGAGCTTGATTAACAATTGATTACATGTATAAATGCTTGTTTGTTTACTAATTGACTATAGTTGCTAATGAATATAGAACCCTGTATCTTGGACCCGACGGTCGTATCGGGCGAGGGGTGTTACACCACTTCTTATGGACGTAAAAATAATCCCACTGTTCCCAGTAAACTCCTTTACGAATGTCTTGACCAGGACCCCACCAGATTTAGTTCGACATTCTATACAATTCAACACTTAAAAGTCATAGGCAACAAAAATACACTCATGCAATATACGAGAACAAATTGAGCAACATTCTTTATCAATACCTTTTTATCTGCCCGAGACAGTATCTTATTTTTCCAATGAAAAGTGTGTTTACTAAGATGTTCCTTGATAAAACCAAAGACTTGCCGCTTGTTACGACCCACCAATGAAGGAAGCCTAAGATAACACTCATGATCAAGAGGGCTATTAACACCCAACATCGATTTAACTGAATCCTTAATGGCGCCACTAGTGTTTGAATTAAACATGATTCCTAACTTCACAAAGTGAATTGCTTGACTGATGCCGCCTCATACCTTCAAAGTATCTCTTTGACCACTTTACATCTAGAATCAGTTGCCCAAAACAATAGAAAATTGTTGTCTATAAATAAAAGGTGAGAAATACTTGGACCTTGTCTACATACTAATATACCATGCAATTCACCTCGTGATTCCATCGTACTAATCAAGTAACTTAGTTCCTCGGTGCATAATAAGAACAAGTATGGAGATGACGAATCTCTCTGACAAAGACCCATAATTGGACCAACCTCACGCCCATTTAAAAAAATAGAATATCAAACTAATGTGCCAACCAGTATGATCCAATTAATCCATTTGGCATCGAATGTAATAAGAAACGACCACTATTTACAAAGAGAAAGAAAAGCTTCTAAAATCTCCTTTAGCCAAAAGTTTAGTCTTGTGATTCTAGTCCTAACTTTGACAAATTATGGTAACATGATTCCTATTCCCTTTCACATGCAAGAAGGAAATAGCCTTAAAACTGAGAGTTATTTGGTGACTGTCAAAGATTAGAGTGTTGAAAGTAAGATTTTTAGATCTAGTCGAGTTAGGTCATCGGTTTATCAATTCAATCAATTTGATTGGTTTAACTGGTGAATTTGGTTCAATTAAATAAAAATTATTAAAAAATAAAAATTCGGTTCAACTTCCTTGTTTAACATCTTTTTTGCCTGGACCGATTGGTTTCTATCAATTTTCGAGTCAACTGGTCTAATGGCTTTCTTTAGACCAGACACATGTTGATTCTCAGTCTAACCAATCTGATCGGTCGATCCAGTCCAGGTCAAATATCATTGGCCTATAGGAGAGGAATCAAGTGTTAGTCATTTGATTTTCTTAATGACATTAAATCTACCCTTTCAACTTGAATCATATGAAAATCCAAATCTAAAGTGTACTCCATTGCTTGAAGACAAGCTTTGGCCTTTGCTTCAAACATCGATGCTATCATCACAAAAGGTATTGAATATGTCATACACTCACCCTTATAAGTTTTTTATAATTACCCCTCTTGTTCCCTTTTTATCTGACCATCTGTAACAACCCGTTTTTCAGTGGTGTCGAAAATGACGATTTTGGAACCCCATTTTCTATGTTCGAGTCCATAAATATTATTTTTTAATATTTAATAGGTTATTAATGTTTTCAATTGGATGGTTAATTAAGGCATAAGGATTAAATTATAAAAGTAGTAAAAGTTCATTGCTATAAATTTTTATTAATTGAAGGACCAATTGAGCAATTGGACCATTAGTAAATGGCTAAACAATTGGATGACAATTGTACTCCACCAATTTTTGTTAATTATGTTTATGTTTAATAATTAGTGGTTAATTAGGTTAATAGTTATTAATTATATATTAACCTAAGTATAAATAATAAAAGAAAAGAAAAGAAAGGCATTTTTCATCCATCTTCTTCAACATTACGAAACGAAATGAAAAGAATAGGGTTTCATGCTTTAATTTTTTAGTCATTCAATTGGTATGTTCAATTTAGTCATTTTATTATAATTTCTATGTTATTGACATCGTGAGAGCTTGATCTAGCTATCCCATATATCAATTTGCAAAGCTGTTAAAGTTTCTAAAAATTTCCATTGTTGAATTCTTGAAGAAATTGGTGTTCAATTGTTAGATTTTAAGGTTAGATATGAAAAAGGACAAGATTGTAAAGTATAATTGCCAGTTTTTGAACATAGGGACTACAGTTTTAAAATTTTGAAATTGTTGTTAAATTTCTATAATTATTGATAATAGAGGGTTATAGAAGGATGTAATTGAGGTAAGTTTTGAAATCGAAGATCAAATTTGAAAGTTATGACAATTTTAATTTTAGGAACTAAATTGAATAAAATGCAAAAATTTAGGAGGCATTCAGAAAATGAAATTGAACTAATATATATAATATAAAAATATAATATGCTTGAAACTAATAAATTGAATTGAATTATTATATAAATCAGAAATTGAACCAAATTAGAAATAATCGGGGAAAAGACAAAATTATGAATAGTCCTTGAAGTTCAACTTGTTTGTTGATTTAACTAGGTAAGTTCATATTGTATGATTGTATTTCAATTGTTGTAAGTTTGATTTATGAATTTGTGTATGTTTTGTGGTAGTTTGAAATGTTTGCAATTTGGTACAAAAGATGAGATATGGACTAAATTGTAAAGAATTGATAAATTGAATATGATGAATTGTAATTTGAGATATTAGATCAATTGATGGCTAATTATGATTGATTGAATCATATTGGTATGGATTTGATTGGTTTTTGAGATAAATGATTAAATTGAATAAAATTAAAAATAATGCAACTTTGTGAAATTGGCTTAAAACTAATATGATTCATGCTATGTTATGTATGAATTGATATCTCGATTGATGAATTGATGATATTGAGATCTATAATATGGGAAGTCGAACTTATAAAGAAATTGGATTATTGGATACCCTATTAACTTTTTGGGCAGAGTCGGATATAATTGACATGCCATAAGATAGATAGTGTAGAGGTTATTTCGACTACGTGTCAATGAGTACTGGGTACAATTTTTACTTCGGTTATACCGATGAGCGTGGGACACAAACTATTTACTTCAGAATTGTCTGATGAGGCATTGGGTGCCAAATTGGTGTGTTGTTTGAATCCGTATGTCCATTCCAGTCCAAGTCAGGTTAATAAAGGTATAAAATGTAATACTTGATAAATGATATATAAATTAGATTGATAATGTGACTTGGTAATACAAAGCTGATTTATGATATATGAAGATCGATAGCATGAGAAACATCATGCGAACCAGGTATACGAGCCTGGAGGGCCGATATGGAAATATAGCGAATCTATAAATTCGATTCAAAATTTAAAAAATGAAACGAAATAGTGGTTGTCATTAAATTGAACTTGGATGTAGTATTGATAAATAAATGAAATGGTATAAAATTGCTATAAAATTGATTAAATGTTTATTGATTAAGTGAATGGCATTGAAATGTGATTATATGTGGATTGAAATATTATATGTTTGAATCACTATATGATATGATATATGTTGAACTCACCTTGTTGAATTGTGATTGCCATGTTTAGGCAATTTTTGTCAAGCTAGTAGCATATTGTATTAAATTATGAATCAAGGTAAGTTAACGTTTAATGCATATGAACTTACTAAGCATTCGATATGCTTACCCCATTGTTTTCCTTTTCCTTGTAGATCACCAGCTTGCGGTACGTGTCATGTGGATCATCGAAAAGCTCACACTATTCTGATATTGATTTGGTAGCCTTTTAATCATTTTGAAGCTTGTTCTGTGGCATGTATATAGGTGTATATGTATGCTTTGGTTACTTGATGTGACATTGTGGATGGCTTTAAAATAGTATGTTTGAGAATGAAATGGTATAGGTAAAATGATTGTAACACCTCAAACTAGGCCTAGATGTTATGGCTGAATCTGAGAGTGTTACGATGAAGGGTTTTAAAAGACATCCTTTACGTTAAAAATTTACATATTATTTGTTACCAAAAATAGTCCACATTTTCGGAAAAGCTCATTTTATATTCCTTATTAAAACCGTTATTGTTGTTCTTTAAAGTTAACAAAAAATTTTGCAGCGGAAGTTTGAAAATCGTTTTAGTCGAAACCACGCTCGTGTTTTCAAAAAACATTTGTTCGCGTAAAATCAAAATTTTGTCAAACCATCGAAGTTTAGAAATCATAAACGCATCTAAACCAAAAATTCAAAACAAACAATCCAAAAGTCTAGAGAGTCCAAAAATTGCAAAACTCTCTCGAAAACCAGAAATTTAAGTAAAACCATTAGATAATAAATAATAAAATAATAGTTTTCCGACTAGTAGTCACCGCTGAGCCTCTGTCGCACCGACCCGCCTATAATTGAGGATTACCTGAACAGAACAGATAAACAGATGTGAGTTTTCGTAAACTCAGTGTGTAACCCAATAGAGATAGTCATGCAAATAAATACAGAATTCTCGTATGTAGAACAGATACAGATGCAGACTTAAGTCCTTACATGAATAGATGTCAGAATCAAATAATCAGAACAGATATACAGAATCCTAGCCCCATCCTCTACACACCATCTCTGACCATCCCATCACATCATGTGGGGTATAAAACTCCCATCCATCCCTACACACCATATAGTATTTATACGACACATAACAGAATAGTATGCAGCCAAGCTACCAGAAAATAGGTGAAAGGTCGTCGTACTGAACACTTCCTCCACATATACGAATCTCACCCCACATGCAAATACAAAAATCAAATAACAGATAAACATAAATAACATGCCTCGCATGCTCGTGTACAGATATCTTACATGCTTATACAGTACAATCAGACATACATATCAGTTTTCCTACTCAGATTAGTCTATCATACAATAGGGTTTGGTTAGCCCTTACTGACCCTAGGAAGGGCCACAATCGATTGGAACGACTCATGCGATGTAACAGCTCGATTTTCAGTAGTGACAGAAATAGTGGTTTTGGGACCATAAATTTTATCGTGTCGAGTCGTAAATATTATTTTTAGAATATTCATAGAGTCGTATTAAAATTTGGTTAAAAAATATTAATGTTTAGTCAATTAATTAAGAGAAAAGGCACAAATTGAAAAAGGTGCAAAACTTGTTAATTAATACATTTAGGTGATTAGATGGTTTAATTAATAAATGAGGAAGGGCTTAAGTGATAATTAAGCCATAAATAATGAGTGGGACGGCAATTAGAGTTAAAAATGAAAGAAATTTTAATGATAATGGAACAATTGTAAATTTGTTGAAATCAAAACAAAATTAAAAGAAGAAAAAGACATTTTCTCTTTATCTTTCTATTTTTTATTGTCGAAACACCATGGGACTTAACTTGGAGGTTCGTCCACTTTATACTCTTGCATGTGAGTTCAATTCTTATCTGTTTCTTGTAATTTTTATATTTTTGAGATCGTTGCAACTAGGTCTAGCTAACTCATACCTTTGATTTTGAAACAGTTAGAGATTTTGAATGTTGCTATTGACGAATCTAGTGATTTTTTATGTTAAATTATGAATTTGAAATGTTGGTTGGTATTTAAAAGTATTTTGTTAAGGGATTTTTGATGAATTTTTTATTAGAGACTAAATTGTTGAAATAGTAAAAATACAAGGGTTTGTTGTGAAATTATTTCAAAAATGGGCTGTAATGAATGCCATGAATATTTGGCTAGCATAAGTTTGCATTAAAAATGGTTAATTTGCATGTTTTAGGCTCAGAGACTAAATTAAATAAATGTTAGGGGTAATTTTATAAAAATGTAAAAAATACTAAATTTCATAAAATAAATTGTTTTATTGTCTGAATTAATAAATTGATGAAATTATTAATTTAGATCAAGGTCGAGTGAAAAATCGAGGAGAATAAAAAATTACCAAAATGCCCCTATACTTTGATATTTTTGCAATTTAGCCAAGTAAGTTCGTACGGTTAAAATTTAACATTTGTAAGTTCGTACGGTTAAAATTTAACATTTGTACAAATTGATGATTGGTATTATATATATGTTCTATTGTTGGAATTGAATTATTTTTGGAAATATATTATCGAATTTAATACTCAGTTTGGATTGAACGCGAGATTTGAGTACCTTCATGATTTGGTGTATGACGGGGGTTTGGAGTGGAGATGGTACTGGAGGGAGATATCGGCTGTAATATCCGGGATTTAGGGGTTATGCGTTTTAACTTAATTGTATGTGGTAGCATGCCTATGTGTGGATTGAGTGTGCTTTGGGAGTTTCAGGAACTTTAGAATGTAGGAGAATGCCTTGGAAAAAAAAATATTAGATTTTTAATTCTTAAAAAGGGAGCTAGTCAAGATAGGCCTTAAGAAATTTTGTTGGAGGATTTAGACACAAGTAACCAGTTGGGAAAATGGCAAGGGAGGCGCCACTTAGGGCCTTGGAAAGTGACGCCACAAGCAGTGTGAGGGGGGCTTAGGTTCGAATCCCATGGATGGCAATTAGGTGACTTTTATTTTTGCATTTGTATGGCATGTGTTGGTCAAACTTTAATTAAGGTAAGGTTGGACTTTTTCATTTATGGTTAGTAGACTTAAGGTTATGGTAAGCATGAATAAGGGATAGAATTGCTTGATTGTGGGGATAGAATTTCTTAAACTTTGGGAAAGTAGAGGATTACAAGGCATGTATCAAGGTGGATGTTTTGGAAATTATTTCATGGCCATTTTGACCATGAACTTGGATGGTTTTATGGATTAGGGGGGGTGGCCAAAATTTTGAAGACTTTTGGATGAGTTAGGAGTTAGTTGTGCACATCTTTCTTTTAGTCATTTTGTGTCACTCAAAGCATTTCCTTCTAATATTCCTCCTCTTAGCCGAATGTATATTAGACAAAAGGTAAACCTTTTTCTTTTCTTTTTGTCATTTGAGTTTTGACCATTTCTGTTTTGAGTTGTCCTTTTTCTCCAAATCATATCTTCTTTTCTCTCTTCTTTGTGACCGAAACCAAATAGCCATTTTAGACCATTTCTTTTCAACTCTTCTTTTCTCTTCATAACTCTCAATAGCCGAACCTCTATTGAACCTCCCCAAATTTCTTTGTTTCACTTTTCTTCTTCAAAGCCGAAAATATCATAGGCCGGAATCTGCTCCAATCGATTCTCTATAGTGGGTAAGAGATTTCTTTTAATCATTTTTCTTTTATCTCTCTTGGTTGTCGAAAGTTAAAGATCTAACTCCATTTTCTCTGTTATGGCCGAACCCATGAAAGGTGATATCGAGATTTCTGTAGGCTAACGTTAAAGGAGTAGAGATCTTTCGGGATTGGAGTGATCAAGGTAAGCAAAAAATATTGTGGGGCCGAAGGCCATTTCATGTGTTCTTTTGGGTTGAGCCGAATCTAGCATAGTTGTGTAGGAGGGAGTTCAACAAATCGCATGGTGCAAATTGTGTAGGCTACGGGGTTCAGGTTTAGGCGATTTTTGCTTATAAGGTGTGTAGTTATCGCACTGCTCTCTTGTTGTTTGTATGTGTTGTTATATATATGTGTATATGATATGTGTGGTGGCCGGAAATATGGCTAATATGGTGACTACCCATGGTGGGTAATCGGTTAATCAGGTCAGTATTTAATGATATTAATCTACCTGTGATTTATGTGTAAAATTGTGGTAAGCATGCGATGTATACTCATCTTAAAATTGTTTTGTCATGATATATATATATATATATATATATATATGCATGGGGATTGGGATATGACTATTGAAGGACAGGGTGTACATTTATGTACGTGGTCTGATGTTAGCCTTGTGCTACATTGGCGCTTGATGTTGGCTATGTGCTTCATCAAGGTGGGGTGTTGGCTATGTGCCACATCGTGGGCGGATGATAGCTGTGTGCATCACCGTGGTTTGAGGATGACCTTGAGTTACCTCGTGGATACAGATATGTGGGGTCACTTAGGTGATCGGTGGCTATGCCACGGCCTTGCGCAGCAGGTCTGCCAAGGAGGTGTGTAGCGGTTGGAGGGCGATTTAGTAATCCCTTGGTGTGTGCGGCAGGTACGGGGGTGTGTAATGGATGGACTCTAGGTTGGGTTGGGATTCATCTTGCATGATTGATTATGTGGACTGTGTGGATGTGGGCCAAGCCCATTTGTGGAGGCATATGGGATAATTACACACTGAGTCGGTTTGACTCACCCTTTTTTTCCAAAAACAATGCAGGTGATACATGATTCATGGACCGGGCTGGAGCGGATACGAGGTGGCCATGCAGAAGATGTTTATTTGTTTTATGCACTTTATATTTTTAGTACTTTTGAGTAAATCTTTATTGTAATAAGGCCACTTAAAGTATTTGGGAACTTTTTATGGTTTGAAGTTAAATTGTTATTGTACTAATAACTGGAAATGATTTTTGGAACCTATTTATATCTTAAAAACTTATATTAAAGTTTTAAATCCGGAAATTTGTAACAACATAATTTTTACTTAAGAATTTTAAATGTACAATGTTTTATAAATGACGAAAAATTATTAAGTTTTCACCTTTATGTTAAATTCTTTTCAAACGTTTTCCTCAGTAGCATTCTAAATTCGGCCGTGGTGTTTGGGTCGGGTTTGGGGTGTTACATCGGCATTTTACCCAAGTAAATCGGGGTTCAGCATTTGCTGTGAACTCTCGTGTTTTACTTTCTGTTTGGCGTGATTCGGGTGGATCATCTCTTACGAGCTTCTGTTCAACTCTTATGAGCTTCTATTGGCATGTTTCGGAAGACCAGCTTTTATGAGCTTCTGTTGACAATGTACTCTTACCCGTAAGTCGTTCTTCGTATGGAAAATATCGGTAAGGTAATTTGTTTAATGAATTTGAAAGTTTTGTTATTTATTAAATATTGACATGAACATAAATGAATTCATCAGTTGATATTGTGGATAATGCTTAGGTTTGTGCTAAGATTTTGGTTGCTTTATATCATGTTGAATATTAATGATATACATTGACATGGTAATTGGTTAAATGGAAATATGCTTATATTCATGAAAAGGTGGTAAAATTCAAAAGGTCTAATTTCTTATAAAATGGTTTATCATGTGGTTGACCCCAAATAAGTTATATACATAAATGCACTAATTTGTGTATTGATGATGGTGATTAGACTTATGTCAAGCTTGAGATTATGATTGATGTACATGCTTATGTCTGGTATTATACAAATGAAACGGTAAGTTCGTAATTGAAATGTGATATGATGAAAAAAGGATTGATGAGTTGAAGAATGTACTTATATATGAGAAATTACGTATGTTATGGTTGAACTTACCTATGTCTGAATAAATATATTAATTAGTTAATTGATGCTGTTATTTAAGTTTATGTTTAGTAAATGGAATGGAAAGTAAGTAAAGGAAGTTATTCGTAGTTTTATGAAAGGTTAATGATGGTATAAAATGTTTTATAAAATCTTATTATGTTAGGAATGAATATATATATGATGTTGATAGACTTACTCATTTATGAGTTTGTGGTTATGTAGTTGATAAATCTTGATGCATTGATATAGCTTTATATTTATCATATAAAGTTTATTATTGAATTGGAATATTATGTTTAAAGTTTGTACGAGCTTACTAAGGATCCATTGCTTATGTAGTTGTTTATCCCTTACTTTACAGATTATCGGAAGCTCGATCGGGTTGGAAGCTTGCCGGAGATCTATTACACTATCCAATGATTATATCGGTAGATTTTGATGTCTTGGTTAAGGTTATAATGGCATGTATAGGTGGATTATGTCTAATGTTTAATTGATAAGTTTGATATATATATATATATATATATATATGTCATTTTGGTTGATAATTGTGGCATAAAATGTTGCCTTGAATTTAAGGTACTTAAGGTACTATTGATATCTTATTGGTTATGGTTAATATGGTCAATTTGATGCATGTTTAAAAATAACCAAATTTGGTATATGTTGTATCGATCTCAATATGGCCAAGACATGGCATGTTTTGGAAAAGTCTTGAATAGATGTTCATGATTGAAATATGGTATGCCTAATATGGTGAGGTTGGTATGTGTCAATTGTATTATGTATTGGTATGGAAACAAGTCAGTTGGTAAATGGTATAAATGTGGTCAAATGTGGTGAGATTATTTTTGGTATAGCATGAAAATAGTATTGAGATTAATTAGGTATGCATGGTTAAAGTTTGAACAAATATGCTCATGTATAAGTTTGATGCTTGATGATTGAGGTGCCTTTTGGCATATTCGTTGTATGAACATTTGGTATGGAGATTAGTCATTCTTTGCATAATTTGAGTATGTTTAAAGGTCTTGTATACATGTACAAATTTCTTGTATGTTTATGCTTGAAAGGGGTTAAGAAAATGAATTGGAAGTGGTCATTTTCTTGTCCACACGGCCTAAGACACGGGCATGTGTCTCAGCTGTGTGACACAGTCGTGTGTCCCCTATAATTTCTAAAGGTTTCAAGTAAGCTAGTTACACGGCTTAGCATACGACCTGGCACATAGGCGTGTGGCTTGGTCATGTGGGACAAGTCAGTAAGTTACACAGGCTAGGATACTGCCATGTGTCCCAATTTCAAATGTTACACAGCCTGAGACACAGGCGTATGTCTCAGCCGTGTGAACCCTATAGTTTGAAGAAAATTCTATCTTTTTCTATGAAATTATAAATGTTTATGATTTAGTCCTGAATTGTTTCTAAAGTGATTCTAAAGCCCCGATGGCTCGGATAAGGGAAGTTATGCATGTGTTTGTATGAATTATGCTATGATATATGAAATGTTTAAGAATGAAATTTTTTAAGTTACGGTTTCCCGGTAATGCTCAATAACCCTATTCCAACGACGAATATGGGTTAGGGGTGTTAAATGTGACCCTAGGGAAAATTCCAAAATTTTGGGCCACATGCCCGTGTGGCCCACATAGCCATACACTTGCTCGTCGTACGGTCATGTCTCGCACACGGCCAGCCACACGGCCGAGCACGCGCCCGTGTGGCGTCGACAAGCTACTTTTTCAGCTTTCGCCAAACCTCAATTCCTCATGTTTTCGTTACACACCTGATTCATTTTTTTTTTATGTGAAGACAATCCTGAGACCATCATATTCCAAAAATCGACAATACAGGCCCTAAAATCCGTCTTAAATCCTTAGTTAAACTGAATCAACAAAACCGAAAACAGTGAAATTCAAGGGTTCATCACTTACCTAAATCCCTGAATGATTCCTACTACGATTCTACAAGAGGCGAGTTTCGTTCCTCACGATTCACTGCTGCCAATAACCCAAAAACAACATGAACGAAAAGAGCAGCAAGTTAAGAACAACTTTGAAATTTACCCCTAAATTGCAAAACCTCACCACCTCTACTTACCAAACTGCACGAAGAACACCAAGGCACAGTAATTTAAACAACGGAATTGAGATAGAATCCAAAAAGGAAAAGAAAGAAATTTCTTCTCAAAGAACCGAAAAAGAACGTCAAACAGGGGAAAATTTTTAGGAAAGAGAAAAATATAAAAAAAAATTGAACTAACCCCACTCCATCCACTAACCACTTATCTTATAAAATCCTACCCACTAACCATATCCAACTACCTTAGACTCTCAACTCTACCGAACCTCTTTCAAACAACTGAAACAAAAATTACCACCCACACTCATGCAAGGATTCAAACACAAGACCTCCAGCAAGCTAACTCCTTACCACTCGAACCAACAAGCTCATTCTGATGTGAGTTTACCAAAAATATAATATAAGCCCACCCAACAGGGATAAGGCTAGGATAAAAAAATAATAGAATTTGCCAAAAATGGGACTTAAACCCAAGACGTCATACATACACCAGAATACTTAACCACTGAAGCAGAAACATATTTATATCAAAATTCACAGAAACAAAGTTAAATTATTCAGGGCATTAATGGCCAAAAAACATGGTTGAATAGATTGAAATTGGATTAGTATGTTTTGGTGTCAAATAGAAGTCATATTGGAATGAATGATTCGGGATGGTTAAAGACAAATTTTTGGCATGTAGTTGGTTGATTTTATACAGGTTCAATTGTGCAATATTGCACCAAACTGAAGGTTTGATAGATGGACATGAAATAGGTACCAAATGTCCTAATTTGTACTAAAATAGAGTCCATGTCGTGACGAGCTTTGGACTTCAAGTCATGACATGATGAGGAACCCTATTGTCACAATGAGACCAAGTCAGTATGCCATGTCACGACGATGAATTCCCTCACGTTGCAACGTCGACTCAAAGTTTTGTAATCTTTACAATTGGTCCTATTTTGTGCTTGGGTCAACAAATGAGCTTTCGTAAGCTTGATTAAGGCTTGAATCTGATTATGTATCATTTTGTAAATGTGTTTATGGCATGTTTGTATGTTTGAATGATCATTTTACTGTATAACTGATTGTAGTTACTTCGACAACAAATGTGACATCATGTTACTCGAATTTGTCGATCGAGTCGTGTAAGGGGTGTTACACCATCGATATGTTTTATCAAAGTTGACTTTTAATGTTGTTAGTGTCATCTTCAAGCTAGTATTAATCAGGCTTGTTGAGATGCTTTGAGGGGTTTAATTCGATTTGCAAAACTAAAGGATAAGCTAAGGGTGTCCAAGTTGGCACTTTGATTAGTCTTTAATGTTTAAGTTAGTCAAGGATCCATAGCTATGGAGATAGTAAAAATATATCAACTTAGTGAGGAAAATGAAGAAGATAAATATGACGAGAGACATAAAATCTCATGGTCTTATGCTTGGCCCTCCAAGCATGTTTCCTATTGAATGTTGATGTAAGGAATGGTCTTACATTATACTAAGTAGAGTTGGTAGTGTTTGACAACTAGCATATTTTTCCTTATTCATATCATGTTATAACAATAGCCCCCCTTTTAGTTTGAAGTTGGTTATAAAGTGACTAGTTAATGCTAAAACAAACAAAATATATCGATAAATGCGTTAATTGAAGATGCGGAAGATGTCAAAGGAAAAGATTTTTGCTCAACCAATTTTGTGGGAGCAAAACTTTTGTAACCAAGTCTTTGGAGAGCATCGATATTTAAATGCATTCCTTGAAGGATTTTGTATCCTTTGGGGGGATTTATGTGAAAGTCAAGTTTCTTAATGAAGACCTCACATAAATATTTATTGTTTGTAATTTCAAAAATGTCTTGTAGGTGTATCACTAACTTGAAGAAGATTTATAACTCTATAAAAGACTTGTGATACTAAAATTGAGATGTCTGAAAGTGACCTAAAGGTCTGAAGATGATCTGTGGGTCTTAAGACGGTTTGTGAGTATTGAAATAACTCGAGGGTTTAAAGAGGATTTGTGGGTTTGAAGAGGATCAATGGATCTGGAAACGACCACAGAATCTAAAGATGACATGTGGGTATGAAGATGATCTATACGTCTTAAAACGACATGTTTGCAAACTTATGTAATTAGAGTGTCTTTAATATTTCTGTGGCTATTGTGAGTATGTGTCATACTACTCAAATGAATCTATTTGTAGAAACCTGTTAGGAGTCGGAGAAAACTCTGTAATTTTTTCTCGAAACGTTTTGCGTACTCCGCCTTTTATTTCAAAGGGAGTCCCAGAAAATTTTGTGATTCTATATGCAACTCTCTGTAAGCACTCTTTACACTAAACATTCCTTCATTATCAAACTTCTAAATACAAACATCAGGATAGTCAAACTTACTAATTGGAAAAGCAATAACCTGATCAGCATCATTAGGGATAAATAAGCTTTTTTTTCCTCAACAATAAAAAATTTATTAATAAGCATGCGAAAGATAATAACAAGGACACCTGGTAGATTTAACGTCCTCAAATGCAAATTGGGATGATTTTTTCTCATGACCTCCATTGGCTAAAGAGTATGATTTGCTTGATAAATGAAGAAGCCTTTCTGTTAGAAAGCGTTCGCCTCAGTTGTGCAGTGAAAAGGTACCGCATCCTGAATTCAAGTTTGATCGTATCTGGAATCTAAAGATACCCCCGAAAATTTGAAGCTGCTTGTGAATGCTCATCGTTGACAGAATTCCAACAATGTCATTCTTAATTAATAAAGGTGTTCATATTGATCAAGTGCAAAGTCTCTTCATCAACTGCTCATTTGTGGGAAAAAAAAATCTTTTAGTGGTTGAAGTTGCCATAGGCACCTTTAGATAACATTTAGTTGTTCTTTGAGTCCTGTTTTTCTTGCAACTTTTCAAGCATTATCAAAAGTTGGTGGTTCATTAGTTGTGCAGCAGCGATATGGTCTTTGTGGCTAGCAAGAAATGGTGTTTGAAAGGAAAGTAACGAGGGACGAGGAAATTCTTTTCTTGGTAAAGTTTCGATCAATGATTTGGATTACAGCTACTTATGAGAAGATTCCTATCATGGAGCTTCATGGTGGGACAACCCAAGGCAATGCTTTTCGGGTAAAGTGGTCCTGATATGAGATGTAAGGTGCTCTGGCTGCCACCTGAAGCTGGTTTTATCAAATTTAACGTCAACGGGGCTACTAGAAGACTAGGTCCAGGACCTGCTCGCATTGGAGGAGTCTTGAGGGTTGAACATGGGGTGGTGGATGCATGTCTCTTTCCAGTTCATCAACCAACTAATACCCTTTCTTCTCTCATTTTGCTTCCGCCAGTAAGTACTGATTAATCTGCTAATGCCTACACAGAATGAACTAGAAAGCTAAAAGCAACTCATAGTCCTGTAAAATTGCCTTTACCACCGTTAGATAGGCATCTGATGCTCTGACTAAATTTCAGCTTTCATATTCACCCTTTGCCCATAACAATTTGCATAGGACTGAATAATTTGTTTAATTTCCACTATCACCAGTGAAGACTCGATAGGTAACACGAGGGCGATTTCTGCTTGCCTTGTTACCCTTACTTTTGCTATTTGCCTTCGCCTTATTTAGAAGAGCTGAGAATCCTTCACTACAAGAAATAGAAACGGTGAAAGTGGATCCTTTGGTAGAGGCCTGTTTTATGGAAAAAAGCTGTCCATACATTTCTCATTTAATACAATAAGAAAAGATACCGACCGAGGTGACGTAACGTATCTCTTTATCAAACTAATCCCCGTATTCGCAATGTCTAGTTTTTTCATTATACTCTCCACAAAACCCCAATCAACTCGGTTGTAGGTTTTAAGGTTTTACTCATATCTAGATAGACTTTCATAGGTCTCCTATCCCTCATTTTATTTCTTGACTTCTCCAATGACGATAAGATTTTGTTGAAATCACCTATGTCCACCAAAAATTAGATTGTGTTCCTAATAACCTCAAAAGATCCTATGGCTGCTAACAATTATATCTTCTTTTTTAAACTTATGAGTGCATATGATATAACATTTCATAAGAAAATATTTTTTTTACAATTACGATCATTGTTAAAAAATGAGGAAAGATAAACCTAGTGTAAAATTAAATTAATTTTTCACACATTTATAATTTTTTTGTATGATTAATATTTTAACATTACAATCGTCATATTCATTTTCTATTCATGTAGATCATGAATATCAAGTTAGGAGTAAATTGAAATTTTCTAACTATTTGTTTTATATAAAAAATTCAACCATTACATATATTTTAATATAGACAGAATTTTAGATCAATATAAAAAAATTACAAGTATGACAAGTACAATTATTGTAACACCCAATTATCTTTATTGACTTGGAAATTCAAGGGTAGTTAGGATTAAATTGAAAGGATTTGCAAATTTTTGGACTCCACCGGGAAATTCAAAAAAAAATTCAGAGGCTAAATTGCTAATAGTTGGATCTCAATTTTGGTTCGGTTAGGATGGAACTGGCCGGTTCCATAGTGGAAGACAAAATAATTAAGAATGAATGGTTGTGGCAATAAGTGAAAATCGTGCCAAAGGAGTATATATATTTAGGTGTGTGTGTATGTGTGGAGACAAAATTTCTCAATTATGTTTACATGTTTTTCTTTCCGTAGCAACATCTTCTTCAGTTGCTCTAAAGAAGGAACGGATTTAACTAAAGAAAGTTTTGCATGCCATAGTAGTAGTGTGAATTTTAAGTCTGGTAGTAGAGAGATTAAGGGACTGCTGCCAGGACAAAGTAGGCTCTGGCGTTTAGACAAGCTAAACTGACTTATGTACTCCATTCTTGGAATGCTTAGTAGCTGGTTTAACTCGGTGATAAGTGTTGTGACGATGAATGAACCCTATTAATTGTGAATAATAAGCTTGTATGAAATTTGCTTGATGTATAAGTATCCGCTAAAGTAGTTAAATATATGTATCATGTTTAAAATGATAGCGTACTCTATGCTAGTATGTATGTGAAATGCATATATCGCATAATTATAACTATGGGAAAACAATTGACGAGATAGATGAAGTTAGGAAGGGAAAAATGGGTGATTCTATTAGATATTGTCATATTGTGTTACTGAGTGCACCCATTATGAGCGAAGCTCCGGGCCTTGTCGAGGAGACACTACATTGTTCAAGTATCAAGGTTGAGAAAGGTGAATTGGAAGAATGGGCGGAGGAATCGGGAAATGGGAATTCCGTTACGATATCGCCATTCGGGATTGCTAAGAGCAAATCGCGATGTGTCAAGCTTCGGGCCTTGCGGAGAGGACACTTCGGTGTTCGGGCATCAAGGTGAAATGTAAAACAGGTCTTTCAGGACGACACCGTGACGAAGGTTATTAGGTTCCATAGACCAACACCATGACGACGGTCATCATACTCTACAGGGAGACACGGCAACCACGATAAGGTCCTACGAAGCGACACCTCAAAAGAGGTCTAATGTGTAAAACCATAGCTTGGCTATGGCAACCAGAATAGTATTTTGGGACAGTAAACACGGGGTAATCCGTCAGGACAGTAAACACGAAATAGTTTGTCGGGACAATAAACACGAGGTTACACTAAGGAAGTCTGCAGTTAAGTATACCAGTAGAGAATTCATCAAAGGCAAAGGTAAGAGTGGTAAAGGAAACGTCTCAAACCAAAAAGTGTAAAACGAGGAAGTGACTCCTTAGATAATAAGGTATACGTATTATGTTCAGTTTGAGTCCGCCAAGGAAGGTGCGGATCCCACCCTACTTGAGTGGATATGGAATTGGACTAAATAGTACTCTGACTTCAAAGGTAGGCCAACCAAGAAGTGGTCGTGAGTTTGGGAAAACCTACCGAAGTCTTTTAGGTAGAAAGTGCCAGCCTAAGGCTGAAGGACTAATGGAGTCCGCCAAGGCTAGTGAAGGGCGGAAGTCCGTCAATACTATGAAAGGTAATAATGATCCAGTTAATCTACCCCAAGTAGGAGTCGTAGATTCAATGAAACCGATTAAGGAGTGGACTGAAAGAGCAAGTGTTGTGGAGGTTACTCTGTAAGCATCAATTTCCCTAGGAGAAAAGAATGTTAAGAAGATACTGTGTTCTAGTAGGGACCCGTGTTACAACAGTTATTTAAAAATACGGAGTATCGCCAGTTCAGAGTAATAAATATGAGTACCAAAGGTCATGTTCGCCGATGAATGGCTCAGAATGATTAAGGCATTGGTCTTTCCAATTAAGTTGGTAAAATTATCTTATAAAACCAGGGAGTTTAATTTTTAAGCCAGAAAATTTAATTTCTCAATATTTATGCAAATATATATAAAGCTATATATAGATTTCACTAAGTTCCTCTGAACTTATAAAATTGTTGCTTGGATGTAGGATTAGGAATGATATAGGTATCAAGAGGGACCAAGCCAGTTTCCATTAGAGTAAATCGGGCGTTGTAGCTGTTCATGTATATAGAGGGACACCCATAGAGTTCTTGCCTTAGGGTTTAAGTCAATTATGTCCGTAATCAAGTATAAATTCAAAGTTTGTAAATAAACGTCGGAGTCAGGGTCGTAGGAATTTCCCACTAGTTGTGTATGAGTTTTCGTATTATATAGGCTTTCAAATTTTTGAGTTATTAAAGTATGTAATTAAATCTAAGATAAAAGTAACGTTTAATTTATTCAGGTTAGTGTAGCATCTAGTACCCGATTCTGGCATTCAGATCGAGTATAGGGTGTCACAAATTAAGTGGTATCAGAGTTTCAATTTAGCCTATCCTCTGGACATATGAAGTTAAGGAGTAGCCCCTATATACGTGTTACAGTAGAATTCAATTAGTCTGTCAAGAGTTGTTAAGTGTAATACCAAATAGTAAGAAAAAGATGGGAGTTTCCATTACTTCAGAAATATTAGACCAAGTACAAAAAAAGGATTAAGTAAAATCCTCAATCGATTGACCAACCATTTCCCCTTGTGATTTCCTCCTTCTCAACATTAGCTTTTTTTGGGGATGAAGAGGTGGAGGCATCATCGGAGGTTCCATCCTCAGAGACGGTACCACTCGAGGAATCCGAGTCAGATGTGTTTGGATCGTGGTCATAGAAGAGTTAGCTAGACTTTTTATATTTCTTTTGAAGTTTCATCCATACAACCCCTTTGAGATTTAAGGCATCGAAGCCAAGATTGGTCTTGATGAGGGGCCGCAAGCATTTGAAGTTCATGTGACATAGTTCTAAGGGACCCATAGCAACTTGTAAGGGTAATATCAAGTTGGATCTCAAAATCGACAAATGTGCCTTAATACCTTTGTTGGTATTCGCCATGAATTCTTCCAAAGTCGCGTTGCTTTCTTTTTGTATTTGCTTTTTATCACCGAGGCGCTGCCTCTCTAAGGTCTCCAGATGACAGACCTTTTCTTCTAACTCTTTCTTTTGAGCCACTGATGCTTGGTATTTAGCAAGTTCGTGGTTTTAGAGAATAAGGGCATCATTGGATTGGTGAAGTTGGGTGAGTGATTGTTCTCCCAAAAGTATAGTTTTCTCAGTATCAACCCAATTGGCCTCAACCTCTCTACAGGCCTGTTGAAGAGCCCAACTCATAATGTCCTACTCCGCGACTATTATTGAGAAAGAGCTTACCAGCTCAACAAGGGTGGGCTTGTGATGCCCTCGGAAGAAGAAGAGGGGTAGACGAATTCATTCAGTTCCAGAGATAAGATCCTATCTTGTTTTTTATGAATTGGGAGTGGGGAAAAGGGATATTGATATTTACCAATGTTCATTCTCTAGGGGAAGAAGGTTTGTACCTCGCCCGAGGAAAAGGTAAAATCGATAGTGCCGATCGAGGAAGTAGATAAAGTGGAGTTAGTAGTAACCCAGATTGGAGCCCCAAGTTGAGACACTGATGGGGATGGGGAGAGAGTTGCATAAGTACCTACCTAGTAGGAAGGACGATCAAGAGAGAGATGAGGGACTACATCTCTAGGATTGCATGTTCTTTCCGAAATCTTGGCAACCCAAACTAGCTTCACTCTTGTCCTCGGTGTTGGAGGACTCTTCTTTTAGGCTTTGCCTCTTAGTGACTACTAACCGCCCGAATCCGAATATCAACCACCATTGCAACTTCTTGCGCACTTTCTATATGTGCCTCCACATTCATGTGAGGAGGATGTTGGAAAAAGTTAAACAGAGAGGGAAAACCTACAATGAAAAATTAGGAGTTAGCATGTAGGATTAATATGGGCACGGTGAGAATGGACACTCTCAAGTTCAAGTGTTGGGGGGATAAGCATGAAAAAGGTATACTTTGAGGATGGAAGACACTCTTCTTTTCCTCACTAATGATTGGGCTAGCTCGTCAAAGGCCCCACAATACCATGCTTCATGATAAACCGTAATTATAACATATTTTAATCCCACATTTAGCTTACTTTTGGATGATTTATCCATCAATTTAAGTAAAAAGGTGATCTTAATCCTTTCTTTTCATGTCTTATACCCAGGAAAGCACCCGAGGATGAAAAGGACATAAAACGGGCCCAAATCGGAATAAATAGGCTATATTACGAAATCGACATGGCCTGGCCCAAAGACCACACGGCCGTGCCTTGACAAACAGCTGGAACACGGCCTCTTCCCGGATCTACACGGACGTGCCTCAATTTAGAAATCTAAACACGGCCTGAAGATGAGTCACATGGGCGTGTGACATGGCCGTGTTCCTGTCGTGGCAATAAACAATTTCATTCGGATTTGGATACTTTGGGGCAAAAAAACACATTCCAAGAGCCTATATATATCCCTTAAGTTCCACCTTTGAGAGGGCGTCAAAGCTAGGCCAAAGAGCCAAGCCGGAAAGGTCAGAATTAAGGGAATCACTCGAAGTTAGCCAGTTGATCCATCCCAAGAAGCCGGAGTTATACTCAAGACGGTGGATTTCTCCTTCAATTCCTTCAGGGGGTTTTAGGGATTTCTTATGTTTTGTTTTATCTTTTCTCTTGAGATGTTTTCTTTATTTGTCATGAACTAAACCCTTTAGATACATGAAGGGGATGAAACCTAGATGAATTTTGTTATTTGATTTCTGAATTATATGATAATTACTTAGGTTGTTCTTAATTATGTTGCTTAAACCAAATCTGATGTGCTTAGGTGGAGGAGGAATAGACCCTGCCTAAGAGTAGATCTAGCATAATTAAGCGGAGTTGATCGAACGCCTAGAGATAGGGTTACGAGATTTTGCCGGATTAGGGTGAAACCTAATATGGGAGTCCATAGATCTATTTACTGCTATTCTAGGGGGTTATTATAAGCGAACGAGAGTTCCACTAATTAACCTAGGGTTAGACGTTATTCGCCTCGAGAGAGGGTTTAATATACGTTAGGGAGTCTCACGGATCAAGCTAAGTAAAGAAATCATATGGTTCGGTGATAGGTAACAAGAGAAGTCTAGGTGGATTCTTTCTGAGGGTATCGTCGTAATCAACTGAGTTTTCCTTGAAGTTATTTTCCAATTCGTTCTTTTTGTCTTTGCATCTTTAGCTTAGCAGTCGTTAATTTAGATTAAAGCAACTTCACTTTATTTTAGGCTAAATAATAAAAAGAAAGTTAGTATTAGTACTTTTAGTTCTTTTGTGTTCGACAATCCGGTCTTGCCTAAGCTATACTAATGTTCGATAGGTACACTTGCCTTTAATCATTGTCATAGTTAGTTTCCAAGTTCGACCACATTCATTATAAATTTTTAAAACTTTGATTTCAGCGATTAAGTTTTTGGCGCCGTTGCCGGGGAACTAAAATATTAAGAAAATTTTAGCCATTATTTTTATTTTTCACAAATTACTTTTATTTTAGGTTAAATTTTAATTTTGCTAAATTGTTTTTTCTTCTTTCTTTTCCTGACAGGTACCTCTAGTTTATGACTAGAAGGAACCCAAGAGAACCACTAGTCTACGACAGTGATATTGAAGCTACCGCTCGAAGGAATCGCAGAGAAATCAGGCGAGCCCTAAATTACATAGAAGAAGAGCGAGAATCCAATCCTACTGAAGGGATGGACGAGACTAACCCTTAACCACGCGATACGGGGGAAAATAATGCTCCACGTACAATGTTTGATTATGCTAAACCGCATTTAACAGGAGCAGAATCTAGTATTGTTAGGCCTACTATAGCTGCTAACAATTTTGAATTAAAGCCTAACACAATACAAATGATTCAACAATTTGTTCAATTTGATGGTTTGCAGGACGAAGATCCAAACACGCATATAGCTAACTTTTTAGAGTTCTGTGATACCTTCAAAATAAATGGCGTTTCTGATGATGCCATACATCTTCAGTTATTCCCTTTTTCATTAAGGAATAAAGCCAAACAGTGGTTAAACTCGTTACCACGAGGGTCAATCACTACATGGGAACAAATGACCGAAGAATTTTTATTGAAATATTTCCCATCGGCCAAAACGGCTAAATTACGGAATGATATCTCTTCTTTTGTGCAGATGGATTTAGAGACATTATACGACGCATGGGAGAGATACAAAGATCTCTTGAGAAGATGTCCACACCATGGTCTACCCTTGTGGCTCCAAGTCCAAACATTCTATAATGGTGTAAACCCTTCCACGAGGCAACTAATCGATTCAGCCGCCGGTGGAACTCTAAGTAACAAGACTCCTGAAGCAGCCTACGAGTTCATTGAGGAGAAGTCACTGATAATTATCAGTGGCAGGTTACAAGGATGAAACCGACAAAATCCGCCGGAGTCTACAACCTCGATGCGATAACCACGCTATCAACATAGTTAGAGATGATGAATAAAAAGATTGATAGTTTGTGTTCTCCACAGGTACACCCAATTATGCAGTGCGACGCAAGTGGAACCGTGTCGAATCCTGAATACCCACCCTACCAACCGGAAGCAGAGAGCGAACAGATGAACTATATAGGTAACAATTTCAGATCCAATAATAATCCATATAGTAACACTTACAATCTAGGTTGGAGGAACCACCCAAATTTTTCGTGGGGAGGTCAAGGAAATCAAGGAAATCAAAGGTAACAACCTCCTCAAAACTTCCAAAATCAGCACTACCCACAAGAGAAGGAACCAACCCTCGAAGAGATGCTGACAAAATTTTTGGTAGACACAGAAAAACGTTTCCAAGAAACTAAGAAAACAATCAAAAGCAACGAGAATCGAATCATGGAAATTACTAAGTCAGTCAAGGAAGTCACTAATGCAGTTGAACAACTGGCAAAGCTGATGTCAGAACGACCGCAAGGACGTTTACCAAGTAACACCGAGATTAACCATAAGGAGCAAATTCAAGCCATCATAGATCACGATACCAAAGGGTTAGACGAACCAAACAAAGAGGTAGACGAAGGTAAAATAAAGGTAACACAAGAAAAGCCAAAACCGGTAATCAAAGAGTACCAACCTCGCATACCTTATCTCGAAGCAATAAAAAGAGACGATTCAGAGGAACAGTTCGATAAGTTTCTTAAACTTTTAAAGAAATTACATATTAACTTACCTCTTCTCGAAGCTCTTTTCCAGATGCCAGACTCGAGGAAATTTTTAAAACGGCTCTTGACAAACAAACGCAAAATAGACGAAGAGCACCACGTGGAGTTGAACGCAACATGCTCGGTAATGTTACAAAATAGACTACCACAGAAGCTAAAAGATCCAGGGAGTTTTACAATTCCATGTTTAATTGGAAGTCTAACTATTGATAATGCGTTAGCTTATTTAGGGGCAAGCATAAATGTCATGCCTTATACATTGTTTAAACGACTAGGTCTAGGGAAGCCCAAACAAACTAGGATGAGCATTCAATTAGCTGATAAAACTGTTAGAATTCCTAGGGGCATTATCGAAGATGTTTTGGTCAAAATCGATAAATTTGTTTTTCCAGTAGATTTTGTTGTTTTAGACATGGATGAGGATAATTCAATCCCTTTAATTTTAGGAAGACCCTTCTTAGCAACTGCCAAGACTAAAATTGATGTTGCCACAGGAGAACTTATACTTTGTGTAGGTGACGAATCAATCAGTCTTCAAGCTCTTGACTCGGCCAGGACAACAATCGATGAAGGTAAGAAAATCGTTTAAAATGATAATCAAATTGTTCAACTTTCATCGTAGGAAACATCACAAAGACACAAACCTGAGCCGACTCCTAAACTCCAAATCAACAAAGAGGAATTACACAAGGAACAACGCCTTAGGGTCGACAAATTAAAAGAGCAGAAGACACACGTCAAAGAAAAACCGGAACCACACGAAGCAAAACCGGAGGAACCACCAGAAGAACTCATAGGAACATCAAATCACTTCAAAATAGGAGACCAGGTACTGTCAGACAAAGCTGACCCGCATATCACCACAACAGACCTAAAGACAAAGGGAGAAATTCCTCTTAAGGTACAAGATATCTTCCCCCACGGAACAGTCGAGGTAAGCAATCCCACATTCAGCACATTAAAGGTAAACGCTTCTCGACTTAAACTTTGTCAAGAAAATAGAACCGTAAGCATGAGGGAAGATATTCAAACCTTTAAACCTCCCTGATTTCTTTTAAAGGAAAGTCTAGCTTAGGACTATAACCGAGCGCTTCTCAGGAGGCAACCCGAGCACTAACACTATTTCCATTCAAATTTATTTTCAGTTTCTTTATTTCCCTTCTTTCTTTTCTTTTAAATTAACCAAAAGTGCAGAATTTCAAGGTCACACGGTCTTACACACGGCCGTGTCTGTGGCCGTGTGGACCACCGAAATCTTCGTACTGACATAGCAGAGGCCGTACAAACCAGTTCAACCACCTTCAGACATCACGGATCCAACCACTCTCCCCCACGGGCACTGACAAAATGGCACCGCCGTGCCCCACGACTGTGTGAAGCTACTGACTTTCCAAACACAAGTGCAACATGCCCGTGCGTCCCAACCGTGCCTACATACTGACTTCTGAAACATGGGCGTGGTGGGCTGCACTACGAGCATGGCAAATCAACACGACGGGACACACGGTCGTGCGAGGCGGCCGTGTAATTTGACACGCCCTTGGTACACGGGCGTGGGCACGTACCAGATTTGGGGCCTCTATTTAAACACCACCCCACCCTCTCCCCATTCTCCTCCTTCACTTCTACCCTTCCTCTTCCACACTCTTCTCAGCTTTATCTATCAAATAAAGTCTCCCAACCCCTGGAACCACACAAGAAACCATGCCAAAGAAACGGAAGAAGGCCAACCACAGTCTCCACAAAGGAAACCGTCAACATGAGTTCATGCCGGCAGCTTCGTTCACTCACCAAGCCATGGGTTTTTGAGACCAATTAATTTTTCTTTTTCTTTTCTCTTTTGCTTCAATTTCCTTCTCTTTGACAATCTTATGCTTAGTTTAGTTTAACTTATTTTAGTTTCTTAGTGTCAGGTTTGCCAGGCTGCTAGCGAATCACGCCGACCACCACGATAACCACACCACTTCTGCCACCGCCAGCACCACCGTAGCCCTAGAAGTCACACCCACCTCGCGAACCATCCGTCAATAAGGACTTCTTAGTCCATTAGTATTTCCTTTTCAATTCAGTTTTCTTCTTAGTCTCCTTCCCTTTTTATTTCTTGTTTTTAATTACAAAATTAGGATATTTTAAATGTGCCTTAATAATCCTTGGCTAATCCTCTACGAGCTCCCCAATTTCTTCATCTAGCATAGGTTCGTCATCCAGACAGACCTCTTCCGGGAACTCATCTAAAATTTAGAAAGTATTCTCTCCCCTTCTCTTTTGATTTATCCCATAAATGTTATAACTATCTTTGTACATTAAGGGCAATGTACATATTAAGTGTGGGGGGTAAATATCTATCTAAAAAAAAGGGCCTAACTTTCTGCATTACTCTCAAATCCGGCCAAACTTTTTTCATTATTCTCAAATCCCTGAATTTAGTATTATTTTTAAGTAAATTTTCATATTACTAATTAGGATGAAATTTCTGATGATTTATGATCCTTATTGACATATTTTAGATTAAGTCATTAATAATTGTGCATTGATTATTAAATTTTAAAGATACTAGAGAATCAAGCATGATAAGTCTATTTTTCAATAATTAAAATTTTTGCTAGGTTGTTAACCTAAATTTGAATATTGCTTTGAAATTTGAAATCTATGAGATTGATGTCAAAACACCCATAATTTTTGTGAGATTTTGAGCCTTATAGAGCATATATTCTTTTTCATGCTTACTTGTTGATTATGAGTGTGTCAACTTTGAACTGTTATTCTAGAACTTGCCTCGTTTATACATGTTGAGACCATATTTATGATTTGATATACAGAGATGATAAAGGCACCTAGGTTTTAACCCACTCACTCCACTAAATAACCTACCTTCATAAATTAACCCCTAGTAAACCCCGTTGATCCTAATAACCCTGTTTATTGACTCACCTATTAATAACCCAAAAACCCCTTTGTATTTGTTATCACCATTCCCTTTTAACTACCCTTTAATCGAGATATGATTTGATTAGTTACCGAATTATACTATGCTATGAGTTGAATTCATCCTTTATTATTAGCTTGTTCTTAAAAAAAAAAATTTTGAAGTACATCCAGTATTAGTGGTGAGCTTATACAGTTAAAGTTCACATTCCGAAAGAAAATCTCGTATCACTAGGATTAGTATTATCAGTTGATGTAAATATTATTTTAGTATTCATTAGGTAGGTATTTATCAATTCAATCTCGATTTTAACCTCCTAATTTCAGCCTTTATCTACACCTTAACCCTAGCCCCGTTACAACCCTAACAAAGACCTTTTGATCTGTTTATCATCTCATTCTACAGTGGTGGAGATTTGATTTTCAGGCAAGCCTATGGGACTAACTTTTCAGGTTCGACGTATGAGTGCTTCTTGTTATAACCCTTAAACACTTTGAGTGATTTGAGTGAATCCTTAGTGAGGATGACAAATCTTGTTGATTTCAAATCAGAGGTAATATTTCAGATAAGGGGAAACACCTACATTTTCAAATACAAATGAATGACTTATCATTGTTTGAATCTCTAGGACTCTTTGAATTGAATTATCCATGTATAAATTATCTATGAATTATGATAAGATATTGTTGATAGGAATTGCGCTTTAATTGTATGTTGAGAATTTTGCTTGAGGACAAGCAAACCTTAAGTGTGGGGGTATTTGATAAACCGTAATTATAACATATTTTAATCCCATATTTAGCTTACTTTTAGACGATTTATCTATCAATTTATGTAAAAAGGTGCTCTTAATCATTTCTTTTCATGCCTTATTGATCGCTGCAAATCAGAGCTTTAATATTTATAAAAGAATGATCAAACCTGGAGACTAACTCTGACAACGATTCAAGGCAAGTGTACCTATCGAATAGTAGTATAGCTTAGGCAAGACCGGATTATCGAACCCAAAGGAACTAAAAGTATTAATACTCAGTTTCTTTTTATTATTTAACCTAAATTAAAGTGAAGGTTGCTTTTAAACTATATTGTCGAAGACTTAAACTAAGAAAACAAAGACAAGAAGAACGAATTGGAAAATAACTTTGAAGAAAAACTCAGTTGATTGCGACGATACCTTCGGGAAGAATCCACCTAGACTTCACTTATTATCCAACCCCAAATTATATGATTTCTTTACTTAGCTTGATCCGTGAGACTTCCTAACCTATATTAAACCCTCTCTCGAGGCGAATAACGTCTAACCCTAGGTTAATTAGTGGAACTCTCGTTCACTTATAATAACCCCCCAGGATAGCAGTAAATCGATCAATGGACTCCCATATTAGGTTTCACCCTAATCTGGAAAAATCTCGTAACCCTATCTCTAGGCGTTCGATCAACTCCGCTTAATTATGTTAGATCTTCTCTTAGGCAGTGTTTATTCCTTCTCCACCTAAGCACATTAGATTTGGATTAAGCAACATAATTAAGAATAAACTAAGTAATTCATCATATAACTTAAAAATCAAATAACAAGATTCATCTAAGTTTCATCCCCTTCAGGTATCTAAGGAGCTTAGTTCATAATGAATAAAGAAAACATCGCAAGAGAAAAGATAAAACAAAACATAAGAAATTCCTAAAACCCCCTGAAGGAATTGAAGGAGAATTTCCCCATCTTGAGTATAACTCCGGCTTCTTGGGATGGATCAACTGGCTATCCTCATGTTAATTCCTAACTCTGACCTTCTCGGCTTGGCTCCTTGGCTTAGCTTTGATGCCCTTTCAAAGGTGGCACTTAGGGGATATATATATGCTTTTGGAATGCGATTCTTTCTCTCTAAGTATCCTTTTCCGACTGAAATTGCTTTTTCCAGCGACAGAGGCACGGCCATGTCACACGCCCGTGTGGATCGAGACCAGACCGTGTTCGGACTTCTAAAGTGAGGCACGACCGTGTGAGGTGGAGTTGAGGCCGTGCTCTAAGTGTTCGTTGAGGCACGGCCGTGCTAGCTATGGGCCAGGCCGGGTCAATTTCATGCTAAGGCCCATTTACTCCGTTTTAGGCCCAATTTGTGTTCTTTTCATCCGCGGGTGCTTTCCTAGGTCTAAGACATGAAAAGAAAGGATTACAAGCACCTTTTTATACAAATCAAGGAATAAATCATCAAAAAGTAAGCTAAATATGGGATTAGAATATGTTACTTTTATGGTTTATCACTTATACCCAGGAAAGCACCCGATGATGAAAAGGACATAAAACGGGCCCAAAACGGAATAAATGGGCTATATAAAGGACATAAAACGGGCCCAAAACGGAATAAATGAAATAAATCGCCTCGAGAGAGGGTTTAATATACGTTAGGGAGTCTCACGGATCAAGCTAAGTAAAAAAATCATATGGTTCGGTGATAAGTAACAAGAGAAGTCTAGGTGGATTCTTCCTGAGGGTATTGTCGTAATCAACTGAGTTTTCCTTCAAGTTATTTTCAAATTCATTCTTTTTTTCTTTGCGTCTTTTAGTAGTCGTTAATTTAGATTAAAGCAACTTCACTTTATTTTAGGCTAAATAATAAAAAGAAAGTTAGTATTAGTACTTTTAGTTCCTTTGGGTTCGACAATCCGGTCTTGCCTAAGCTATACTACTGTTCGATAGGTACACTTGCCTTTAATCGTTGTCAGAGTTAGTTTCCAGGTTCGATCACATTCATTATAAATTTTTAAAACTCTGATTTCAGTGATCACTTCATTAGTAGGTTTGACTCTTTGAGGGTCCGCTCCCGAGGCTAAGCACGTCGATCTAAACCCATTAGGGCTTTGCTCTTCTAAACAATAATAGAAAACATTCTTTATTGTTAGGAGTTTGTCCAGCTTTAGAGGATGCCCCAACCTTAAGAGGTTATATTGAGACCTGGCGAGGTTTGAGACAATTGGTTGTTGTTGAAGACAAACAGGCTCATTAAGGATAGACCACCTTGTACGGAAGCCAAAGTTATCCTCAAGCTTCATTTTTACCCATATGAACTTATTTCAGTCTGGGTGGAAAATTAAGGAGGTACTTTGAATTATGTACTCATGGTCTACGTGAGTACAGGAGTCGATCGTCCTAGCTGAGATCCATTGGGTAATGACCTCTAGTTGGTGAAAATGTTGAAATGCGCCTAAGATTGGAAACTTGCAGTGTTTACTACACTCAATGAAATAAGCTATCAAGGTCCTTCAAGAAGGACCGCTAGGCTATCTAGGCGCAATTCTATATATATTTAACACCCTACAAAAGAAAGGCTGTAAAAGGAGATGGAAGCTTGCCTCTAATAAGTATAGTGGGATGATGAATCCATCACGGGAGCCACTCAATTGACAATCTCTTTCCATGGTTTCAAACTCGTAAGCAAAATTGGGCAATCTGATTCTTCTAGATGACAAATGTTTGAACATGTCCTCACGAATAGTCGTACATTTTTAAAATAATGATTCGATGGGCATGCTAGATCTGTGGTCGGATGACCTACACACATACGCTAAAGAGCGCCTATTGCCACAATGATCCCTCCAACTCCAATCATAGTAGTCCATTTTTCTTCCTTCTGACAATGGCTTAAATCGAGACATAATAAGGTTTTCGTAAATTGTAGAAGAAGAAAAAGATTAAGGAAGAGTCACACAAAAAGTGGGTAATTCCTTAGAGTGGTAAACTCGAGCAAAAAAAATTGTAGGAGGGGAAGAAGAGGAAGGGAAGAATGACAGTTAAAGGTTTTAAAGAACTAAATCAACAAGAAGAATTGGAAAAGGGAACCTGAAATACAATGAAGGAAAGTTCATTTTTCTCTATATATATGCCATGATTTTAACTGACCAAACGTTTGTGGGAAGTTGAATTTCAAATTTCCAGAAATGGTTTCGATCTCCAAACCAAGATTTGACACCTGTTAGTTATCGGGAGGGGCTTTCTTAAACCCTTCGGTGACCAGAAATCGAGAATGTCCGCCAAATGATGTATGTCAAACCAACAATCCACCAGAATAGTTGTGAAAGAATCCTTGAATGATTATGCACCTATATGGAGAAAGGATAAACCTCCCATTTGAGTGGGAGTAGCTTAGAACGGCTCTAAAAATGTTAGAAGAATTCACGACAAGATAAACGTCAAGACCGTTAGGGACGATGAAAGTGTTTGCCTCTAAGTATACAAGAAATTATTTAATAGAAAAGGGAAATTAAGTTAGGTTCCACTTCAAACTTTACGTAAGTGAGGAAAATTTTTAGGACGAAATTTTTTTGATGGTGGGGAAGTTGTAACACTCAATTATCTTTACTGAACCAAAAATTCAAAGATAGTTCAGATTAAATTGAAAATATTTTCAAATTTCTGGACTCCATCGGAAAATTTAGAAAAATAAATTTGAGGGTGAATTGCGAATAGTTGGATCTCAATTTTGGTTCGGTTAGGATGGAATTGACTTATTCCATAGTGGGAGATAAAATAATTATGAATGAATGGTTGTGGCGACCGATGAAGATAGTGTCAAAGGAGTATATATATTTAGGGGGTGTGTATGTGGAGACAGAATTTCTCAATTATGTTTACATATTTTTCTTCCAGTAGTATCGTTTTCTTCAGTTGCTCTAAAAAAGAAGAAGATTTAACTAAAGAAAGTTTTGCATGCAACTGTAGTCGTGTGAATTAAAGTCTGGTAGTAAGAAAATTGAGGAATTGCTGCCATGACAAAGTAGACTCTGGCGATTCAGACAAGCTAAACTGACAAGGATAAGGAAGCAAGGTGAATTTCTGTACTCCATTCCTAGAATGCTTAGTAGCTGGTTTCACTCGATTATAAGTGTTGTGATGATGAATGACCCTTGTTGATTATGAATGATAAGCATGTATGAAATTTGCTTGATGTATGAGTATCCGTTAAAGTAGGTAAATATACGTATCATGTTTAAAATTGTAGCATACTCTATGATGGTATGCATGTGAAATTCATATATCGCATGATTATAACTGTGGGAAAACAATTGACGGGATAAATGTAGGAAGGGAAAAAGGGGTGATTCTATTAGATATCGCCATACAATGTTGTTGAGTGCACCCGTGATGAGCGAATCTCTAAGCCTTGCGAATGGGGACACTATGGTGTTCGAACATCAAGGTTAGGAAAGATGAAATGGGGGAATGGGCAGAGGAATTGGGAAATGGGAATTTCGTTATGATACCGCCATCCAAGATTGCTGGAAGCAAATCGCAATGTGAGAAGCTTCGGGCCTTGAAGAAAGGACACTTCAGTGTTCAAGCATCAAGGTGAAATATGAAATAGGTCTTTCAAGACGACACCGTGACGACAATTATTAGGTTCTATAGAGCAACACTACGGCAATGGTAAGCAGGCTCTACAGGGTGACATCTCGACGACAATAAAGGCTTACGAAGTGGCACCTCAAAAGAGGTTTAATGTGTAAGACTATAGCTTGGCTATGAAAACCAGAATAGTCCTTTAAGACAGTAAAAATGGGGTAGTCCACCGAGACAATAAACACAGGTTTACACTGAGGAAGTTCGTATTTAAGTATACTAGTAGAGAATTTGCCAAATGCAATAATAAGAGTAGTCAAGGAAACATCTCAAACCAAAAAGTGTGAAATAAGGAAGTGAGTCCTTAGATAATGAGGTATAGGTATTATGTTCAGTTCGAGTCTGCCAAGGAAGGTGCGGATCCCACTCTACTTTAGTGGATACGAAATTGGACTAAACAGTACTCTGACTTCAAAGGTGGGCCAACCAAGAAGTAGCCGCGAGGTTAGAAAAACCTATTGGTGTCTTTTGGGAAGAAGGTGCTAGCCTAAGGCTTAATACTAATGGATTCCGCCAAGGCTAGTGAAGGGAAGAAGTTTGTTAGGACTATGAAAGGTAATAATAATCCGGTTAATCTACCCCAGGTAGGAGTCATAGATTCAATAGAACCCCTTAAGAGGTGGACTAAAAGAGCGAATGTTGTGGAGGTTACTCTATAAGCATCAGTTTCCCCAGGAGAAGAGAATGTCAATAAGAGATTGTGTTTTGGTAGGGACTTTCATTACAACAGTTATTGAAAAACATGGACTATCGCCAGTCCAGAGTAATATATATGAGTATCAAGGGTCATGTTCACCAATGAATGGCAATGAATGGCTCAAAGTAATTAAGGCATTGGTCTTTCCAATTGAGCTGAGAAAATTCTCTTATGAAAACCAGGGAGTTTAATTTCTAAGCTAGAAACTTTAATTTCTCAAGATTTATGCAAATATATATAAAGGTATATACAGATCTTACTAAGTTCCTCTGAACTTATAAAAATTGTTACTTGAATGCAGGATTATGAAAGATATGGGTATCAAGAGGGACTGAACTGATTTCCGCTAGAATAAATGGGGTGTTGTAGCTGTTCACATATATAGAGGGACAACCATAAAGGTTTTGCCTCAAGGTTTAAGTTGATTATGTCCATAATCAAGTATAAATACAAAGTTTGTAAATAAACATCGGAATTAAGGTTGTAGGAATTTCCCACTAGTTGTGTACGAGTTTTTGTGTAACACCCCTAACCCGTATTCATCGTCAAAATAGGGTTACAGAGCATTACTATCAAACCATAACAAAAGAACATACATTTCCAAACATTAATATAATCATAGCATAAATCATTCATTCACATGCTAATCGCCCCTTAATTAAGCCCTCGAGGCCCTAAAATCACTTTAGAAATGATTTGGGACTAAATTGGAAACATTTGAAACATTGAGGAAAAAAAAATTAGAAAAATTTAAAATGTAGGAGTCACACGATTGAGACACACGCCCGTGTCTCAGGCCATGTAACAATTGAATTAGGGACACACGATCGTGTCCCAACCCGTGTCTGTGCCCGTGTAACTCTCTGACTTGGGTCACATGGCCAAGCCACACGCCCATGTGCCAGGCCGTGTAACACTCGAAATGCAACCCTTAAAATCTACAGGGCCGTGTGTCACATACGACTGAGACACACGCCCGTGTCTGAGGCCGTGTAGACAAGATAGTGACCAAAATCAAACCATTTCTTTCACCCATTCAAGCATGAACCTACAAAATACTTGCCAAATCATGCATAATAATACCAATACAATAAGCTATTTAACCATCCAACCAATATGCCATACAGGCACCTCAAACACAAACAAACAAATATACCTAACTATAAGCATAATTGACAATATTCATACCAATACACATAGCTCATAACCTAACATAGCCACAATATAAACATATCATCATATACCAAATTGGTAATTCCATCATGCATCAACTTAGCTATAATAACACCAATCATCAAGGCATCAAAATACCAAAAGTACAAAAAATTCAAGGTAACCTTTACATACCATATACACCAACTAAATCTTATACATAAGTTCACCTATACATGCCATTATAACCCTGACCTAGATATCAAAAACTACCGATACAATCATTGGATACTATAATAGGTTTCCGGCAAGCTTCCAAACTGATCGAGCTTCCGATAATCTGTAAAGGAAAAGAAAATAACTACATAAGTAATGAATGCTTAGTAAGCTCGTATGAATATTAAAAATAAAATTTCATCATAAATATGAACTTTATATGACAAATGTAAAGCTTTACCGATGCCATAAGATTTATCAAACTATATAACCATCAACTCACATATACTTTCTATTCATAACGTAATAAGATCTTATAAGTTGTACTACATAATCATCAATCTTTTGTTAAAATGATGAACCATTCCATTGACTTACTTTTCGTTCCATTTACTTAGCATAAGCTTAATTACATTATCAATTCACGAATTATTGTGATTATTCATGACATAGTGATTGTTGTTTTGTCGAGTTTTAAATTTATATGAATGAGAATGATCGAACCTGGAAACCAACTCTGACAACAATTTAAGGCAAGTGCACCTATCAAACAGTAGTATAGCTTAGGCTTCACCCTAATCCGGCAAAATCTCGTCACCCTATCTCTAGGCGCGTGATCAACTCCGCTTAATTATGCTAGATCTACTCTTAAACAGGGACTTTTGCTCCTCCACCTAAGCACATCCAACTTGAATCAATATCCCGGAAATATTAAGCACACATAATTAAGAACAAATCAAGTATTTATCATATAGTTCAGAAAACAATAACAAGATCCATCTTAGGTTTCATCCCCTTCAGGTATCTGAAGGGTTTAGTTCATAACAAATAAAGAAAACATCTCAGAAGAAAAGATAAAACAAAACATAAGAAATCCCTAAAACTTCCTGAAGGAATTGAAGGAGAGATCCGCCGTCTAGAGTAGAATTTTCGCTTCTTGAGATGGATCAACTGGCTATCTTCGAGTGATTCCCACAAATCTGACCTTTTCGGCTTGGCTCCTTGGCCTAGCTCACCGCCCCCTTTCAGGTTGCACTTTAGGGGGTTTATATAGGCTCTTGGAATGCGTTTCTTTGGCCCTAAGTATCCTTTTTCGATTAAAATTTCTCTTTGCCACGACAGGGACACGACCATGTCACACGCCCGTGTGAATGGTCTTTAAGCCGTGTTTGGATTTCTTTAATGGGGCACGGCCGTGTGAATCTGGATCAGGCCGTGTTCTAGTTGCTCAATGAGGCACGGCCGTGTGGGCTTAAGTCTAGGCAGTGTCGATTTCCTCTTTGGCCTAATTTGGTTCGTTTTAGGCTCGTTTCTCGTTCTTTCTATCCTTGGGTGCTTTCCTGAGTATAAGTCATGAAAAGAAAGGATTAAAAGCACCTTTTTACATGAATCAAGGAATAAATCATCCGAAAATATGCTAAATGTGGGATTAAAATATGTTACTTTTACGGTTTATCACATAGGTAAATTCACCTTTAGCATAAGTAAATTTCTCACATATAGGTAAGTCATTTTATTCATCAATCCTTTTACCTTATCACATTACATCTCAATTGTGAACTTATCATTTCATTACCTTTTCTCACTCATTTCATTTGCATAACACAAGATATAACCATAAACATCAACCATGACAACAAGCTTGATACAACCCTAATCGTCATCATCAATACACAAGTTAGTACATTTATACACAACTCTTTTGGGATCAACTACATGATAAATCATTTCATAAGAAATTACATCTTTTGATTTATACTACCTTTTCATGAACATAAGTATATTTCCATTTGAACACTTACCATTTCAATGTATATCATTAAGATTAAGCATGATATGATCCAATCTTAAGCTTGGCACAAGCCTAAGCATTATCCACAACACATGTCAGTGCATCAACTCATAAATCACTTGAAATAACATAAGGTAAGTCATATACATGAGTAACATCGTTTGAAATCATCAATTTCATGAACATAAATGTACTTTCATTGAACATTACCTTTTTATTCCTTTTCTTTACTCTTTTCATTTGCACAGTACAAAGTATAAACATAAAAATTAACCATATGTGTTCCTGTCATCCACAATCTCAACCGGTGAATTGTATCATTCAACTCAAACTCAAATATATGACAAGTCTATCAAAATCACTAAACAAGTTACCTTACCAAGATTTACAATCCGATGAACGACTTATGTATACGAGTACATCGACAATCCGACCGAAACACACCAAATGCTCATAAGAGCTACTCCATCCGGAACACATCAATGCTTATAAGAGCTAATCCATCCGAAACACACCAATGCTCATAAGAGCTATCCATCCAAAACACACTAAAACAGAGATTATAACACGAGAGTTCGCAACAAATGCTGAACCTCGATCCACTCGGGAAAACAATCTCCACAACAATCTCCACTCCAATCCCCCATAACACACCAGATCTTGATTGTACTCTACCCAGCATTCAATCCGATCCAAATATTGGATTTCAACAAAATTTTCTCAAATAACTTACACACTTATAATCAAATATATCTACTATATTATTTCATATCATCCAATATATCATATAGATGCTAAATTTTAAACTGTACGCACTTACCTAGCTAAATTGCAGAAATGACAAAGTACAATAGCTATTTGGTAATTTTCCCTTCTCCTTGATTATTCACTCGTTCTTGATCTAAATTAATATTTCATTGAATTCATTAATTTAGATAGTAAAAATAATTTATTTTAAACAATTTATTTATTTTTGACATTTTTACAAAATTGCCCCCAACATTTTATTTTTATTCAATTTAATCCTTGAGCCTAAAACATGCAAATTAACAATTTTTATTGAAAACTCATGCCAACTGAATATTCATAGCTTCCAATTCAGCCCATTTGTGCAACAATTTGACATCAATTCCTTGAACTATTACTATTTCAACAATTTAGTTTCTAATCAAAAAATTCATCAAAAATCACTTAACAAAATACTTTTAAATACCAACTAACACTTCAAACATCATTTAACACCTAAAATCACAAATATTCATTAATGACAACATTTAAAATCTTTAACAGTTTCAAAAACAAAGGTACGGGCTAGCTAGAATTAATTGCAACGATCTCAAAAACATAAAAATTATTAGAAACAGGTGAAAAATGGCTTACCATGCAAGGATTTAAATGGGGGAACCTTGAAACATTTTCATGGAGTATTCGGTTTGTTAAAGAAGAAATGAAGAAGACAATTGAAATTTCTATCTTTTTATTTTAATTATTTACTTACTTTTAATTATTTTACATTAATACATGAATAAAACAAAATTTTAAAGCTCTTTTGCCGTCCCACTATATAAAATGGCATATTTTTCATTTTAATCCTTCCACTTATAATCCTTTAGCCATTTAATCACTCAAATCTAATAGTGATCAAATTTTACATTCTTTACGATTTAGTCCATTTTAATTAATTAATTATCGAAACATTAAAATTTTTCAACAAAAATTTAATACAGCCTTTATAACACTCCTTAAATATTTATAAAAATATTTACGACTCGGTTTATAGAAAAAAGGTCCCGATACCTCATTTTCTAAAACCACTTGACTCAGGGTCTTACCACTTGAACCTAATTGTTCTTTCATTTAACCAAAAATCATTAAATCAAATTTTATTATTACATCATATAATATTCGTAAATATTAAATAATAATATTTATGGACTCACACATCGATTTTGTGGTCCCAAAACCACTATTCCGACACATCAAAGAAATGGGTTGTTACATTTTGTATTATATAGACTTTCAAAATTTTGCCTTATTAAAGCATGTAATTAAATCCGAGATAAAAGTATCGTTTAAGTTATTCGAGTTAGTGTAGCATCTAGTACTCGAATTTAGCGTTCAAATCGGGTATAGGATGTTACAATTATATCGATAAATTTAATAGTTGGATTATGAAAATATTAATCCTATAAAAAAATATGAAAGTGTATAAAATTACTGTAACACCCCTACCCATATTCATCACCGGAATAGGGTATGAAGCATTACCAAATCAAACTTTTATTATAATTGTACTATTTAACATATTCATCACTTTTTACTTTAATACATATTCATTACTTTTTACTTTAATACATATTCATTAAATAAGTTTTTGGTATTTATATAACCATCAAACCATATACATGCCATATAAATCAGAAAGGAAATTTACAAAAGCTACCGGAGACAATCTTGATAGTGTGATCCTCAGTGTTGATCCGATCCTCCGTATATTTTTACGTCAATCTACATGAGACATTGAATACACTCAAGTAAGTTTATAGAAACTTAGTAAGTTCATAGGCATAAAATATAAATCTTACCAAACATTCATACACTTATGCATTATACACAATTACTAAGTTCACCTGTCAACCACAATTTGATGAGTCCTATTGTATAAATTCACTATCATTTATCCATTTACTTTAACTCTTTTGGGCCCTTTTGTCACTTACCATTCTTAATCAAATTAGGGAACGGTTACGGACAATTGAGTACTTCACTTCCACTTTGCCATAGTATAACTATGGTTTTACGTATGATCACTTATCACTAATCAGATAAGCGTAGCTAAAGCTACAACTTATCACTTGTCACTTGTAGCTGAAGCTAGCACTATTCACTGATCAGGTAGCCAGAGCTACCAGTTTTCACTGATCAGGCAGCCGGAGCTACCACTTTTCACTGATCAGGCAGCCGGAGCTACCACTTTTCACTGATCAGAAGTACTCAAATCCGATGTTCCGCTTGATTTGATCATTTATTTGGTTTTCGCATTGTTGTTCTATACTCAATTCATCAATACATATATCGCATCATACATTGTATAATTCATGCAATTAACATTTAATCATTAATTTTCAGCCATATGAACTTACCTGGGTCGATTTGTAAAATTTATGAAAATTCAGGGACTAATCAGCTACTTTTTCCTTTCCTCGACTTGCTTCGGGTTCTTGATCTATCATTGTAACATCATTCATTTATCAGTATTGACTTCACCTTCATTCTATTTCACATCCTAAATGTATATAACTCGCATATAAGTAACATTATCTATAATTTCACTATTTACTAATACGGATATTCAAGCTGTCCATCTGTATCACAGTCACTAAACTATTTTTATCTTGAGCTACAGAACTTCAAATTAAGATCCGTAAATTTTCTTTGAAACTAGACTCACAAGTCGTCTTACTATAATTTTTCCAGAATTTTTAGTATGGCCAATTAGTACAGTTTATTAGTTAAGTTCTCCCCTGTTACACAGTCTGACAGCTCTGACCTCTCCTCACTAAAAATCAATTATCTCATAGTACGATTTTCATATAGTATTTCCGATTATTCTTAATGAAAATAGACTCACTAAGAAATACAAACATATAAATCACATCTCATAATTCTTTGTGTACAAGTTTTAGTAAATTTCTAAAATAAGAACAGGGGATCACGAAGTTATTCTAAATTAGTCTTACAAAAATTTCAATATCTAAATATGTAGACTTCCTTTGCTTTCTCTGTTTCTTTTATATGAAAATAGACTCAACAAGCTTTAATTCTATATCTTATTCAACTTCTAATTCAATTTCTATCATTTTTGGTGATTTTTCAAAGTTAGACAACTGCTGCTGTCCAAAACTGATGTAGTATAACATGTTGATTTCTATTTTGTCCCAATTTCCACAATTCATATAATTCATTCCTTGCTCAATTACTTCTCAATTGAGCTAATTTTATCTAAATTAATACTTTACCTAGACATTATAAGTTATTTCACAACTATTAAAATTCAGAATTTCCACATAAAACCCTAAATTCAAATTCTTTTAAAATTAAGTCCCAAACATTCACTTTCTATTCAATTCTTTCAATAAAATCAGCATACAAACAATTTAAAGCTCTAATTCCATACTAAGTCATCATGTACTTCCAGCACATATTCATAGAAACTTCCAACTTCTTTCATAAAATCTAAAACTAATGAATTCAACAAGTGGACCTAGTTGTAAAAGTCACAAAAACACAGAAATTTCAAGAAATAATCAAGAATTGAACTTACTTGCAGTAAAGATATGAAAAACCAGCTTAAAGAAACCCTTCTACAGTGTTTTTGCTGATGAGAACGCAGAAAATAAAGAGAAATCTAGATAATTCCTCTTAAATCCTAGTTTATTAAGTAAATTTTGCAATATTCCAATTTTTCCCTTAATTCTCCTTATTATCTTGCTGATTTCATGCCTTTGACGTCCAGCCCAAATAGACCTTAGGTCTATTTGCCTTTTAAGCCCTCTTTCTTTTGTCATTTAAGCTATTTAATCATTTCTCATAACTTTACATTTGTTACAACTTAGTCCTTTTTGTTCAATTAACTATCAGAACTTTAAAATTTCTTGACGAAACTTTAATACTAACTTATTAACACTCCATAAATATTTATGGCTAGATTAAAAATCTCCGAGGTCTCGATACCTCATTTTCAATTCTAATTATTTTTTTCTAATACACTATTTACTATTTCAAATTTTTTTTTCTAACTTCACATTTAACTTATACTCACTAAATTAATAATATTTTCTACTCACTTGTCGAATTTAGTGACCTCGAATCACCGTTCCGACACCACTGAAAATTCAGGCTATTACAACTCTCCCCCTCTTTTAGGAAATTTCATCCTCGAAATTTCGTACCTGTAAATAAATTCGGATATTGAAATCTCATCAATTCCTCCTTCTCCCAGGTTGCCTCCTCCGATCCATGTCGATTCCATAACACTTTAACTAGTGGTACATGTTTATTTCTCAACTCTTTAACTTCCCGAGCTAGAATTTTCACCGGTTCCTCTGAATAGGTCATATCGGGTTGGAGCTCTATTTCCGTATGAGGAATTACATGTGATGGATCTGATCTGTACCGTCTCAACGTAGATACATGAAACACGTTATGAATCTTTTCAAGCTCCAGAGGTAAAGCCAATCTATAAGCTACCGGACCGATTCTTTCAATGATTTCATACGGCCCGATAAATCGTGGGCTAAGTTTTCCCTTTCTGTCGAACCGCAAAACTTTCTTCCACGGTGAAACTTTCAAAAATACACGATCACCCACATTAAACTCTATATCTCTTCTCTTCAAATCTGCATATGATTTTTGTCGATCGGATGCAGCTTTTAGACATTCTCGAATAATACGAACTTTTCTTCGGTTTCCCGAGTCAAGTCCACTCCCACTAGTTTTGGTTCACTTAATTCAGACCAATACAATGGAGTTCAACACTTTCTTCCATACAAAGCTTCAAACGGTGCCATTTTAATACTAGTTTGATAACTATTATTATAAGCAAATTCAGCTAAAGGTAAATACCTTTCCCAGCTGCCGCCAAACTCAAGTATACAGCACCTTAACATATCTTCTAAAATCTGAATCACTCGCTCTGACTGTCCGTCTGTCTGGGGATGAAAAGCTGTGCTGAAATTTAATTTGGTGCCCAAAGCTTCTTGTAATTTACCCCAAAATCTCGAGGTAAATCTCGGATCTCGGTCTGAAATAATAGATATTGGCACCCCATGTAATCTCACTATCTCTGACACATATAACTCTGCTAACTTTTCAAGCGGATAATCTACTCTGACCGGAATAAAATGTGCTGATTTAGTTAACTGATCAACAATCACCCAAATCGAATCTTTCTTCTTCGGAGTTACTGGTAATCCGGATACAAAATCCATCGTGACATGTTCCCATTTCCACTCTGGAATCATAATGGGCTGTAGCAACCCTGTCAGCACTTGATGCTCAGCTTTCACCTGCTGACAAATTAAACATCTTGCTACATACTCAGATTTCTCGTTTCATTCTGGGCCACCAATACATTTTCTTCAAATCATAATACATTTTTGTACTACCCGGGTGAATAGAATACATACTACTATGAGCCTCTGATAAAATATCATTTTTCAAGTCTAAGTTATTCGGAACACATATTCCATTACGATAATATAACATACCATATTCATCAATGGAGTATTATGAGCTTAACTCATCTTGAACCATCTGTCGTTTCGACATCAACTTTGGATCTTCATCTTGTAACTCCCGAATCCGTTGAAAGAACACAGGTTTAGCTTTTAATTCTGCTAGTATAGAACCATCTTCATTAATAGATAAATGAGCATTCAATGCCCGTAATGCAAATAATGATGATTTCCGACTAAGTGCATCTGCTACGACATTTGCTTTCCCTGGATGATAGTCAATGACAAGATCATAATCTTTCAGCAACTCTAACCATCGTCTCTGTCTCAGATTTAACTCTTTCTGATTCCTTAAATACTTCAAGCTTTTATGATCAGTATACACATAACATTTCTCACCATATAAGTAATGTCTCCATATCTTCAAAGCAAACACGATCGCTGCCAATTCCAAATCATGTGTAGGATAATTCTTCTCGTGCGGTTTCAATTGCCGAAAAGCATATGCCACCACTTTACCTGACTGCATAAGCACACAACCCAAGCCGTTTAGAGATGCATCACTATATACCACAAACGGTACACCCGATTCTGGTTGAGTCAACACTGGAGCCTCTGTCAACATCTTTTTCAACTGATCTAAACTCTGCTGACATTCACTTGACCATATAAATTCAATATTCTTTTGTAGTAATTGAGTCAACGGTAAGGTAATCCTTGAGAAATTTTTGACAAATTGACGATAATAACCTGCCAGTCCTAGAAAACTCCGTACTTCAATAACATTCTTCGGAACTTTCCAATTTATCACTGCCGATACCTTACTTGGATCCACTCTAATTCCATCAGCTGATACAATATGACCTAAAAATGCAACTTCATGGAGCCAGAATTCACATTTGCTGAATTTCGCATACAACTGTTTTTCCCGTAAAATTTGTAATACAATCCTTAAATGTTGTGCATGTTCGGACTCTGTCTTTGAATAAATCAATATATTATCAATGAACACAACCACGAATCTGTCCAAATATGATTGAAAAATTCGATTCATCAAATCCATAAAGGCAGCAGGAGCATTGGTTAAACCAAATGGCATCACCAAAAATTCATAATGACCATATCGAGTTCGGAAGGCAGTTTTCGGTACATCACACTCTTTAACTTTCAACTGATAATACCCGGATCGAAGGTCTATCTTGGAAAATACTGCAGCACCTTTCAACTGATCAAATAGATCATCAATACGAGGCAAAGGATATTTATTCTTTACCGTTACCTTATTTAACTGTCTGTAATCTATACACAGTCTTAAAGAACCGTCCTTTTTCTTCACAAATAAGACAGGTGCACCCCAAGGTGACATACTCGGTCTAATAAACCTTTTATCTAATAACTCCTGCAACTGCATCTTCAACTTTCTTAATTCTGCTGGAGCCATTCTGTACGGTGTTACTGAGATGGGAGCTGTTCCGGGAATCACATCAATTACAAATTCAACTTCTCTATCAGGTGGTAAACCAGGTAACTCTTCAGGAAACACATCAGAAAATTCATTTACCACTGGCACTTGTTTGAGCTTTAAGTCGGAACCCTGAGTATCAAGAATATAGGCCAAGAATGCTTCGTTGCCTTTGCGTAATAACCTCTGAGCAGAGAGAGATGAAATAATTTTAACTGTATCTCCCATATTTTCAGACCCAACTAATATTACATCCCCTGTTTGACTTTCAAACTGGTCTGTTTATCACGACAATTCACTACCGCATCATGTTTCATTAACCAGTCCATCCCCAAAATAATATCAAATTCCCGAAAGGGTAACAACATCAAATCAACGGGGAATTCATAGCCTTTCACTATCAGTGGACAATTTCGACATATCAAATTAACTGTTACACTTTGACCTAATGGATTAGTGACTTGTATATCAAATTCAGTGGACTCAACAGAAAGTTTCTTTTCAGATACTAGCATAGCACAAATATATGAATGAGTAGACCCAGGGTCTATCAAAGCATAAACAGTAACATCATAAAGATAGAAAGTACCAGCAATTACATCAGGAGCCATAGCCTCTTCCCATGCTCGAATGGCGTAAGTACGTGTTGGTGCTCTATTCTCTGATCGACTAACTGATTCTCTCATACCCGAACGGGTAGTCCCTGTAGCACTGCTCTGGCCCGAATGTCTACTTCTTTGCGACGTGATTCTCTGTGTCTCTTTCTGTTTCATTTCATCTTTTTGCAGCTGGAGACAATCTCGAATAAGATGATCAGCAGCCCCACATTTATAACAAGCCCCCTTCTTAATCCTGCATTCACCAAAATGATGTCTTCCACAATATTGACACTTAGGTCGGGGAGTATTCTAAACACTGCTCACACTTGCTGCAGGTCTATCAAATACCCTGAAATCAATTTGTCTTGATCTACCTCTACCCGATTTTTCCGGCATTGATGTAGTTCGACTAGTTTCTTCTCTAAATTTCTTTACTGGTAAATCTGAAAATGACTTAGAAGCACCTCTTTTAAATGACTCTTTACTTTTTCGATCCCGTTGCATTTTTCTGTTATATACTTCTTCGAGCTTTTGAGCACGGTCTGACAGAACAACGAACTCCCATATCTCATTGCCCCCAATCATCATTCTAATCTCATCATTTAACCCTTCTTCAAATCTGATACACATTTCTTCTTCAGTAGGTACAACATCTCGAGCATATTTACTGAGGTAGACAAATTCTCTTTCGTATTCAGTCACTGACTTATTTCCTTGTCGTAGATCAATAAATTCCCTTTTCTTTTTATCCAAATACCATCTGCCCACATATTTCTTCTTAAATTCATTTTGGAAAAATTCCCAAGAAATTTTCTCTACCGGTACCACGGCCTCAATCGTTTCCCACCAACTATAAGCTTCTTCTTTCAATAGGGACACAGCACATCTCAAATAATCATCTGGTGGGCAAGCCATTTCTTTAAAAATTCTTATCAAACTTTATAACCAGTAGTCAGCTTTGACGGGGTCATCATCAGTCATTCCCCGAAATTCTTCGGCTCCAAGTTTTCTAAGTCTTTCCAATGGAGAACGCTTACTGAATTCAGTCGTTGTAGGAGGAGGAGGAGCAACCGAGGGTACCATTGATGGAGCAGTGGTGGGAGGAGGTGGCGGAACCTGATTTCTTTCTTGCATCGTTTCAGTATACCACTGATTCATAATCCCATAAATCATATTCTTTAATTCTTGTTCTCGCATTAGGGAAATCGGAACATCACTGTTTGTTGCTCGTTCAGAAATTTGTATTCTACTATTAACTTCTTCCTGCTCAGTACGTTCTGGTCTATCTGACATCTTTATAATCAGAGAATATCGGAGAATATCTATAAAAATAACAAAGATTAGATCGGATCATACACATCACACTATCAGAGATTTATATGGCATGTATTTCTAAGCACTTTACACATCACAAATGTTCCGAGAACCGACTAAACCGGGCTCTGATACCACTAAATGTAACACCCCTACCCATATTCATCGCCGGAATAGGGTATGAAGCATTACCAAATCAAACTCTTATTATAATTGTACTATTTAACATATTCATCACTTTTTACTTTAATACATATCCATTACTTTTTACTTTAATACATATTCATTAAATAAGTTTTTGGTATTTATATAACCATCAAACCATACACATGCCATATAAATCAAAAAGGAAATTTACAAAAGCTACCGGAGACAATCTTGATAGTGTGATCCTCAGTATTGATCCGATCCTCCGTATATTTTTACGTCAATCTACATGAGACATTGAATACACTCAAGTAAGTTTATAGAAACTTAGTAAGTTCATAGGCATAAAATATAAATCTTACCAAACATTCATAAACTTATGCATTATACACAATTACTAAGTTCACCTGTCAACCACAATTTGATGAGTCCTCTTGTATAAATTCACTATTATTTATCCATTTACTTTAACTCTTTTGGGCCCTTTTGTCACTTACCATTCTTAATCAAATTAGGGAACGGTTACGGACAATTGAGTACTTCACTTCCACTTTACCATAGTATAACTATGGTTTTACGTATGATCACTTATCACTGATCAGATAAGCGTAGCTAAAGCTACCACTTATCACTTGTCACTTGTAGTCGAAGCTAGCACTATTCACTGATCAAGCAGCCGGAGCTACCACTATTCACTGATCAGGTAGCCGGAGCTACCACTTTTCACTGATCAGGCAGCCGGAGCTACCACTATTCACTGATCAGGCAGCCGGAGCTACCACTTTTCACTGATCAGAAGTACCCAAATCTGATGTTCCGCTTGATTTGATCATTTATTTGGTTTTCGCATTGTTGTTTTATTCTCAATCCATCAATACATATATCGCATCATACATTGTATAATTCATGCAATTAACATTTAATCATTAATTTTCAGCCATATGAACTTACCTGGGTCGATTTGTAAAATTTGTGAAAATTCAGGGACTAATCAGCTACTTTTTCCTTTCCTCGACTTGCTTCGGGTTCTTGATCTATCATTGTAACATCATTCATTTATCAGTATTGACTTCACCTTCATTCTATTTCACATCCTAAATGTATATAACTCGCATATGAGTAACATTATCTATAATTTCACTATTTACTAATACGGATATTCAAGCTGTCCATCTGTATCACAGTCACTAAACTATTTTTATCTTGAGCTACAGAACTTCAAATTAAGATCCGTAAATTTTCTTTGAAACTAGACTCACAAGTCGTCTTACTATAATTTTTCCAGAATTTTTAGTATGGCCAATTAGTACAGTTTATTAGTTAAGTTCTCCCCTGTTACACAGTCTGACAGCTCTGACCTCTCCTCACTAAAAATCAATTATCTCATAGTACGATTTTCATATAGTATTTCCGATTATTCTTAATGAAAATAGACTCACTAAGAAATACAAACATATAAATCACATCTCATAATTCTTTGTGTACAAGTTTTAGTAAATTTCTAAAATAAGAACAGGGGATCACGAAGTTATTCTAAATCAGTCTTACAAAAATTTCAATATCTAAATATGTAGACTTCCTTTGCTTTCTCTGTTTCTTTTATATGAAAATAGACTCAACAAGATTTAATTCTATATCTTATTCAACTTCTAATTCAATTTCTACCATTTTTGGTGATTTTTCAAAGTTAGACAACTGCTGCTGTCCAAAACTGATGTAGTATAACATGTTGATTTCTATTTTGTCCCAATTTCCACAATTCATATAATTCATTCCTTGCTCAATTACTCCTCAATTGAGCTAATTTTATCTAAATTAATACTTTACCTAGACATTATAAGTTATTTCACAACTATTAAAATTCAGAATTTCCACATAAAACCCTAAATTCAAATTCTTTTAAAATTAAGTCCCAAACATTCACTTTCTATTCAATTCTTTCAATAAAATCAGCATACAAACAATTTAAAGCTCTAATTCCATACTAAATCATCATATACTTCTAGCACATATTCATAGAAACTTCCAACTTCTTTCATAAAATCTAAAACTAATGAATTCAACAAGTGGACCTAGTTGTAAAAGTCACAAAAACACAGAAATTTCAAGAAATAATCAAGAATTGAACTTACTTGCAGTAAAGATATGAAAAACCAGCTTAAAGAAACCCTTCTACAGTGTTTTTGCTGATGAGAACGCAGAAAATAAAGAGAAATCTAGATAATTCCTCTTAAATCCTAGTTTATTAAGTAAATTTTGCAATATTCCAATTTTTCCCTTAATTCTCCTTATTATCTTGCTGATTTCATGCCTTTGACGTCCAGCCCAAAGACCTTAGGTCTATTTGCCTTTTAAGCCCTCTTTCTTTTGTCATTTAAGCTATTTAATCATTTCTCATAACTTTACATTTGTTACAACTTAGTCCTTTTGTTCAATTAACTATCAGAACTTTAAAATTTCTTGACGAAACTTTAATACTAACTTATTAACACTCCATAAATATTTATGGCTAGATTAAAAATCTCCGAGGTCTCGATACCTCATTTTCAATTCTAATTATTTTTTTCTAATACACTATTTACTATTTCAAATTTTTTTTTCTAACTTCACATTTAACTTATACTCACTAAATTAATAATATTTTCTACTCACTTGTCGGATTTAGTGACCTCGAATCACCGTTCCGACACCACTGAAAATTCAGGCTATTACAATTACTTTGATTTTACATTTGTGTACGTGGTTTCCTCCTCTTAAAATTTTATAAGAGGAAAATACGAAAATTATGTATTATATATGTTTCAGTAAAACAAAAAAAAACAAATTATATCAATATTAGATTAAAAACATAAAAAAATTCATTTTATTACCAATTAAATAATAAAAAGCATTGGTATACATGTTAAGTTAATATGTGTCAGAGTTGTGTGACTCGAATATCGTTTGATCCAACCTGAAAAGTTCGAGGTGCAACTCACTTGTTAAATAAATAAAATAGAGAGGCAAAATTGGGGATATTTTAAGCCGAATGATTGAGGTCGTAGCTTGCCACAGATCCCCATCCACCATTAAACTCGACTCCCGCAGCACGGGCCATGCCGCACAAGTTGAATCTGTATAGGTTTATACTTCTTCTATTAAACATTGATTATAACATGGTTGTTTAACCCTTAAAACGCGTGTAGTCGAAAACCTCTTGTATTGTTGTTTTTCAACATTAGTGAATTTCTCCTCTTCTCCCCGTAGTTTTTCCCGATAAAGGTTTTCCACGTAAAATCTGTGTGTTCTTAGTTTTCTTTCTTATTGCTTTGCGATCATTCCTACGGCCATTATCAATGTATAATATAACAATATGATATTGGTCTAGATCTTGAATTTTTTTTTAAAAAAATCAATTTTATTTGAATTACGTAATAAACAAAAAGAATAATAAAATAATGTAAAATAAATGAAATCATTAAATTAAATAAACAACAAACTTATAAAAGCAATATTAATGTTAATTAAATATTGAAAAAACATTATGCAACATTGTTATACTTTAGTAGAGCAAGACACGTGATAAGCTATCGAACGATTTGTGGGTGATTCTTCGTGGACCCCTTAGTGAACTCGCCTATAAACAGTCTGCAACTCACCCTTCACTAGTGCCACTTGGGTTTAACCACTTTGAATGATCTCGAGGATATAGGTCTCAAACTAGTATAACTAATGACCTAGACAAAACAATCCAAAACACACCATGGCAACAATTGAGTTATAACGATGCTGACTCTTAGTCAAGTCGCACAACTATGCAGGACAACGTACAAACCATCACGTGACATTGCGAAATAGAGACTAGACCTCTATATAAACCTAGTTGCACGAGGGAGCCAAGACCCTTCTCTCCATCATTATTATTACCTTCTTCTCCTTCTCCCTTCTCTTTATCCCCAAGAGTATCCTCTCCACCTATTAAACAAAAACTCAATATAGACTAAGACAAGTAAACTCTTACCCTCAAACAATAGTCAGATAGACTTTATCAACGCTCCAACCATCGAAGAACAACGAACAACAAGCAAAGAAGACAACTGAAAGATTAAGATCAAGATTGCAATCCTAACAGAGGAAAAAAACTTAGAAAATTTTTAAAGTCGTATATCGAAACTGGTGTTCAAGTTTGGGGGTATTTAAAATTATTTTTCCATAAAACAATACAATAGTTCACAATTCATTCCCAACTGGACACACGTACACAGAAGGACATAACGACTATCTAATTAGTTGCACTGTTTCCCAACAATGAGTCGTAACACTCTACCATTAATGCCTGAATCTAGAATGTTTGGTGTGTCTCCCTCATCCCTTTAAATGTCTCTATCACGTGCAAAAAGCAAACTCTTCAACTCCTCAACCCCTGGTAAGAGTACTCAAGCAGTGTTACGCATTTTGTTTCCATTGACCCCTAAGAAGGTCTTGTAATAGGTCACTTTATAATTTAAGGAGCGGGTAATTTTTATACCCCAATAAAGTAGAATATGTGGAAAGGCATCCAACGGCCCACAAGTGACCCTTCACGAATCTTTCGGTGAATTGCTCTACAGAATAAACATATACTCTTCTCTTCCATCACAACCTCCTTGTTTGTAACCTGTATCAACAAACACATTAATATTTATAAGCTTTCTTAATTTAGTTATTTGGTAAATAAATGGATATTAGGATTATTTTATGTTTTTATTTAATTGATTTCAGTTTTTAATTTAAAACGAAATATATTGGTGGGTGTCAAAAACAAATATAAAATTTTTATTCAAAAGTATTAAATTTGTATATAATAGTGAGCAATTTATAAGACTAGTAATAATTATAATTTTTTAGTAAAAAACAAATAATTAAAAATAAAGGAAGTTTTAAAATTGAAAATTAAAGTTAAAACAAGTAATCTACTAAAAAAATTTAAAATATATTTTGACAAATTAAAAAAAAAAAAAAAAGTGATTCACCTACAACTACTTCCCTCCTTACCTATACATTCCCCAGCTCTCATTTTTCTCGTTTGTTTTAAGATTGGATTTGATTTCCATTCCATTTCACAATAATTTGGCAAGGTTAGCCTTCATTTCAACCTTTTTCATACCCATTAATTTTTTTAACCAAGCAGAGTTTTAACATTTCATTCAAATTCGCTTGCCTAAATTAATTAAACAAACAAGCCTAAAACAACAAGAGTGTGATCTCCTTATATATTGTTAAACCAATAATATTTAAAAATAATTTTTTATATGATTCTTGGATGAAAAATGTCTCTGAAAATAATAATTAAAATGCTTTGTTAAAAAATAATTAAAATATTAGTATTTTCTGTGGATTTCTTTTTTTTTTTTTTGAATAATATGAATTTATTTGCTATTTAAAAAATAGATGTTGCTTTTTTAAATTTTAAAAGATTAAATATTTGAGTGTTTAGTAAAGAAATATTTGTAATTAACAAAACTATGACAAGTGTAAAAATAAAAGATAAAAAAATCTTTGATATATTAGCCAACTATAAAAAATAAAAGTTTCTAAAAAATATAATAAATAAAAAATTCTAAAATTTGAAAGTTATGGAAAAAAAAATTGATAATTTCCCAAAATGAAAAGTTTTGAAGAATAGTCAAATTTGTCTAATGAACTTCCTCCTTACATATTTTGATCTCAACAATGTAATGAGCTAAATTAAAATGATTAGAAATAAAGTTTTGGACAAGAAAATTGAGCTTTCATTTTTATTTGACACACCTTACTTTTAGTGATTGAACCATTAGGCGAAACAAATTCTTGTGAATTAGTCGTTGATTTTCCATGGTTTGTATCACTAAGCTCCTCCAAATCTAGTACACATTTTTTTTTCCATTTTTCCTTAAATCACTCCCCTTTTGTTATTTTCTTTTGGATTTTTAGTTTTTTAAATGATTATGGGAGGTTGCTTTGTGAACTCAAGAAAAGAAGAGAATAGAATTGGGTTTGGATTGGAGGGTTAAAAGTAAGGGTTTGATTAAAGCAATGGGATGTTCTTGCTGAAGAGAAGGTTGAGAAATTAGGTTTAGTAAGGTTGTTGTTTCTTGTTTAGGACTTTTTTGTTTTTTAATTGATATCTTTACGAAGTTGTATAATTTTCATGAAAAAATTTAAAAATATTTTGGATTTATCCGTTTTGAAATTATAGGTTTTAAAATTATTTATATTTTTTTTAGTATCAAGATTAAATTGACATAATATATAAATATTAAAGAGCTAAATTTATTAGTATGATAATTTTAGAACTCCATATCACCTTCTTGTTACCCTATTAATAGTTTTTATCATACTGCTAACATAAATGCACCATAAAAGACAATCATGACTAATTAAATGAGTATTTTATAACTTTTTATGATTGATTGATAAAAAATGAAGTTAAAAATAATTGGGTAACCTATTATTAATTTACCTAATTTTCTTTTTGCTTGAATTGTTAAACAAACATCTTAGTTTCGTGTGACCTTGCAAATGTTAGGGCTTTAGAGGTTGTAGGAGACGAATAAGTCACCCTTTTACTCAATGAGAAATAATATAGGAGAGATTTATGTTCCTCTCTTTAACTTTTTCGGGCAAGAAAAAAATAGCTCATAGTAAAGAAGATGTCAATTAAAGACTAATACGGGTACCTCAACACGTAATTTTATCTTAAATATAATAATGCAAAGATAAATTGCCACTTCATCACTTTGCCAAAAATTTCATGCAGGTTGATTATACGATTTATTTTGTGAGTGTTAATGACCCAGCCACAACATTTGCCCCAATAAAATTTCAAATAATTTTGTATTTGGAAAAAAAAAATGAATTTTATTCTGTAAAGGGCTAAGAAGAAAATGATTTTTTTTTTATTCAAACACATTTCACCTTGTTATATTAAAACAAGAGAGGAAGGTAGAAAAACATTGTAAGGCAAATACGATTTGTTCATTTCCTCTTTTTTCTGGATAATTTATTCTTTGCAGCATTGAACATCATTAGTATTATATTTTCTTTTCAAGTTAGTCATGGTTATCTTACATAAAAGTGTAATTAAATTTTAGAATTTTTATAATAACGTGTAGAAGAAGTTACACAAAATGAGCAAAGAGCACAGTGGGGTTCTACGAGCATGGGAGAGCACCATGCGTAAAACACAAGCAGCAAAAAAGCGTGCAAACAACATTTTTGGGATAACATCTATGGCAAATGTAACTAATAATGATCTCGAAGATGATACTGATAAAGGTGTTAGCATATCCGGGGAAGCGTACTTTGCAGAGAAAATTCTTCCAAATGGGGATTATTATACAGGGCAATGGTATGATAATTTTCCTGATGGACAAGGGAAATATTTGTGGACTGACGGGTGTATGTATTTAGGAGAGTGGCATAAAGGTAAAACTATGGGGAAGGGAAGGTTTAGTTGGCCCTCTGGTGCTAGGTATGAAGGGGAGTTTAAAGCTGGATATATGGACGGAAGTGGCACATATATTGGATCCAATGGGGATACCTATAAGGGAAAATGGGTGATGAACATGAAACATGGTCATGGCATCTTGAATTATTCAAATGGAGATTGTTATGATGGAGAATGGCGTCGCGGTTTACAGGAAGGGCATGGAAAGTATCAATGGCAGAATAAAAACTATTATATTGGAGAGTGGAAAAATGGTGTAATTTTCGGCAAGGGGACTTTTGTGTGGAGTAATGGGAATACGTATGACGGTTATTGGGAAGATGGAATGCCAAAAGGAAATGGAACTTATCAATGGCCAGATGGTAGTTTTTATGTAGGGAATTGGAGTAAAGATCCAGATGAACAAAATGGGACATATTACCCTTCAGAGTCTTCCTTAGCTGCAAGTCTTGAATGGGATCCTACAACAGTGTATAACGAGTTAGCAGGTTGCAAGATTTGTGTAGGAGAAAGGGTTTCAATTATGCCATCCCAAAAGAGATTGGCAACATGGTATTCATCAAAGGGTGGGGATAAGCCTAGAAGAATGTCAGTTGATGGGAGGGTAAGTGTAGGTGTAGAGAGGCCATTAGATAAAATGAGCCTATGGGAGAATGATGGTAATAGCAATGGTCTGAGACAAGTTAGAAGAGATTTGGATTGTGAGTTATTAGGTATACCTCATAATGATGCAAATCCTAAGTTTAACCTTGGATTGCCCTTGAAAGCACCCAAACTAGAAAAAAGACAAGGAGAAACAATATCTAAAGGTCACAGGAACTATGAACTTATGCTTAATTTGCAATTGGGAATCAGGTGACATTTTCTATTCTACTATTTCTTTAACTTGTTTTTTCTCATCTAATATTTAAATGTTCATTAATTGTGCTAATACTTATTATTAGTTCAATATGTAATGTTATTCTATAAAATGGTTTTACTTTAATAAAAATGATAATTCATTAGAGTACAATTAATAACTATGTCTTGCCACATTTCATATCTAAACCTATGACCTAACTACATATGTGAATAGAGAAATTATAAATTCTATTAAAATAACATTTTTTTTCTCTCATATTAATTTTTCATGAAATTACATTTTTTTCCTCTTTAGCTTTTATCAAAATTCCAAATTTAAACATGTGATAATCATTTGTAGTGTGATGTGAAGTTTACTTACTACAAATATTTGGAGTGAGTACACAGGCATTCTGTAGGAAGACCCGCTCCAGCAACAAGTTTTGATCTTAAGGCATCAGCATTTGACCCCAAGGACAAAATTTGGACTAGATTTCCTCGAGAAGGCAGTAAATACACTCCACCACATCAATCTTATGAGTTTAAATGGAAGGATTACTGTCCAGTAGTATTCAGGTTAGATAAATTACTTACCATATAAATTAGAATTGAAATTTCTCTTCCAAATCCCTCAAGCACATTTTAAATATTGTAGACTATTTTATAATATGTAATCATAATTACTTCCCTCAAAGGAAAACCAAAATAGTTCTTTTTTTATACATTAAAAAAGAAAGAAAAATACCTTGCTTGATTCTTTAAGTGTTGAGTTATCATCTAAGGATTCTCAAATCGTGCATACTAAGTAAATTCATATTATCATTTGGGTAAAGGACATTGAGAAAATTATTCAAGGTAGACCCTGCAGATTACATGATTTCTATTTGTGGGGACAATGCACTCAGGGAACAATCTTCCCCGGGTAAAAGTGGTAGCTTCTTTTATTTAACAGACGATGATCGGTACATGATAAAGACAATGAAGAAATCAGAAGTGAAAGTAAGTTTTATTTCCTCATATCTAACCTATAATATTTTAAAACCCATGTAAATTATTTCACAGCTACTTGAATAACTTTATTAATTTGTTCTACAGATGTTTTTAAGGATGCTTTCAGCCTATTATAACCATGTTCGATCTTTTGAGAATACTTTAGTGATAAAATATTATGGCTTGCATTGCGTAAAATTACCTGGAACAACTCAAAAAAAGGTTAGTAACTATTTTTTTCCTAAAAATTCGATAATAATAATTTAGTACAAAAAGTTGCATTGAAAGATCTTTTATAGGTTGTAATAAAATCAATTTCATATAGTTCTAAAAGTACACAAATGATAGGTTGAACTATCCAGGTACGGTTCATTATCATGGGAAACCTCTTACGGTCAGACTATACAATTCATAGACGATTTGACTTGAAAGGATCTTCTTTAGGGCGCATAACAGAGAAGAATGAATTTGAGACGGATAATACTACTATACTTAAGGATCTTGATCTGAATTTCATATTCAAACTACAAAAAGCTTGGTATCAAGAGTTTTGTTGGTAAATACAATTTCTCTTATATTTTTTTTTCTTTCTAGATACTTTCTTAGAGTAGCTTAATAATGTAATTGGTTTATAGGTGTTGCAATTTTCTATGAAATAGGTGCTGCAACACTTGTTTGAACTAAAGTTTGAAATAATTTGAAATAGAACAAATAAGTAAAACTAGAGACGCATTTCGAATAGTTATCCTATCTGTATGGAGCTTAGCTCAGAGAATGAATCCACTAAACAATTAGCACATTATACTTAATGATTACAGCCCAAAACTACTCAAAAACTCAAGGTAAAAGCAACTTCACAATGTACAATTGTTTGCATTTACTTTTCCCCAAAATAACCTTATATACAACTAAAAGTAACACTAGTAAAACCTATAAAATAAGAGATAAAATGTCCACAATATGTTACCAAAGTGAATTTATAGAAAAGACTCAAAGCACAAGCTAAACTAAGCCATTCAACACCCTTATATAGGCAAAGGTCATCTTGTTCTTTGCTTAGATAACTATATCCCTGCAGTTTGAAATTTGAATTGCTTTTAATTAATCATCAGATTACCTTTGATTAAAAAAATGTGATAAGACTTTTGAAACTTCTCTTTTTGGTCGCTTGATCTTTTTGAAATAGAAAAGTTCTTGTAAGACTCAAACTCTTCAAACTCTTTCAAATTTAATTAATAGTTTATCAAATACTTTGTATAGTTTTATCTAGTTCCTTCTTTACAATTATTTTCATATTTCTTATCCATCTTATTTACAAAAATCAATTATTAAAATATACAAGTAAAATTGCAATCAAATAAGATAATATATATATATATATATAGATATATATATATATATATTTAACTTTTACATTTTTTCTATTAAATCTCATGCTGTAACATTGAATGCGACAGTTTTGCAATAGCCAACACTGCAACAATATCTTGATTTGGCATTTTGACAAAATTCTGCAATAAATGATTTTCTTATAACACAACCATTAGTAAAATAAATAAGTAAAGAAACAATATAATTATATAGCATGCTTCCCTTATCAATATGCTTTTGCAATTGTCAATCATAAGGGCAAAAACATGCATTTCCAAGGCATAAAAATATCATGCATTCCAAATACACTAAAAGCATAAATATGCAAAATTCATCAAGCATCCTATATATTACCAAATATGAGTTAAATTTTTTTCAAGAATTCATTAGAATAGCTCATATATTTGTTGCTAGTTGCAAAGCTTTCTCCCTTTTTTTGGCAATAATGCCAAAGAACTCACTAAGTGTTGTTTTGGAGATCAATAAAAGGCTAGCCATCCTTAAATTCTTCTAAAGTAACCTTTGAAAGTCTTGTCTAATAGAAACAATTTCTGCCTTAAGGAGATCAATTACTTTATCCTTCTAAAAAGTTGCTAATGGTTGAACAAAAGGTGTTGTATATGCTTTTGTAACATTAGATGTGTCAAAAAATTCTGATTTCTCATTAGAAAAAATAAAATTAACATGCCTTCTATGAAGCAACTTATTGTCAATTCTGATTAGCTTAGGTTTGCTAGTAAGCACCATAATTCTTACTTTAAACAACATTCGACCAAGTTTCTTATAGATAATAGAAATTTGAACAGTTAAAAACCAATTTGCATGCATGAGCCTTATGCACTAGCTTTTAAATGTTTTAAAAGCTTTTTATTTCTCTTTGAAAAATTCACCCAAGTAAAATGTGATAAATCATTTAAACAAACAAATGCATACCTCTTTCCCTCGATGCTTTCAATTTGCATAAGCCTTATGAGATTGACGTAACACAACTTCAATGGCCTTGTTGTAATGATTTGTTACAACATTAGATATGACATTCTATGTTGCTTGCCTTTGATGCACTCACCATAAGGATTGGTAATGGCTAAGCTTTGGCAAGCCTCAATAGATAGATTCGTGTCTAATAATTATTTGCAATCTTCTATAATTGGCATACCTAAGTCTTTGATGCCACAACTCTAGCTCATTAAAGTTTAATTGCATGTACTTTGGTTATCACTTTACAGTAGTTATTGAAAGATATTTCCTCTTTCGTCAAGTGTTGATTTTCTAAATTTAGATCCACATACCCATATTTGGTGAAGTTAACAAGACACACATAAGCTAATGCCAATTAGGTTGGCCTTGAGTCTTTCCACCACATGAACATTTTTAAGTTCAAGAATCCTTTCGATATTAAGGGTTCCTCTCCAACAATTTTGTTATTTCTGCCATCACCAAAAGTAACCTTCCTGTATTACAAATTTGTAAGTCTTTCCAATATCGTCCATCACCTGCAATGTGAAGAGAGCAACCACTTCCAAGAACCAAATCTGCTCAATATAACCTTCAAAGAAGTATCTGCCATTAGCATACATTGCTCATTTTGTTTCATCCAGACCTGTTTTGTTACACTCTACATGTTTCATGTTATGTTGCAACATTAAATTTAACAAATCTAAACTTTTTCCATCCGCAATCATTCATCTTTTTGTAGTAGTATGGACTAATATGTCCTACTACCCCAAAATAATGGCAAATGATTCTTTTGGATGCCTTTTTTTGTCCCATAATAAGAAGAAAAAAACCTCTTCTTTAATCTTGAAAAAAACTATAGGTGATAAAAAATTCTTACTAGTATGTCTAAGTCCTTTATGACATGGTTCAAACCTTCTCCTAGCTACCAAAATCTCATCAAATTTCATGCTTTAATTTCCAATTTTCCTAGAAAGCTTTGGAAACTTCCAATTATTACTTTGTTGCCTTTAGCGTAGCATCTTTTTTAGCTATGATCTCGTCCTTTTCTTGTTTAAAGATGAAATCCATGGTTTCTTCTTTAAGGCTAGCAACTTCTTTTCTCAAGGACTCATTAATCTAGTACACCATTTCTCATTTCCCCATCCTCATCAATATTTGAATATTCTTTTATAATTGTTTGAGTGCTTATTGCAACATGAGATACAACATATGTGAATGATACATAGTTGTTCATTTGATCTTCATCTGGATTATAGTAATCACTATCTGATTCTTCATCACTCTATGTTATAGTAGGAGATCTTTGTTTCTTCTTAAGATTTTTAGCACATTTTGATTGAATATGACCAAACCTTTTGCATTCATGATACTAAATATCCCTTCTCTTAGGTTTAACTTTTTCATCTTTCAAAATTTATTTTCCTTTTTTGCAATTTCGACTTTTTTCAATGTCTTAGTTACTCCCTTTCTTGAGAACTTTCTAAAATTCAGTTGCAATTTTTTGTTCACAAAGCAAGTTCTCTCCAAGTTCCTCAACAAAAGTAGTTGTTGGATTTAGTCTTGTAATAATTGATTGAACGTTGAATGCTATGTTCTTTTTAGCCTTCACCTTATCCCTCTTCTATTCTTCCAGATTAATTTCAAAGAATCTCAGTGAACTAATGAGTTTATTAAGTTCGAGGGTAGTTATATTTTTAGCTTCCTTAATTTGATGTAACCTTGATAACAAACCTTTCAGGCTAGGAATGAAAAAAATTTCTATACAAGTTTAACATTAGAAAATCTTTCACCAAGGCAAAGAAAACTTTATTAGAAATTTCACTGAAATGAATATAAAATTATCAAACTTGGTTGTAAGAATTTAAAGCTTTGACAAACAAATTGATGTGTTTCGTTCATGTTATTTTCACATACTAGTCCAAGCATCCTTTACACTCTTGTACATTAAAATGATCTTGATTAAAGATGACATTAGTGCTTTAGAATTGCTATTGGCATCGTTTTTTTCTTGAGCTATGTAATCTTCTATAAGAGGAGTTGTTCCATTAGTATTAGTTGCAACATGATGTGCCTATCCCATTTCAGTAGACCTTCGAGCCTTCTCATCAAGGGGCTTCATAAAGACCTTATTCTAGTATTCCAATAGGCATAATTTGATGAACCAATCAACAAGGCTGGATGAGAGGTTGAACTACCTTTATTCGTTTCCTCCATAGGTGTAAACCAAATTCAAAATCCCCTTCAAATATATTTAAATAAAACTTTTAATACCAATTGAAAACGTGCACTGGTTTATATGTGTTGCAATTTTTTGTAGAAATAGGTGTTGCAACACTTGTTTGAACGAAAGTTTGGAACAATTGGAAATAGAACATATAAGTAAAGTTGGAAACCAAAATTGTTTACACTATTCGAATAATTATCCGACCTTTTTGAGGCCTAGATTAGAGAATGAATCCACTAAATAATTATTAAAGTACACTCAATAATTACATAACTAAACTATCTAAAAATTCAAACTAAAAGCAACTTCACATTGTATAAGTACTTGCACTCACTCTCCCCAATTGCCTCTCAAACAAGTCAAAATAACACTCCAATAAAATCTATGAAATAAGAGATAAAGCGCCCACAATATGTTCTCAAAGTGAACTGATATAAAAGACTTAAAGCACAACCTACTATTCTATAGCCTTTATACAAGCAAGTTCATGTTGTTCTTTCCTAAAATAACCATATCCAAATTATTTTAATCTCTTTGGAATATAAGAGCCCTTGTAAGACTCAAACTCTTCAAAGTCTTTCGAATTTAGTTACCATTTTATCAAAGAATTTGTATAGTTTTAACTAGTTCTTTATTTATTATTATTTTCTATATTTTTTTGTCTATGTCAAATTTAAAAAATAAATTATTACAATATTACAAGTCAATTGTCTATCAAATAAGATATATTGGCTGCTGCAACATTGAATGCAACAAAATTTTGCAAAAGCCAATGCCTATGGTGCAACATAAAGTATCAAATAAGCATGGTCATATACATATATTGTTTTTTGTCTATGTCAAATTTAAAAAATAAATTATTACAATATTACAAGTCAAATTGTCTATCAAATAAGATATATATTGGCTGCTGCAACATTGAATGCAACAAAATTTTGCAAAAGCCAATGCCTAATGGTGCAACATAAAGTATCAAATAAGCATGGTCATATACATATATTGCACTAGTTTTGATTCTAAATTTCTAATTTTTTTTTATTTTCTTATTTTGCTTCAAAATCCTTTCAACCATGGATTATAAACTCTAAAGACACTTCGTAACTTGTTTTCCTTTAATTTTTTTCTAAGATAAATTGATTATTTATCTTCGCAGGCAAATAGACAACTAATGGGGAGCTAATTCCTTGTCAAAGACGTAATTTCTACGGTTAACTTTCATCTTTTTATAAAATTTTACATAGTCAAATAACCTTTCATAAGACTAATTAAGTGCATTATTTTCCATTCATCTACACTTTGTTCCATATTCTTTAACAAGTGTTACTTTCTCTCTTGTAGGAAATTCTGAGAATGAATCGACTGATCATATTTCTAGAACAAATGCAGACCAACTTCTTCTGGACCGTAAAAGGTGAAATAGTTTCATGTTTAATTATTGACTAGTATTTCTAATTATTTAAACCATGTGTTAATCATAGCTCATGACCTCTAATTTAGTTCATACTTAATTGTAACAAGTGAGTCATATTTTTCAAGAGGCAAAGTGCTTTAATCCTTTAAGTGCAAACAAGTTGAAGATATTTCAAGTATCATATGTTTTCAAGAAAAAAAAAAGTATGTTAGTATTTGTTTTGTTGAACTATATAATACTTTTTCAAGATAAAAATGAAAGAAATTCTTCTTCTAACTTAATTGATTGATTTGATTATTTTTACTTTATTCCATTCTCTACTCAAGAAAACATTACATCAAAATATAATTCTCGTTTTAATTTTTTAAAAAAAGTTTGGTATTATTATTTGGTTACCTACCTTATTATTATTTTTATAACTATACTGAGAATACTTTTAAGAATTTGTAGATCATTTGCTACAAAGTATTACAAGGCTAGACCTGTTTCATTTTGACCAATCAAATCATAAACTTGAATTGTATTAATTCATCAAGGTTTAGTTTATTTAAAAACATTAATGTATTTAACTTCACAATGTATTTTGACCAATCAAATCATTTAACTTGAAGATTAATGTATTTTCTTTATAGTTTTAAACCTTGTCTTAAGGTTTATTTAAAAACAGATAATTGTTTGTCATAAAAATAAAGACTATGAAATATATATTACACAGTTAAATTTAATGGCTTTTTGGTTTGTACTATTCTAAACTTCCAAAACCTTGAATGCCACAATCCTTGTCGTTGGATAAAATGAAAAAGGTTTTTTCATTTTAATATTAAAAATTAATTGAACATTGTAGGTGGGCTAGCATCAAGCTAGGTAGTAACATGCCAGCAAGGGTAGAAAGAACTATACGGAAACCTGAACTTGAATTACAACTTGTGGGAGAACAAACAGGGGAGTGTTATGAAGTTATAATGTTCTTTGGCATCATTGACATACTTCAGGATTATGACATTACCAAAAAACTTGAGCATGCATATAAATCCATTCATTATGACCCTACTTCAATATCAGCTGTGGATCCAAAACAATACTCTAAACGATTTCGTGACTTTATATTTAAAGTTTTTGCTGAAGACACTTAGCAAGTTTCTACCATGAAGAGGAGGCATGATGTTGTTTTCCATGAGTCACTATGTTGAGTTATATATTTTAAGGTATGCCTCATTTATCACAAACGATTGTTGTAATAGCCTTTGTTATCAATATTATGTCATGTAATTCAAAAGCAACAAATAGTGGAGGTTGAGTTTTTCTTTTCATATTTTCATTATTATATACGTTATATGAATGTCACGTATTTTAGCAAACACGTAAATTACATTGTAGCCAGAAAAGTTCAAGTAAATTCTAAACATAAACCCTTTTTTATCGTATTCTCTTATAGAACATTCTGATGCATGTCTTGTTAGGTTATGGTATGAGTTGTAGCCGTAAGGTAGAACAACAAGAAGAAAAATAAGCACAAAAGAGTTGTTTGCAGTTTGGACTTAACTTATGTCTGCAAAGCCTTACTCAGAAAATCAATCGACTAAATTTAACTTAGTAATAAGAACTTATAATTTAAGCCCAACTCCTTCCCTCTTAAGTTGTAGCCTCACCTTTGTACATTTTAGTTTGATTCTCACACCTTACTATTTTTATAACTTAGGAGGTGCTTTAATCATATCATTCAAAGATGACACTCTCTCAACTAAACAATTCCCAAATGAACAAATTTCAACTCAAAATATCCTCCTTTTCAATTTTATACAAAATTCAATCTATTCTATGTTTCAATAAAAGGTTTGGATGGTCTATGTTATCCCTCATCTCCAATTTGAATGCACCATCTATCCTTCATTCAATACTACTACTTTATCTTACCCAATCTTCATTTCAAGATAGCAATGAAATCTTTAAAAATCACATGATTTTTCTCTACTTAATATTCACAGTCTTTGAACGAAATAAATTTTCTTGCATAGTTTATCTTTAAAGCTTATGAAGAATTTTTATACACATACCTCTACTTAAGTCTAAATACATAATTTCTTTTTCTACGTTTAGAAAAACTATAAACATTGTATCAAAAACTGCCAACGAAGAATAAATATTGTGCCCTTAATATTTGCACAACATATATTTGTCCCTTTGACATTTTTGACAAAACTTAATTAGTATAGAAAAATATTTTAACTGAAAGGTAATGAGAAATTGAAATAAGTAAGAAAATTTGCAAATCCTCATTACAAACTTTAATATAAACAACTAACTACAAAATAAAGTTATGAATATATTGTAGCATATCAATTTTCCTCTTATAGATACCGAGTAGAAGAGAGTTAAAAGGAAGTCCAATTCAGCTCAAAGATTCATCAAGTTTCTAGCCAATTGTGCTCATGCCAATGTATTTGTGGCACCTGATGTTGGCATGATAACTTCCTCACCAACAAACTCTTTTTCAATTTCTTCAGCAACTAGAGCTTTTATAAAATAATTTCTAGAAAAAAGAAGAAGAGATATATCACGAAAAGAGTTATGTAAATGAAAAAAGGGATAATACTTTTCCTTTTCTCTCATTTCTGTTCAATCGGATTATTTCATTTGCTTTGGCTCTTTTTTCCTTTCAAGGAACTTTGGCTCTTTTATTATTCGATCACGAAAATGGTAGCAGTGGTCCCTCACTAACACTATACCTGAGAACAGGGGATTACCACTCAAAGTCAGAATAGAATTACGTAAGCATAAAAAATAAAAAATAAAAAATAAAAGGGGAGCGAAAGCGAGGAAGTAGACAGCAGGGGAGAGGAGTGGAGAAGCGGGTGGCTTGGCTGCTCCACCCATTTTTGTTTTGTTTATCTTAACTTCAAAATCCACATTTCTTTTATCTTCCTCCAAATCCACAAAAATTTATACTTCCCTATCTCTATCTCTTTCTCCATCTCTCTCCTTTCCCCCACAATCATGGCTAACCTTCATTCTCTATCTCCCGTTCTTCACCCTACTTACCGCTTCTCCTCTGACAATGGATTGCTGCTCGTCGACTTCGTCGGTTTGTACTGTAAATCCAAACCTACTACCAGGAGGAGGCTTCCCCTCTCCCTCAATACTCGGACTATGCGCCGCTTTTCAACCTCCGCCGCCAATAATTCTGTTAGGGCCGTTCTTGATCATCTTCCAACTACTACTACTACTACTACTACTACTTCCGTTTCTTCTGCGTCTGATCATCGATCATCCGCTCCTCAACCTAAGGTGGAGTTTTCGACTCTCAATCAATTATATATTTCTACTATTTAACGTTTAAACTCAAACCTTTGGTTTTGGCTTTTTTTTCAATACAATGGCTCATTTGTTTATTTACATAAAAAACAGAAAGCGACTACTGCCGTGAACCAAAAGCCCCCTTCATTAATTCAAATTTAAAACATGTTTTTTTACCTTTTCTTAAAAAAGATGATTGTATTATCATACGAGTTGGTAGCTGATTTTTTTTTTCTTGAAAGTAAAGTTAATAGTAAAGACACAATTAAAACCGTTCATTGTTAATGAGAAGTTAAATCAAATTAAATAAAATTTAGATTCTGGAAGCTAGAAATTTTGTTTTAAACATATCAATTTTTTAGTTTTTCATATAATACCATGTATTTTTGTTGTCTGAAGTCCACGTAATTTCACAGATTAAGCAACACAGTTTTTGGTGTAATAAACATATGATGCTTACTAAATGTTTAAAATTGGAGCCCTTTCTTAAAGCTCAAGTTTCAGTAGTTACAATGACCAAAGCTTATTTGAATTGAAACTTGAGTACTAGTTTTTCTTTTCATTTTTTTTTTTTTTGTATGAATTGATTAATAAGATTGGTTTTGAAATACGCCTCCTTGCTGCCTTGATTCCTCGGACACTAAATTTGGAGTCATATGCTGTATTAAGATGATAAATGGTCGTGAATATTTTATATGATATTCTAGTGAAAGAAGTTTTTGGAAATTTATTTGAAGTTACTGACGGAAGGTCTGCTATGAATTATTGCATTTGCATGCCTTTTTCTTGTTGCTCTTGCTTTTGGGGCTACTTCTTGCTTCCCCTTGTTCTTCAGATGATTTTATACAGAGCTATGAAGTTGTCTGGGACAGGATATTCAATGATTGCTAGTGTGTCCCTTCTTGCTTTTGATGTTAGATTAATGGCTTGCCTTGTAAGAAAGTAACTATTTTGATACTTCTTTGAGAGGTCTTATCTTTACACATTGAATTATGGGAAAGAAATGGTTTGCAAACTAGAATCAAATATGGCTTCATAAATCACAAATCTGTACTCATCGGCAATATACACCCAAAAAGCAAAAAAGAAAAGCTTGCAGGGGGTGCCTGCTGCAATTACGAATTCAGGATATCTATTATACTTGAATGATGATTGCAATTACGAATTCATGGACTAAAAGTAATTAAAAGTGTACATGTGTAATACCTTATTATATCAACTTCCTGTGCTAGTCGCATGCATAGCAGTAGCATAGTCTGCAATTCCTCAGAATTTGAGGTGTATGGTGAGCAAGGATTCTGACCCCCTTGTTTATTTGAGAAACTAAGTTCTATGTCACATTCTTGCTTTTCAGAATTTAGTAGAGAGTGCATTTTTCATGATCAGTTGGTCTTCTTGTAGTGGCAGACATGCTATTTTGCCTTTTAGCTAGAAGGTCATGGTTCTAGGCTTGTTTTTATTGCTTTCTTCTTTTCTTTTTGTCAAGAGTTTACTAGTTTTTGTTAAGTTTAGAGTTACTGCTGATAGCAACTTGGTGACAGAATTAGGAGTGCAAGGTTTGCAGAGCATGGAGCCTTATTAGTATTAGGATGCAGTAAGTTCTTTGTTTCTACTGATCCAAATTTGGTTTTACTTATTTTCTATTTAGAAAATCTTCTCTGACTTTCTCAAGGTTTTTTTCTTGTAGCATTCTACTGTGCCTTAGATGACAATATGATAAATCGATAACCTTTAATGTGTCCTATCGAAGATTTTCTTCATCTTTCATTGTTCAATATGATTCCCAAATGTTCATTGGCTGAACACTGATAAAGCTTGCTATACCATAAGAGGAGTATCTGACTATTTACAGCTTATGTTGGTGTAGCCCATACTTTTCTGTGTCATAGGTGAAGTGACTCATCTTTTTGAGTACCTAGGGAGAATGTTAAGTTCGGTTACCTTATGATATGTATAATCAAGGTATGAAGGTCAAAGAGTGATGTTGCTATCATAGAGTTGTTATCTTCTCCCCTTATTACTGCTTGAAGAAATACATGATCCCTGGCATTTGAAAATTATTTTTTCATAACCCCTTTTACTTGGTTTCTTTATCTTTTCTCCTGGTTCTACTTCAAGATGGTCTGGAAAACATTTTTGTTTTCTAGGATCCAGTGGGGATAATTAAAGTAGGAATGCACTTGACTTCTAGAACATCAATATGTTATCTTTCATTGAAAATTGTTGCCATAATTTTCATTTCTTTATACTTTCTTCATCTTTGTGACCATTGATGAGTTGTTTCATGTGTTCACTTTTCTCTTCTTATGATCTGAATTTTATATAGGTTGCAAATTTAGAGGATATAATATCAGAAAGAGGTGCTTGTGGAGTTGGATTCATTGCCAATTTGGAAAATAAAGCATCGCATGGAATTGTTCAGGATGCCCTTACAGCTCTTGGTTGCATGGAGCATCGTGGGGGTTGTGGAGCAGATAATGATTCTGGTGATGGTTCAGGATTGATGACCTCAATCCCTTGGGATCTGTTTGACAGCTGGGCTACAAATCAAGGGATGGCATCCTTTGATAAGATGCACACTGGTGTTGGGATGGTTTTTCTTCCCAAAGAAGATAGCCTTATAGAAGAAGCCAAAAAAGGTAATTATTTACTTTAATTACATCAACTGTTTGATTTACTATTCTTCCTAAAGTTGGGGCACATGTATGAATGAATTGTATTGATGCTTTAATTTTGTATATTATTCAGGTATGAGTGAAGCTTTTGTTCTTTCATGTAGTTGTAGAACATCATGATTGGGATTTGGTTCTGATAAATAAGGATTAAAGATACGAGTGAGAGCTTGCTGTATTCAAAGGGTTTTGCTGGTGTGGATTTGTCTAGAGTTTTGACTGTGTAGGGTTTCAAATAGAAATTGAAGGAGACCTTTAAGAAGGGAAGAAGAAACTAGTTTTGATGCTGTGGGTTCTGGTTTTTTTGATGTGAGCATTAACTTTAAAATATTCCTAGTCACTTTGGAAATACTCAGAGGTAGAGATTGAAAAAATACTAATTTATCCTAACTAGACTGACAAAGAATTGTTAAATTTATTAGCTTTAGGAATTAAACCCAGTTAAGTACCTTAATAGCCAATATAAGACAACCATGATTGAGGTCTGTACCAGCATAACATAAAATGATGAATATACCCCGTATAGTGACATGATTGAATGGAGAAATTAATGCACCAATGATCAATTTAAAACCATAGAAACTTTCTCTTGGACCAAAAGGACATGCTATTGAAGAGCCCTTGACTTCTCCCCTTCACTTCCAAAGAGGATTTATATGATCAAACATTTGATGCACCGTTAATGTGGAATTCAAACACAATACTTTCTTTGAGAGCCCATTTGAACATTTGTGAAACTTGTATTTCAGTAATAGTTGAATTTTGAAATTTAATTGTTGTGATTCATTTTTTCTTTCTATCATTGTATTTATTTTGGAACTAAGATAAGGAATTAGTACTCAACTAAAGATGAAACCACTGAAATGGATGCAGAACTAAATTCTGTTAATATTTGTTATCCAAAGGTTTGGGAGATATAAACTCATTTTGATTTTCTTTCACTTTCTTCATATGCCAATTCTTATTTAAATTTGAAGTAAAGAGCATACTTGTTCCTGACCCATATTATTCTATAAGCTATCGTTATGGCCTTGGGCAGATAAAGTAGTCATAGGTCAGTTTAATTATATATAAGGATTCAGTTCCAAATTGATTAAACATCTTTGAAGGGACTTTCTAATGCAGTTTAATCCCTTAGTAGCTTTTCTGAAACTCACATCTCCTTATTATTACCACTAGTTTTATGGCTTTTCTTAGCTTTCATCACATATAAAGAGTGTTAATCATGTGGAAATAAATTTTCTCATTTCTGTTTCATTGTGATCTAGTCTGTCTTTTTACATATCTATTCTTGTGTTTGACTAATTCTTATTGCTTATGTAGTTATTGTAAATACTTTTAGACAAGAGGGTCTTGAGGTGCTTGGATGGAGGTCTGTTCCTGTAAATACATCAGTGGTTGGTTTTTATGCAAAAGAAACCATGCCCAACATACAGCAGATATTTGTTAGAGTTGTCAAGGAAGAGAATGTTGATGACATTGAACGGGAACTATATATCTGCCGGAAATTGATTGAAAGAGCAGCAGCCTCAGAGACTTGGGGAAGTGAGCTTTATTTCTGTTCTTTGTCCAATCAAACCATTGTTTACAAGGGCATGCTTCGTTCAGAAGTTCTTGGGTTATTTTATTCTGACCTTCAGAATGATCTTTATAAGTCTCCATTTGCCATTTATCACCGAAGGTATAGCACAAATACTAGTCCTAGATGGCCTCTTGCTCAACCAATGAGGTTTCTTGGTCATAATGGAGAGATCAATACCGTACAGGTTAGTTTCGCTGTAAATTTCAAGTTTGTCTAATAATATTATTTCCATTATGACAAATATGATTAACGAGCCATGTTTGTTCTCTCTGTCCTACTCTGAACCTTATGCAGGGGAACTTGAATTGGATGCAGTCTCGTGAAACCTCATTGAAGTCCCCTGTTTGGCGTGGTAGGGAAAATGAAATTCGCCCTTTTGGTAACCCAAAGGCATCTGACTCGGCAAATCTTGATAGTGCAGCTGAAGTATGGGCTTTAAACTTAATTAATGTTTTAGTATACTATTGAAATTATACTAGATCATGATTGGTTATTGATCCTTCTATAATTCATGTGCTTATTAAGTGTTTCACTAGAGTCTAGGTGTAATATGTATCTGGTTCTATGTATTTGTATTAAGATGAACATTTGAGGTGGAATACCATTGTTTATAATGCCTGGGGCTAAATCTAAACTCTAGTTTGTGTACTTCATTCCTCAACAAACAAAAGATAACTTTTATTTCCATAGAGGATGCAAGTTGCTAAGGGCCTGCATGTGTCCAAATAAATAGATAGAATTTCCTTTGTTTGAACCTAATAGGTTGTAGTAGTGTAATCTGATTCTTAGTTTGATTTCTGACACAAGCTGGTAATTTCTTTTAATGAAGGTGGTATTTGCGGATTGGAAATAACAGCACATAACAATTGTCCATCAGCTAAATATGTACTGATAGAATATTATTATTATTTCCTTGTTTGTGTTTGGGCTGTATTGGAGATTCAAGACTCTGTGCATCTTTGTGGAGGGAGTAGGTTCTTGTGTGCTAATGTTAAAAGGCTAGAATTGATCCCTCAATAGTAAGCTTTTGATCAAGCCAGATCTTTACTTGACCTAAAACCATACTAGACAGTTTTGATCTCGTACGGTGCTCATGCTCTCAATGTATGTGGTTAATGTGGAGAAATTATCTTTTTAGTTTGATGTTATAGAATTTCTTGCTGTTTGCATTTTAGAAAAGGCCTTTTCAGTGTGGTATAGAATCATGGCCTTGGCAGAGTTGCAAACTAGGTTCTATGTTGGCTTTCATTTCAGCCTTGGTTGTCCAGTACGCAAACCTTTTCATTCAATCACTGTTTACTATGCTGGAAGTTTGGTGGTCTGGAAGTTTTTTATAGGGAGAGTTTAGATGATGTTCATAATAGAACTAATTTTACATTGCTTCATGTGTAGTAACTGTTTGCTATTGGTGTTATATCTACATATTCATTGGGACGTGTCAAGAGTCTGTTTCTGCAGTTGAGTCATGAGAAACCCTTGACAAAACCATGTTTACTCAATGCTTATATTCACTTTCATGCATGAGCTGTTGGAGAAATTTAAATGATTCTCTTTATTGTGTCCAGTTACTGATACGAAGTGGCCGTAATCCTGATGAAACTCTCATGATTCTTGTCCCAGAGGCATACAAGAATCATCCAACATTGTTAGCTAAGTATCCTGAGGTATTTGTCTCAAGACTATGCTGTTTATTCAAGTTGCTTATAAATTCTGCAACAGGGAGCAATGTTGTTATTCTTCACTAAACAAATTTTTGTTAAGTATAATGAATTCTCAGAGTTTTAACTAGGTTATTTCAGTTCCAGGTTACTTTTTTAGCTTAATTAAATCAGATAAATGATCAAGTCTATATAATTCGTTTTGGTCAATTTGATGATTCCTCTTGATTTTACAACTCTTAATTGTGCCCCAACCATATTCAGTACTGTTTCACTCTCTTTTTCCTTGAGAGGCCTTTGCAGTCGTGTTTTTGATAGTGTTTTATCTGGTGTTTTAACACGTGTCTCTAGTTATCTTATTTCTCATTACTAGTGAATTTTTTGTGAATTTAGTTATCTTTCACATGGACGATACTAAGCTAATTGTTTCTCCTTAGGTTGTAGACTTTTATGACTATTACAAGGGTCAGATGGAAGCTTGGGATGGACCTGCCTTACTCCTATTTAGGTAATGCTTTCAGGGCTCATCTACCCTTTTAGTGGACTTCTAGTTTTATTGCCCATGTCTTCTTGTAATGATAGTGGCTGCCAGTCTTTTAAATTAACGGAAACAAGTAAAACAGTTTGGTCTCCTGTCAGTAGCATATGTTATAAAATGCATGATTTTGGTGAAAAGGCATGAATAAGTACATACATGCATGCTTGTCTGTGTATGCTCACATTTATGAATATGTATTTTGTCGCAGCTTTACTAATCAGTGACTTGCATTTCTATTTATTAGACTTGATAGCTAGTGGATCAGGAATGGTGTAATCCTTTGATGAATGGATGATATATTTTGAGTATGCTTATTGAGTGATCACTATAGATGTCCTTTTCTGTTTTAATTGGAAAAGTGAATACCTCCGGCTTTAAAGACTAGTCAATTTGACCTATGTGTTAAGGATAGTTGTTAACACTTCTGATATTATGGTCTAGCATGTTAAGTGGATCTGCTGTTGATGTTGATCAGTAATACACTTCTCTTTTTTATGTCTATCCTGTAGAATCACTGAATGATATGATAAATAAATAGGAACTAGTGTTCCTAATTTATGGGCAAGAAAGAAATGTGTTTTTTATGACATCAGGTTGTTAAATTCAACAGTACAATTAGCTAAAGTATTGTTGTGCTAAACCTTTGGCACACAAATCCTTGTACATTGTTTTGTTACTTTTTTGCACTTTTGTCTCACCATTTTCGCCCAGTATTATTCCATTTTCTAATACTTCCTAGTTTAATTTGTGTGGTTCAGTGATGGCAAAACTGTCGGAGCATGTCTTGATCGGAATGGACTTCGCCCTGCTAGGTATTGGAGGACAATTGACAATGTCGTATATGTTGCATCTGAGGTGTGTTTTGATCCCTTAATGACTGCAATTCCTTATCAATGATTATAGTTAGAATCCTACTCTGCCCAACTGCAGTTTCAAATATTTGAAATGTAGAAGATTAGAGTGTACTTTTGTTTTTTGGTTGAATAGAAGATTAGACTTTTCTTAAGAATAGGAAACTTGCTGATTAATCTTTGTTTTGATTACTGCAATGCCATTGGGATTCAAAATGAATTCTGTCTTCATTAAATTAATCTATCTTAGGTCAGTCTATAAATAAAAGGTTGTTGCACTGGAAATAGCATTAAAGGATGAATTTTATCTCATTATAAGCAGGTACATTACTGTATGTGATAGAAGTGTAAATATTGAATGATACAAGTCCAATATGATGAGGTTAATTTATTTTTGTTCTCATTTTTTATGAATTAGCCTGCTTTGATAAGTTGTGTTGAAAAGAAGCCACTTTGCTCACAGATACATAAGAGCAAACCTTGCAGGTTTATCATATCCAACTTTAAGCCATTTTAGATGTCCAATAAACACAACTTTCATTATGTTTTCCTTGTCCACATAGAAATGGCTGATGGTATCTTTTTATGTACTTAAAAAATGGACGTGTACATAATTAACATCCTACGTTTTCTTGGTGTTTCATGCATTTTGCTTGTGGTCTTGGTTCACTGCATAAGAATTATGGCCAATGTTTTTCTTTTATTAGGTTGGTGTTCTACCGGTGGATGATTCAAAAGTTATTATGAAGGGCCGTTTAGGTCCCGGAATGATGATAACTGCTGATTTATTAAGTGGTCAGGTTTGTATAGCAATTTATTGTGGTTTGATATTGTGTATGTCCAACTTCTGCATTGAAAGTGTGTTCATAATGATTACTGGTAATTGGTTTCTTAACTATAAGCTACTTAAAAAAAAAAAAAAAATCTTTTGGTCGGTTTATTTCGGGATATACTTATATACTTTTAAAATCAACCCGTATGCATACTGGCCATTTGATATGTTTTTCTATCTACAATTTCTTTTCGAGATATTCTTTAGTTTTCTTCCCAAAATATTTGTAAATGCTCAAATACTAAGGGGTTATTTGGTAATTGCATCCTTTTAAAAAAAACCTTTTTTTTTTTTAAAACATAAAACATGTTTGGTTTGTAATTCTGTAACGCTTTGAAACAAATACTTATATTCTTTAAAGATAATAATTCAATGTGAAAAATAAAATTTGAAAAAATTATATGACAATGGCACTTATGTTATTGTTTATTAAGTATATTATCTTAATATTAAGCATATTATTCGATACATTTGTAGTAATATTTTAATGACAGATTTAATTTATCACATAGTAAAATTTAAAATTGTTAATATTTAATAAATTGTATAATATTTTTATAACATATCTAATATTAGTAAATAATGTTAATTCATATTAAAATTAATTTAATATAACCTAAACTGGTATGTTTCTAAATAATGTTATATAATATTAATTTAATTAATAATATTAAGTTATTTAATTATATCAGATGATTTTAAAGTTATCTTATATAAGTAGTAGTTCTTGATACTATTTTTCATTAATACCATATGGAGATATCATCTAAATTATATGTAATGTAATATCACAGTGTTAAAGTATTTCCTGTTATTATTTCTTTTCAATATGCTTATAGTTTACCTTTTTAATTTTGAGGCATTTAATTTTAGTTAAATATTTTAAATATATTATTATTATTTTATTTATATTTAATTTAATAAATTTTGTTTACAAATTAATTAATTTCATTTATAATTTTTATTTTGAATATGTTAATACATTCATGTGAAGGTGCTAGAAGCAAAAACATTATCTTTGGAAACAATGAAAGCAAGAAATTCTAGCTCCTAAGAATTTGGGAGTATTTTTTTCTTTCTATCCGGAAAGGAAAACTGGTTGCCAAACATGTTTTCTGTTATCATTTTCAAAATAATTGAACAAAAACAGAAAATAAAATACAAAAACAATGCCAAACGACACATGGGTAATTTTCCCATTATTCTTCAAGCTTACTTGCATCTTAAAACTTTGATTTATAGGTATACGAGAATACTGAGGTCAAGAAGCGAGTTGCTGCAATAAATGCGTATGGAAAATGGGTTAGTGAAAACATGAGGCCCTTGAAACCAGTAAATTTTCTCTCCACAACACTTTTGGACAGTGAAACGATCTTAAGACGCCAACAGTAAGTATTCAACTTCCATTCATGGTGGTGTTCTGATGAATGCAAATGAGACTGATTTTATTTCCTTTAATGCTCTTAGTCCTTTAACAACTATAGCTGCTGATGTTTTTGTGAGAGCTATATTTAGATTTGTTTGATTCTTGATTGATATATCTTAGGTGGTCAGTGGTGATTTATCTTATGATTTGGAAACCGCTTCTACAATTTTGCATGCTAAAATGAGTTATATTCTTGTTAGCTAAGAGCAAGCCCGCATGTAAGGAAATATTATCACTCTAAAAGGGATACTTTTTCCTGCTGATTGGAGTTTGTTTAGTGAGATGTAAAATTTTATATGTTTCTTTCAAAAATAATTAAATAGACATGAATTTGATGTTGTATAGAAAAAGCCTATGGTGTCTATTTAGTAATATGTTCTTCTTGATCACTCCTTCACCATGGTGGATAGGTTGGTACCTCAGGCATTTGCTTTGCACCCTTATCTTTTCAAGAAAATTACATTAATTTAATAGCATAGTGGTTTTGAGATTTATACCAAGATAGAGAGTAGAAAAACTAATTTGGATTTTTGCATTTGCATTGTTAAGTGGTTATATTTCTTTGTTGAGAAACCTTCAAATACCTTCAACATCTTTGCAACTAATAGAGAAGCTTTGGAAAATGTTGTGTATATTGCTTCTAAATAATATAGGTATTTTACACAAATAAAATATATATATACAAGGAAATAACTAATTGCAATTAATCCTAATTGATTCTTTCAAGTCTCTATAATTACGTTAACATAACTAACACTTTCCTTCAAGCTGACATAACTAACACTCACACTAGAGCATAGATATTAATCATGCCTAGCTTGTCACTTAGATAGTCAACTCGATTTCCATTTACTGCATTAAGTTGGTTCTCTTATCATCATGTAGCCAGTAGAAATTAAATTATCCAAAATCTTCTCATGAATGAAATGACAATAAACTTTTCTAGCCCAATTTCAGTTTAAAGACTATATATCCACATGATCTCACGCATGGAATGTGCCACAACAATGTTTGGTCTTTCATTATTTTTTCTTATTTGTATCTGAAGCAAATATTTCACCTTACTAGTTGTTGTGATAACTGTGATGTCTTGCATAATTATATCATGATTCTAGGATTAATTAGCATAACATTAGGCGTATCATATCTTTGACTTACCTTATTTGTGTATCTAGTTTTTTATTATAAATAGGCTATGTAACCTAATGTATATTGACAAGTACTATTTTCACACTAGTCTTTTCCCTATTTCTCTCTTCTTTTCTTCTCCTTATTTTTTTTCTTTCTTTTTCACGGCTGTTACAACCAACAGTAGAGCTGCAACAGCAGCTGTTTTCTTTCTTCTTTCTCTTTCTTCCTCTATCTTCTTCACTCGATTTCACATGGTATCAGAGCCAATGGAGTCTCACTGCCCCTCTCACTGAAATACCTACCTTCCATCGACCTTCCAGTCGAAATCAGGTCACTAGAATCCACGCGTGTGAGCCACATGTGCCACCCTAATATTTTCTCCCCTTTCATGCGCCGGTATGTGAGCACGCATGAGACCACCTCAGGCCACTGTTCGGCGCCGTGAGTCTTCCCTAAAGGTAGACATTCCTCTCCCAACCATATTGGTGCTATCACCTATCCGTTTCCACTAGTTCGGAATTTTTCTTCGATATGGATTCTTTGAAATCTTTATTCTCTTGCCTAGTTCCCCTGCAATTACCACCCTTAAACGTCAAGGTAACAATAACTATGTGTCATGAGTAGCTTTGGTTGAACTTTGGTATATGGGACAGGGTTTCAAGGATCACTTGGATAAAGAAGCAAGTCAGGTTGATGAAAAGAATAAAGAAACTTGGGTGAAAGTCGATGCTCAATTGTGAAGTCTTTTATGGCATTCTCTTGAGCCAAAGCTACTGGCTTTGTTTCAATCTTGCAAAACATGTTACAAAGTGTGGGGTAAGGCCAAGAATCTATACACTAATGATATTTTAACGAATATATTAGATTGTCTCAGGTCTTGTTAATCTCCAGCTGAATCAACAATGTTCTTATGCCCTTTTCTGAGGCGTTACTGATCAAGAGAAGCAGCGAGGCAATTTTTTTATGGTGTTGGCTTTAATAGGGTTGCGAACAGACTTAGCTTCAATTTGAGATCAAGTCCTTGCTAGCCCAACCATTCCCACCCTTGATGATGCGATGGCTTGGTTACTTCGAATCTCCTCAAACCCAAACCAGGTTGAGGGAGAATCTTCTATGCTCACAATACGGAAAACTGGTCAGCAAGGAGATAATTGAAAAGGAAAAGGCAGAGGATTTCAGCTTCATTGTGTACATATTGTGATAAAAGTGGCCATATATGTGATAAATATTGTGGCAAGATCTAGTGCAGAAGCTGAATATCGGGCTATGGCTCTAGTTATTTGTGAGCTAATTTGGTTAATACAATTACTTAAGAGTTGAAACAAGAAACTATTAGCCCAATGAAGTTAATATGTGATAGCCAAGCGGCACTGCATATTGCCTCGAATCTAGTGTTTCATGAAAGAACAAAGCACATAGAGATTGATTGTCATTTGTGAGGCAAAAGATTGAGTCTGGGTGTATTACTACTAGCTTTGTTCATTCAAATGACCAGTTAGCAGATGTTTTTAACTAAAGCACTTAGAAAGCCTCTCATCGAATATATATATATATATATAACAAGCTAGGAGCTTATGATTTGTATGCTCAGGGTGAGTGCTGTGACAGATGTGATATCTTGCATAATTTTTTTTTTTGATAAAAACGACCCAAAAACGGTCACATCAATTTATTGCATCCTTCATAATCAAATCGTGGATTAATTAGCATAACATTAGGCATATCATATTATATCATATCTTAGACTTTCCTTATTTGTGTATCTAGTTTTTTTATTATAAATAGGCTATGTAACCTAATCTAAATTGACAAGTAATATTTTCACACTAGTCTTTTCCCTATTTCTCTCTTCTTTTCTTCTCCTTAATTTTTTCTTTCTTTTTCACGTCTGTTACAGCCAACAGTAGAGCTGCAACAGCAGCTGTTCTCTTCTTCCTCTGTCTTCTTCACTTGATTTCACACTAGTTAATATCATTTAAATATTACGCATATTACATAAGTTTTTTTTATATACATTTTACATATATATTTATATGTATGCGCCTTATTTTACTCGAGGGAGCGCTTTGTTTGCGCCTTGCGCCTCAGGCTATATATAGGTCTTAGCCCTTCAGTGCACTTGGCACTTTTGTCAACATTGTTTATTCGTTCTTGGTATATTTGTTATTGAGTTTGATTTAGTGATTGAAATATCTTGGTTTCTAGCGACCATAAATTAGTCTATGATAAAAAATGCAAATTCTAACGATTTGAATTGTTCTATTTTTCTTTTTGTAATGTGATGTATTAGGGCTTTTGGTTATTCAAGTGAGGATGTTCAAATGATTATTGAGACTATGGCTGCACAAGGAAAGGAGCCAACGTTTTGCATGGGTGATGACATTCCATTGGCTATATTGTCTCAAAAGGCACACATGCTTTATGATTATTTCAAGCAGCGTTTTGCACAGGTTTGTTAGAATTTTGATCTTATTACTATGCTGTGAAGAGATCCTACAATATGGCATTTTAAGTGTTTGATTTTGTTATATGCTTGATTACCTCTATACTTTGTTTTCAAAGTTGGTTTTACTTGGTCTCCTTTTTCTCCTTTTTGGACAATTCTTGTTTTTGCTTCATCTTTATCTTAAGATGCCAAAGGAATATTAGGAATATTTGCACTACATGATTGAGATTTAGTTTGATTAAACATATAATGTTAGAAGATTATATACTAATTCTTGAGAAACTCTAAGCTATTATTTATGCTCAAGATAATTAAGTTGTTTGCACTGAGGTTGAACAAAATCACATCTGACAGTCGCACAACGATAAAGTAGACATTGCATGTGTTTATGGGATCATGAGAAACCTTTGTTGCCTCCAATCCTCCCAAGAAAAAAACTCTTTGTTGGCTTGAATGCTGTCTTCAATTTTCTTCTTTACCTTGATTACTAGAGTGAGGACGAGGAATTTACAAGTTTAAAAAACTTCCAAGGAAGTTGGAAACTGCCACTAAAAGCATATACTTTGTCATATTATGGGGTTTCATTTATTTATTTATTTATTTTATTGGGGGGAGGATGGGTTTGACAAAAACACTGTGTAGAAACAGAGTAATTCTCTGTATTTTTCTATATTTTATTAACTAACGAACTGAATTTAAATAGAGAAAAGAGTCATAACCTAATTGGGAAAATAATTCCGTTATTTTAATAAACTACTAAAAGATAAGATAAAATAATCCTAGAATATCTCAAATGATTTATTCTAAGATTTATCTACCTAAATCAGATTTATCTATCTATAGAAAACATTTAATATATTTCTATAATTCCTACACTCCCCCTCAAGCTGGAGAATATACATTGTATAATCCCAGCTTGAATAGGAATTTATTGAAAACAGGCTTTGGCAGAGTCTTAGTGAGAATGTCTGCAATTTGCCCTTTTGAAGGAATGTAGGAAAGAGTGGCTGTCCTTTTGTTGACTTGGTCAGCAATAAAATGCCTGTAAATCTCCACATGCTTTGTTCGGTCATGTTGGACTGGATTCTTGGCAATCTGAATAGCAAATTGATTATCACACAAGACTTCAAAGTGATGCTCCTGATTAGTGCCAAGTTCTTTTAGTAATTTAAGTAGCCAAATTCCTTTGCATATTCCCAAAGCTAGTGCTCTAAATTCAGCTTCAGCACTACTTCTTGAAACAACATATTGTTTTTTACTTCTCCAAGTTGTAAGGTTACCCCAAACAAAAGTGCAGTAGCCACTAGTGGATCTTCTTTCAGTGAGGTCTCCTGCCCAACTAGAGTCTGTAAAAATCTTAACAGTTCTGTCTTGTGTTTTCTTGAACATTAAGCCGTGTCCTGGAGTTTGCTTTAAGTACTTGAGAATTCTGTTTGCTGCTGCCATATGCTCTTCATTAGGATTAGTCATGTGTTGACTTATCACATTTACAGGAAAGGCTATACCTGGCCTCGTCAGGGATAAGTAAATAAGTTTCCCAACTAATCTCTGAAATTTCTCTCTGTCTACTAAAGACCCATCTTCTTTGTTGAATCTCAAATTCGCCTCCATTGGTGTGTCAGCTGGCTTACAACTAAGAAAACCAGTTTCTTTGAGTAAATCAAGTACATACTTTCTTTGATTGATCACAAGTCCTTTTTTTGATCTTGCCACCTACATTCCTAGGAAATATCTTAACTTTCCCAAGTCCTTGATTTCGAATTCCCTGTTTAACAGCTTCTTCAAATTGCTAATTTCTTCCTCATCATCTCCAGTAAGAATTATGTCATCAACATACACAATTAGGATAGCTTTCTTATTTGTAGAAATTACCTTGATGAAAAGTGTATGATCTGCAAGGGACTGCTTGTAGCCGTTTTTCAGAATGACTTTAGTGAACCTCTCGAACCAAGCTCTGGGTGATTGTTTTAGCCCGTATAGAGACCTGTTGAGCTTGCACACCTTGTTGCTTCCTTCAACAAACTTTAAGCCAGGTGGCAATTTCATGTAAACTTCTTCCTCTAGCATGCCATTAAGAAATGCGTTTTTTACATCAAGTTGATGTAATTGCCAATCGCAATTTACAGCCAAACTTAGGAGTACTCGAACAGTGTTAAGCTTTGCCACGGGTGCAAACGTTTCTGTGAAATCTATCCCATACGTTTGCGTAAAGCCTCTAGCCACCAGTCTAGCTTTGTATCGTTGGATGCTTCCATTGGAGCTGTACTTCACAGCAAAGATCCATTTACAGCCAATAGCCCTTTTTCCTTGAGGAAGGTCTGTAACTGTCCAAGTAGCATTTTTCTCTAGTGCACCAATTTCCTCTTCAACAGCCCTTCTCCATTTAGGATCCTTTAGAGCTTCAGCTATGCTTGTGGGAATCTGTTCTTTATCCAAGGTTGCTGTAAATGCTTGAAAAGAAGGAATCAAAGAATTATAGCTAGCAAATTTTTCAATAGGATGCTTGGTGCATTGTCTAACCCCTTTTCTAATAGTAATAGGAAAGTCATCTAGAGTAGGGGACTTACTGATTTCTTCCTCCATTCCGGCAGCTGGACCCAAATCCAATTCTCGGCAAGAATCAGATTGCAAAACAGTCTCAGGGATGTTTTTCTTTTTTCTTGTGTAGACACGAAGCTGTTTGGGTGGTGGTGTTTGCTGAAGATTTTCAATAGGAGTAGGTGTATTCTCAGGAGGGGTGTTTAAAGTAGGTGTGGATGAGGTAGTGATAGGTATAACAGGAGAATTAATCGGAGTAGTCATAGGTGACAAATCTGTAGGTAAAGGTAAAGTTGGTGGCAATTTTGAAGGTTGAGAATGGAAATTAGGAGAAGATACCTGATTTGGCTGAAAATTACTCCATGTCTTCCTCTGAATTTCAGCCTGTTTGAAATAGGGATCCTGTTTATAAAAAGTGATATCCATAGTGGTAAAAAATCGTTTAGAAGGAGGATGAAAGCATTTGTATCCCTTCTTAAGTGAAGAATATCCAACCAGTACAAATTTTAAGGACTTAGGGTCTAACTTGGACTTATGAGGAGCAATATTTTGGATAAAAACTGTGCAGCCGAAGATTTTAAGAGGCAAAATTGAGGAGATAGGCTTAAAATGAGGAAAGTGCTGCAAAAATATAGATTGAGGTGTTTGAAATTTTAAAACCTTACTAGGCATTCGGTTGATTAAATAGGTAGCCGTTAATAAGGCTTCCCCCCACAGGTATTTAGGAACATTGGTAGTAAATAGAGGGGAACGAGTAACTTCTAGGAGATGCCTATTTTTCCTTTCGGCAATGTCGTTCTGTTGTGGGGTTCCAACACAAGAACTAAGCTGAACTATGCCCTTGTCCCTGAAAAAATTACCCAAAGACCTAGCAAAAAATTCACTGCCATTATCAGATTTAAAGAGCTGGATTTTAGCCCTAAATTGAGTGAGAACCATGTTATAAAATTGGGCAAAAATATTAGCAGTTTCAGATTTGTCTTTTAGCAAATAAGTCCAAGTTATCCGACTGTGATCGTCAATGAAAGTGATAAACCACTTACTCTGATCAGCATTCTTCACCCGAGAAGGGCCCCAAATATCACTATGGATCAAAGCAAAAGGGTGAGAAGGCTTGTATGGAGAAGGAAAATACGAAGATCTTGTATGTTTAGCAAGAGAACAAACTTTGCAAGAAAAAGAGTTTGGCCTTTTATTAATAAATAGATCAGGAAACAATTTAGCAAGATATTGGAAACTAGGATGTCCTAAACGACAATGCCATAACATAACAGTATCAACTGTATTTAAAGCTGTAAAAGATTTGGAGATCTCGGGTTTAGTTGAGGAAGGGAGGATGTAGAGACCATTCTGCAAGCTGGCCTTACCAATCATCTTCTTCGAGTTCAGTGCCTGCAAAGTACAATCAAGACCGTTAAAGGTTGCGAAGCAGTTCAAATCCGAGGAAATTTTACTTACGGAAATGATATTGCAAGCCAGAGTTGGTACAAAGAGAACATTATGAAGTGCAATCTGATCATTGAGAATAACAGTTCCATGACTTTCTATTTTGCATAAGGAACCATCAGCTGTTTTGACAGCTTTACCAAAGGTTTGGAAAAAAATTGTGAAATAAGGCCTTATTACCAGTCATATGATCCGTAGCACCAGAAACAAGGATCGAATTAGGAGTGAACTGAGAGGAAAACAATGCTGTGGAAGAAGGGTTACCTTCTGGTTCTTTCATGACCAGATTACCCGCACTGGACCCCTGAAACTTTCCAAACAATTTTTGAAGTTCAGCAATCTGCTCTTTGGAGAAGCTTGTGACAGATGTGTCAGCGGCAAGACTGGATTTATTATCTCTGGAGTTCTTTGACTTCCAGCCCTGAGGCTTACCATGAAGCTTCCAACACTTTTCCTTGGAGTGGCCAGGCTTTTTGCAATGATCACACCAAGGTCTCCCCCGTTTGGAAGAAGGAGATGGTTGGTGTGTCACTAAGGCAGATCCTTCAGGAGTTGAATCCGTTTCATCAAGCATTACACTTCGGCGACTTTCTTCCTTCTTGACCATAGAGAAGGCCTCTCGAAGGGAAGGAAGGGGAGAAATGGCCAAGACCCTGCCGCGAACCTCATCCAGCTCCTTGTTTAGGCCTTGTAGAAATTGAAATAGCCTTCTTTGAGTGACAATTTGCTGATAAAGGGCAGCATCTCTGGGAACTGCCCAATCATGCTGTGCATACAAATCTAATTGTTGCCAAAGAGCGGTAAGGGAATTGTAGTAGAGAGTGACGGGCATGGTGCCTTGCTTTAGCGTGGCTGCTTGGTTTTCAACATGATATAATTCGGCAATATTATCATTGCTGGAGTAGGTTTCGCGGACAGCACTCCAGATTTTAGCAGTGGTGTTGTAAAGGAGAAAATTTCGGCTTATACTTGGGGTCATGGAATTAAGGAGCCAAGTCATAACCTGGCCATTATCACGCATCCACTTAGCAAAACCATTGTCAGGCACAGCAGGCTGCTTGATTTCTCCAGTAACATAGTCCATCTCTTCCTAAGAGAAAAATCTTAACCGATTGGGACCACTCTAGAAAATTGTTGCCATTTAATCTATGGCAGGTGATATTCAGACCAGACGAGTCTGATTGAGCATCAGAACTAGAAAAATTTTCTGGATTTGAGGTAATCTACGGAGTAGGAGAAGGAGATGTAGGAGAATAAGTTCCTGACATGGTCTATGGTGGAAAAGAACCGGAACCTAAACTGATACCATGTAGAAAACAGAGTAATTCTCTGTATTTTTCTATATATTATTAACTAAAGAACTGAATTTAAATAGAGAAAAGAGTCATAACCTAATTGGGAAAATAATTCCCTTATTCTAATAAACTACTAAAAGATAAGATAAATAATCCTAGAATATCTCAAATGATTTATTCTAAGATTTATCTACCTAAATCAGATTTATCTATCTATAGAAAACATTTAATATATTTCTATAATTCCTACACACTGCATTATCTTCATGTGATTGGTTCTTAGGAACATGAAAACTGGTACAACACCTTTGGCATCAAGTTTAATCTAGTAATTTAATTTGTTACTATTCCATGTCATAGTAAAGTCTATTTTATGTATCTAATATTTTGAATTCATTTTCTTTATTAATTGTTTATATGCAGGTCACAAATCCGGCCATTGACCCTCTTCGGGAAGGATTAGTTATGTCTCTTGAAGTCAATATTGGAAAACGAGGAAATATATTGGAAGTTGGACCTGAAAATGCTTCTCAGGTTTGTATATTTCCTACATTTATATTTGATGCCATCTCATGGTTGCTTTCAAATTGGAAATCAATTAAACTTTTAGTCATTTTCCCACTATCAAAATTAATTGTCATTGGAACCAGGTCACCTTGTCTAGTCCTGTACTGAATGAAGGGGAGCTTGAGTCATTGCTTAAGGATCCCCAGCTAAAGGCGCAAGTCTTGCCTACATTTTTTGATATACGTAAAGGGATTGAAGGATCATTGGACAAGACACTTTACAAACTATGTGAAGCTGCTGATGAAGCTGTTCGTAATGGTTCCCAACTGCTTGTGCTCTCTGATCGTGCTGATGAGTTGGTATGAACCTTTTTATACTTGCACAAAAGCTTATGAATTAGTAAAACGTCTTCACTTTCAGAACTAGTTTAGCTATGATTTGAGTATGTAATCATCAAAGGCTACTGTTTCATATACTTTCATCTCTGATTATAATAGAATTTTCTGTTTCTTGATTGTTGCATCAAGAAGTGTATTTTGAAATCCCTTTCTGTGGTTAGTATATGAGAAAGACTTTGATGTAGTTTTGATACCTTAATCTTATTGAACCGTCTTGCCCAGATTCATTAAATATGTAACATTCTGTGCCGTCTAAAATTTGGTGAGCATACACTAGTATCGCATAATGGGAGGGATAAGAATATGCATCTTCATTTTATCATTTAAAGTGGCTGTGTAGACATATTCACTTGTTAAATTTGAACATAATTGTTATTTCTAGGAGTCTTGATAGACTTGGTTATTTGGTTATTGCATCCCTGTTTCTATTTTTTTTGTCTATATATATTTCGAGAGCCAAGAATATTTGTACCTTGCAACTTACTAGTATCTCACTTTTCGAGGAGTGGCTTCTTCTCTTTTGATCTTATATATCTTTGGCGGAACTTCATTCTGGATGTTTTCATTTTTCTGTGTCACTCTAGGAAGCAACTCGGCCTGCAATTCCAATACTTCTAGCTGTTGCTGCTGTTCATCAACATCTTATTCAAAATGGTCTAAGGATGTCAGCTTCCATAGTTGCTGATACTGCTCAGTGCTTTAGTACACATCAATTTGCCTGTTTAATTGGATATGGGGCAAGGTGAGTTCGCTTTCTATTGGATGTAACCTTATGTTAACATAGATACTTAAAGAGAAATGAAGAGTTAGAGCAACATAGAAGTATACTGTGCTTAATATTCCTCAAGATTTAAGTGTATGAGATTACCAGATGGTTTAATAGTATTGTGTAGGAGCATACGTCTTTAAGTCAAGCCTGTTTTATAAAAATTGCTTGGAAAAAGAGAAATTTGCTTCCCTTGAATGAACATACCATGATAAAAGTTTCTACCATGGTTTTCTATGGTAGCATAAGTTCAGATTCTCATGAATGAGAGCCTGGGAATGATGTCCTTTGGTACTTGCGGTTTCTGCAAAAGAGATGACTGTGAACCCTTATAAATGATTTTAATTGTTCTCTTTTATTTGGTTTCTACAAGATGACGACTTAATTGTTTTTTTTCAACGTGTGAACAGTTGATTACTTTTATTATTATTGTTATTGGTACTATTATTATTTTTGGTACTTCCCTAATAATTTATGCCATGCAATTTGTTTGCTTCCCTAGGATTTTCAAATTATGATTGTGCCTCTTTTAGTTATAGCATATTATTGTTGTCTCCTGAATCTAAAGAACACACATGTTTAGAATTATAGTAGAAGATTGTCATTAGGGAAATGGTTGTAGTTTACACATCCACAAGTGAATACTTCTATTTATGTTTGTATGCTTGTGCACATGTTTTAAACATAGATTTATGCTTTTTGATTTAAGTTATGGCTAATGTTTTAGGCAAGTGATTTTCTTTATGGAAAGTATAAAAAAAAAGTTCATGGTGTATATACCACATAAGCCCTTACATGGTAAAGTAAGAGTACAATTGATTAACCTACTACATGGTGAAAAATAAAATTTTCCCATTTTGTTTCTTTTTACTAGTTTCAAGATGGGTGCGTAATTTGTAAATTAATATTTTATGCATCTCTTAATTGAAGCTTTGTTCTCATTAAAGATCTCACTAGTATGAAGTTTATGATTTATGGTCTGAAGATAAGTTGTTGATAACATTTATTTGGCATGTGAGCAATAATTAGGTGGTTTATTCCATTTTCATGTATTTTATTTTTGTTCATCTAGTTCTTATGATTCTGTTCTTTGGTTCGTAAAACCTATTTTTGTCTTCAAATCTTGAAACTGCTTCACTTTTTTTGCTAATTTCATTTTTGCAGTGCTGTATGTCCATACTTGGCATTGGAGACTTGTCGGCAGTGGCGTTTGAGTTCTAAAACTGTGAATTTGATGCGGAATGGAAAAATGCCTACTGTGACAATTGAGCAAGCGCAAACAAACTTTTGCAAGGTCAGTATATATCAAATGATGAAAGATTTTTGGGATATTTTATCGTCTTTGTCATATATGAATTTCTTTTATCTTCATTTACTTCAGGAATTGTTATGTTTTATATCCTTGTTACTGATTTTCTTAAGTTTGCTTGTAATGTCATAGAAAGTGGTGATATTTTGGTAAGAAAACAATTACTATCATTTCTACAAAGCACTACTATAGATTGGTCACATAATACTAGTCTAAACAGGCCACCGTTTCCCCCACACAACTGTCTAGTGAAGTTTCTTATAGTGTGTATATGCTAATTATTTGTCATGATCTAGGCAATCAAAGCTGGTCTCCTCAAAATTCTTTCTAAGATGGGGATCTCATTACTTTCAAGGTATGTGTTTTGAATGAAAAATGGGTTTGAATGATTTAATATATATTTTAATGATTAAATATGTATTTGTTAAACTTAATTTACTTTTATTGTTCTCTATTTAGTTATTGTGGTGCGCAAATATTTGAGATTTATGGATTGGGGAAGGACATAGTGGATCTTGCATTTTCTGGGAGTGTGTCAAAGATCGGTGGATTAACTTTTGATGAGGTTAGAAATACAACTTGCTTTTTAAGTTTAATAGTATCCTGGTATCAGAAAATGTGTGATTGTTCTTGTGAAGTAATATTTTTGATCATTCTTTTTTCGAACTTATTTTTGAGACAATGATATGATATACATTGATGTCTGGTGCTGATTCAATGGAATATTTAAGGATGCATTTTTATCGATTTTACTATTTTTGTATGAACTCTCCTGGCATTTTATATTAGTTTTGTCATTTGTTCTTATTTGCCAAGTACTAGGGTTTAGGGAGTAGCTTACTTGTTTTTACTGTCCATTTTTTCCCCCAGTTCTAGGTTATCTTTTTATTGAGAGAATATTGAGACTGGGGGATTTTGAAATGTCCCTTGGCCTTGACATGCTCTCCAAATTTTGAGTTTCTAATCTACTTTTTATCTTTTTCCCTCTACCCTACCTCAGGTGACTTAATTTGATTAAGCCCTTGCATTCTTAGGTCATTTATTCTTAATATTTTGATTAGGGTGTTATTATGCTGTTTACTTCTGTGTCCTTTGATTTTGTTTTCTATGATTCTTGTTTTCTACAGTTAGCAAGGGAGACATTGTCTTTTTGGGTGAAGGCTTTCTCTGAAGATACAGCTAAAAGATTGGAAAATTTTGGATTTATACAATTCAGACCTGGAGGTATCCCTTATTCTCAAAATGTTTGTGCATTTATGTCCTGTCAAGGGAAATACATGATTTTATTTATAATTTGGTATCTCTTCTATTTTGATAATAAGATACTTTATCTGGAAATGATTGAACAATGTGCCGGATTTCAGTTGTAACTTGTAACTCATGCAGATTAGCTAGGAGGAGGTAATATCATCGATGAAAGTACCTGTTAGGTCCCTCTATTATAAGAACTAGTTCAAATCAATCTCTTTACTATTAAATAGATCAATTTAGTCCTTATTCTAGCAAATAGAATCAAATAAGGCTAAGTTTTAATAGAGTTAACATTTAATATCTAAAAAATAGCATGAAGTTTTTTTTCTTTTCATTTGTAGTTCAACTCCAAACAAAAGATTTCATTGGAAGAGCCATAAAAGCTTTAAAAATCTTAACTCTAGTAAACAATGAATGAGAATTTTTAAACAGTAAATATTAACTCTATAAAAACTTTGCCTTATTCGATTCTTTTGACTAGTATATGGACTAAACTGATTATTTAGTACTATAGGCACTAATTTGAACGAGTTCCTATAATAGAGGGACCTGCCAGGTATTCTCACCTAACATCATCTTAGCCTAAATTTTGTCACATCAGTTATTCCCTGATTTAATAATATTCTCAAGCGCAATGGTATATTGAGTATATTCAATTTCACCTTTTTTTGTTTGTATCTTTCTTAATTATTATTTAATTGTTAAAGGGGAGTATCATGCAAACAACCCTGAGATGTCAAAACTACTTCATAAAGCTGTCCGCGAGAAGAGTGAAAGTGCATTTTCAATTTATCAGCAGCACTTGGCCAGTCGTCCAGTCAATGTTAGTCAATACATATGATATCCCTTCTTTCTGGTTTCAATGCTATGCTTATAGATTACATGATCTGTTCCTATTATTTTAAATGCAGGTTCTCCGTGATCTTCTTGAATTCAAAAGTAATCATGCACCAATTCCTGTTGGGAAAGTTGAACCCGCCTTATCCATTGTTCAAAGATTTTGCACTGGTGGAATGTCACTTGGAGCTATTTCAAGGGAAACTCATGAGGCAATAGCCGTTGCTATGAACAGATTAGGTGGAAAGTCTAATTCAGGAGAAGGCGGTGAGGTAATCCAGGACTGGAGATATATCTTTGTTGTTGTCTTTCATATTTCTTTTGGGCAATATATATACATACATACATACATACATATATTGTGTGTTAAAGTTACTCCTTTGGTCAGTAACTCATTGCACTTGTTATTTCAAAAGGAAGGTCACTGCCATGTGTAAATTCATGGGAAGTGCCTATTCTATCTACTGTTCTATTAGGTTCTCATTTTGCAAGTAAATTATAGACCAGAATAATCTTCAAACTTATGCACAATAATCTTGACATGTCTGTTTGCTTAGCTGAGGAGCTATAGGGAATTGATAGGTTTGGTTCTGGTCTTCCTATCTGTAGGAGAATGGCCTTTTTTTTTTTCTCACCTCCCTTAGCCCACCAAACATAAGGAAATAAATTGAAGAAACTAATTGTTTTTGTTTACTTTCTCCAAGGATCCAATTCGCTGGAGGCCACTTACTGATGTTGTTGATGGGTATTCTCCCACACTGCCACATCTCAAAGGTCTTCAAAATGGTGATACTGCTACGAGTGCTATTAAACAGGTTATGCAATGGAACTTTGCTTAGAAAAAGTTTCATATGATTCTGTCATATGTCATGTTGACCTCATGAGGTTTTCTTTAGGGCACAGATTTTTGAAACAATACATCTGTTATCTGCACCACGTGAATGGTATACATTTGCATTGATTTATGCTTTTGCGCCATAACTGTGTAGCGCTTAGCTATCTTTGGTTTCAAATGTGACTTCTCTTAGCTATCTTGTTATTTTTTCTGTCACAAAAATGCAACTAGGAATTTCTTTTAGAAATTTATTGTAAGAAGTTAAAAGTACATTTTAAAAAAAAAAAAAAAAAACAATACAATGATTTCAATACTTGAATCTCCTTATGTTTGGGCCCATTTTTGGTAAAGTTTCAATACTACTCAATCTTTTGTTTTTTAAAGAAAAATAATTAAATACCAATATGGAGGCAATCTGTCTTTTTTGGCACCAGATTCAAAAGTCAAGACTGGCATAAACATTTAACTTTTTATTGGATGGAAAGAACATAGATAAACCTGACGGTCCTGATCTGCTAGGAGCAGTCTGTGCTTTTGATACATTATAGAGTGGTTTAGCGGATAGGGAGTAGTGTATGCTTTTGATACATATCGAGCAGTCATGTAAATTGTTCCTTTTATTCTCATGATCACTATTTCTTCAGGTTGCTTCTGGTCGATTTGGTGTTACTCCAACATTCTTGGCCAATGCTGATCAATTGGAAATCAAAATTGCACAAGGTGCAAAGCCAGGTGAAGGAGGTCAGTTGCCAGGAAAAAAAGTTAGTGCATATATTGCAAAGTTAAGAAATTCTAAACCAGGTGTTCCACTTATATCTCCACCTCCGCACCATGACATTTATTCTATTGAAGATCTTGCACAATTGATCTTTGACCTACATCAGGTAATTGATTGCTTCATGTTTAATCTAGATTTGATTTATGCATATAGTACCTGCACTATAACAGATTCAGTGAACTTCAAAGACATTTATCTAGTTTAACCGTGAACACTGTTCAACCAACTTGCTTTTGTGGCATGAAATATGTTTTCAACATCTTCTAGTCCGTTTTCCAGCCAAATTGAATTCGAGGAATGCTTCTAGAAACTCAAAATCAGTTAGTAGATTAATACAGGATCATTGGCCAGTGAAACTCAGAAAGGGCTGTTGATTTATCCAAATCGATTTTAAGTTCCAAAATTTTTCCTGATGCCTTTGTTGCCTTGAAAACCAATTTTTTAAATGTTGAAAATCGGTTTCAATGTAACAAAAGAAGGTTGAAGTAATGGTTGCTTGTACTAAATTGCTATGGTTGTGATGTGGGGGCTAATTGCACATGTTTTTAGTTCAGCTACCAAATTATCGTTCTAATCTGTTTAGCCTTACTAAAAGCAGTATCCTTGGAGTGCTGATAAGAATACTATCTTATATCTACCAAATATTTAGGTCAACCCTAAGGCTAAGGTATCTGTAAAGCTAGTGGCAGAAGCTGGAATTGGAACAGTTGCTTCTGGGGTTGCAAAGGCTAATGCTGATATCATACAGGTGAATTATCCTAATTTATTACCGGTATCCTGAGCTCTTAGCTGTGTCATGTTCCTTCTGTTTTATTTCTATGCCCTTGAATATTATTATTATTATTATTATTATTATTATTATTATTATTATTATTATTATTTCTGGTTTCTTCAATTGCATAACTCTAATCAATCTTTTTCTCAAGACGGTATATCTACATAAGTTGTGCCCTGCCAATGTGCTTAGAGTTGTTTATGCATTTTTCTGCTGTTAAAAGTATTCTCGTCTTTAACCCAGGCATCACTCTTACTAGTAATTTTCAATATTAACAACTAGTGATGAATAAAGTAAGTGCAGCGGAGAAAGTAATGTTAAAACACAAAGATTAACTTTTCTAGAGGAAGCTATCTGCAGCAAAGAAGAGCATTAAAGTCGTTATATCACTTGAAAGACCTCCCAGAACCAGAAAACTTATGACTGCAAACCTTAATATGAGGAAAAAGTTAACATAAAAGAAAAAAAGAAAAAAGAAGAAGATTTTCATAGACATCTAAGAGAAAGCCCCAACATTATGTTTAAAACCACTATAACCTTATTACAATGAATATAACAAAACATTGGTACACACTAGAGAAACATCATAAAATTTCATTAAAAAGTATATAAACAAATAGGGAAATGAAAGAGGGAAAATAAATCTAAAATACCTATAATTTGTGAAGCTGATTTTTTTCTCTGCACCTGCAAAATATGCAAAAGAACACCATCAATATTGTTTTCCCTTAGATAAAAATGCATTAAATGTTACATGAAAATGAAATTAAGAATAAAGCTAGATCTTGTATTTGAAGCTCCTCCTAAATTTTAAATAAAAAAGAAGAAGAAATAAATAGATAAATAAGGAAATTCATACGTGAATGAAATCCGAGCTGTCAATGTGTCTGCCTGTGTGTTGCACCTTAGCGTGAAATAACAAAGGTGCCTTAGACCCTTTTAGGTCAAATGCATCTGATAAGCAACGTGCTTGGTGTGCCCAGGTGTGTTTTTTGTAAGGTGATAGGCATAAAAGGCCCACCTGATTGATGTTCTGTTTAATTTTTTTTACCTTATTCATTAGATGTGCCTTTACTAGTAAGAAAGGGGGTAATATCAACTATCTAGACATCTGATGCATTCTTGCTACCTTTGTGTCGTCTCTTACATCTCGAAGCTCCTTCTCACTTTGCATTTACGGAAGTAAAAAGTTATCTAATTTTATCATGTAAAAAATAAATCAAACCAAGTAAAAACTACTAGAAAATTAGTAAATCTGAATTAAAACTTCATAGACTTAGCTAACTTTAATGTAAAAATGTGACTGAATTAGCTAACTTTAATGTAAAAATGTGACTGAATTAGCTAACTTGAATGTAAAAATGATGCTGAATACGTTTAATGTAAAAATTACATTTCATGCAGGCCTTTGAATTGAATAAAAGAAATTAAATGCAATGTTTTGGAAGCACTCTAAACATATTGAGCTGGTGATTTAAGCTCTATGATTCAGATTGATTTTGGAATAAGAAATGAATGCTGAAGTGTTTGTTTTGTTTTGTTTTTAAATTTAAATTTTTATCACACTTGATAGTTTAGAACTTGAAATAATTGTTAAAAGGATAAGAGAAAACATTTGAAGTAGAGTTTTGTGGTAAACAGACCATAGAGGACCACAATTCTTAAAGTTCTAGCTGAAAGTGGTGATATTCACAGTCTATACTAAGTTTAGTACCCATGATCACAAATTTTGGTTTGATTTTATATCTCTTTTAAATTCTCAATCCTACAAAGCTCATTAATACAAACTTTCTGCCTACAGAACTTTTATAGTAGAGTTAAATAGACAATTAAAAGAAATGTAAATGTAAGTTTCAAGACTCACTAGTTTGTTGGTCTTAGCGGTTCAGCTCCTTTCCTAGTTTTTCATCTGCTTCTTTTAAGTTTCCACGTTGAAGTGGCATGCTGAAGAAGATTAAACTTTTGGCATATTTATTATCTGTCACAAAGTGCCTCTTCTGAAGTTGATTGCATCAAGATAAGTCATTTTAAGTTGATCATGAATCTCAAAAGTTTCTTCACAGCCAAACTGAAAAATTCTTGCACTAATGGACTTTCGGCATTTTTATCTGGCGGAACCAGTGGTGCTAGCAACTCAAGCTGTCTTCCTTGCAAAGCTGATATATGCCTTGGATATTCACGAGATACAGTGTTGTATCTCTGTTCATTGTCTAGATTTATTGTGTTTTTAATGCTACTATTTTCCTTTTCATTGCATTTCTATTCTATTCAATCATGAATTTATATTAATATATAAATGTAATAAGGGGAAAGCAAAATCTAGAATGCTGTTTTTGAATATGGCTCTTAGGAATCCATCCAAAGTCATCTGACAACTGTAATTTGCTTTTACAGATATCTGGTCATGATGGTGGTACTGGAGCTAGTCCCATAAGTTCCATTAAACATGCTGGTGGTCCTTGGGAGCTTGGACTTACTGAGACCCACCAGGTATGTCTTTATCCTACCAATTAAATCTTGGAAATTTATTTATCATTTAATAAGAGCAATGCTTTTTGTTTTTAATTTGAAAGAATAAGAGCAATGTTAAATCATTGATCTTTGACAGACTCTCATTGAAAATGGACTAAGAGAAAGGGTAATTCTTAGAGTCGATGGTGGTTTCAGAAGCGGAGTTGATGTTCTAATGGCTGCAGCAATGGGTGCTGATGAGTATGGCTTTGGCTCTTTGGCAATGATTGCCACTGGATGTGTTATGGCTCGCATTTGTCACACAAATAATTGCCCAGTTGGTGTTGCCAGTCAGGTACTAGAATACCCTTTCCCTTATATGATGCTATGATTGCTTGTGCTCATATGTAATGTACTATCCCCTACTTTTTGTTATTAATATGTATTTTTATTTCAACATTAGCGAGAAGAACTTCGTGCAAGATTTCCTGGTGTGCCTGGTGACCTTGTCAATTTCTTTTTATATGTTGCAGAGGAGGTAACCCATAATCCTTATTCTTGATGGGGTTTTGTATTCCTTTTCCTCAATTTAGAATTCATTTTATATTATCATTCTCACTTTTTCTTTTCTGTATTCTTTCCCCTCTAATAGAATTATTTTTTTTTCTTTCAGGTGCGTGGCATGTTAGCACAACTGGGTTATGAAAAGTTGGATGATATAGTTGGACGAACAGATTTGCTAAAACCACGAGATATCTCACTAGTGAAAACCCAGCATCTTGATCTGAATTATATATTGTCGGTATGTTTTTGAGTCATTGCCTTCTCTCATCACATGAAGGTTTCTTTTTTCTTCTGGTGAACATGCTTATTTTTTATCTGCATTCAACATGAAAATTGTCTCTGGTTCCTAGAATGTTGGATTACCAAAATGGAGCAGTACTGCCATCAGGACTCAAGAAGTTCACTCAAATGGTCCTGTTCTGGATGATGTTTTACTTTCTGATCCTGAGGTAACACTTGCATGTATATGTAATTTCACATTCATGATGAATGGCTTTTTTCTTGACTGGGACATGAAGAGGACCCTGTGAGATTTAGACAAACAAAAGGTTTTCCAGTAGTCCCTTCTGTTCCAAAGGCTCTTGAAAATCTTACTACTTGCTTGATTCAGCTAGTTTTCTCCTCATTTGACATCTTATTGTGTATGGCTCTACCCCCTTGCATTTGGTGTTGTGTTTGTGCTGAATGCCTACACACCTTTGAGATGCTGGGATATGTATCCAACATGGCTAAATATGGAAATTTTTTAAAATGATAACATTTTATTTGGACACGTTCATTGATGCCAGAATTCAAAAAAAAAGAAAAAAAAAAAGAAAAAAAAAAGAAGAAGAAGAAAGAAAGAAAAGAAAAGAAAGAAAGAAAGAACGAAAGAAAGAAAGAAAGAAAAGAAAAGAGGATAACACATGAAGCAATCATGGGGGTGGCAATGTCTTCACCAGAAAGGTGTTAAAAAAAAGTTGAGAATTCAAAGAGAAATGGTAGAAAATAAAGGGAGTGAAATAGGGTTGGTTGAGTGTCTTGCTGTCAATGCTGCCTCTTATCTTGAATGATTTTTTTTTTTTTGAGCTCTGAAGTTGGTAGTGGTAGGCGGCTGGGTTGGAAAAGAGAAGGGAAATTAAAGTAGGTAGCTTTGCAAGAAAAGAAAATCAACACACAAAATGTTCATAGCACGTATGGCTTGGATTGGTTTTGATAAGTTTCTAAGCTTTCTGGTTCATGCCATTTTGTTTCGATATATTTAAAGCCCAAATGTGAAGGATGTTGAGTTTATTTACAAAGATATTTCTCAATCATAAATTTCCTTAGTAATTTATTATAACAAAGCATTTTTATTTTAGAAAATTAAAGTTTTTTATTGTATGCTTTGTTAAAATCTATTGAAATAATTTTTTTCTTATGATATAATTCCACTTCTATATCCTTAAATCTTAGAAGTTGACATGTCACCATTAACATTCCATATTGTGTCATACTTGAGCCATATCCTCTGTAAGTACTTAGTCTTCCTATGTAACTATGTTGCACTCAAGGACTCTAGGAGAATTTCAAATGAAAGATGTCATAGTCGGTAGTTATAGTTGCAAAGTTTCATAAATAAATCTTTTGTTATGAACACACAAATAGGATCGAGTCATAGGGAGATTGATAGGGAGGTCAGTTGTTTTCCCTTTATCTTGATTCTTGTGATGACCTATTTTGATTGATAGTTCAGCTCATCAAAGGGAGATACCTTTGGACTCATTAGAGATAGACTTAGATCTCTTTAGGGTTTCTTTATAGAAATTTTTCTTTGGGATTTATTATTCCATACATCCCTTTAAATAAAGATTAGTCTTATTACATAAATAGGAAACCTATTGTAAATCGGAAGTAACTTAACTGAAATAAAATCACAATAAAGAAACCTAAGAATTAAAATCTCAGTCTAAGCCTTAATTAGAGAATAGAAATTAATGACCTTTCCTAACATAGGTTTGACTCGTAACTATGCCCCCACCAACAAATAAAAGGTTTTCCTCAAGCTTGAATTCATGAAAACTTGACGATACAATTCAACCCAGTTCAGTCTCGGTTTTAGATTTTGGTTTTGTGTCATTCAGATCTGCCAAAAGAGCTTCTTACATTGTTACCTAACCATATACTGTTCGTCAGAATTATAACATAAGCCGTTCTTCCTTCTCTCTGCCATTTTTGCCCATATCTTTAAAGAAGTGGTTAGATTATTTATCGATTTTGCTTCAATAATTCCCCTAACATATTGCTGCCTTTAGAAAGTTGGGTGCCAAAATTGTTATATCCACAGGGAATTTGAAACTGCCCTCATTACCTTGCCAAGTTCCTTTACGATTATTTTTTGACACAGCATTTGCTACTTCTGTTTGTCAGAATTATAACCATATACTGTTCGTCAGAATTATAACATAAGCCCTTCATCCTTCTCTCTACCATTTTTGCCCATATCTTTAAAAAAGTGGCTAGATGATTTATTGATTTTGCTTCAATAGTTCCCCTAACATATTGCTGCCTTTAGAAAGTAGGGTGCCAAAATTGTTATATCCACAGGGAATTTGAAACTGCCCTCATTACCTTGCCAAGTTCCTTTACGATTATTTTTGACACATGGCATTTGCTACTTCTGTTCATAGGCTCTAGCTAGGCTTATAGTCATGGCTAAATCAATGGTTTGTGCATTAGAGCATCTAATTGAATGGAATCATGCAGTCCAGCCATGAATAACCCAACATGTTGGTCTTCTTAAATGTATTGGCTTGCTCATGCTAATTTTTCCTGAAGTTATTGCTGATAGAGCTCTAAAGTTTCGATCTGTTTCAAACTAATCGAATCTCCCAAGGGATTTCTGCCTACTGGAGGACTAAAATGGAGTGACAATTATGGAACTCTAACCAATTTATCACATGGCCCTCCAATTTGATCTAATAATACCAGAGATGTTCCTCACCCATGTGGAAGGCTTCCAAACTTACCTTGTCTGCCTCATTAGTGTGTTGGTTTTTGAAGATTTGTTCACACAATACAGCCGAATCAAGGAATCTTCCAATCCATCAAAAGTAGGAAAAACTAGTTTTGTGTATTTGAGAACGACTTCAACTGGCAGAACCACCCCACCCAGGAATGGTGGTGTTGTGCCTCCTGCGGTAACTAGTGGGAAAGGTGCTTAGTGTTGGGTTGTAGTACTGGTTGCATCACCATCCCCAATTGTCGATTTACCTAAGTCAGAAATTAGGGTTTACATATGTTCTTGGATTTGTAGTCATTTGCTGAAGGTGGCTGTTTTTGCGACTTTTCAGATCAATAAACCTAGCTTCCACCAGGGTTTCCATAATAGTTTGCGTCAATGCACATACATCATCGCCCATTGTGGTAGGCTCTGATATCAAATTGTTATAAACACACAAACATATTGTCACGTGGCGATTGCTAGGGAAGTTGAAGTCAATTGTCTTCTCTTTACTTTGATTCCTGTAATGACCTATTGTGATGGATAGTTCAGTTCGTTAAAGAAAGATTGAGACCGTAGGACTCGTTTGAGAAAGACCGTTATCTTTTTAAGGCTTTGAAAAAAGTTTTGTTTAGGTTTTATTATTCCATACATCCCTTTAAATAAGGAACAATCTTATTACGTAAATAGGAAATCTATTCTAAAAATGAAATAACCCAACTGAAATAAAATAACAACCAAGAAACCTAAGGAAAGAAATAAAACCACAACCTAAGCCTTAACTAGAGAATCAAAATTAATGGCCTTTCCTAAAATAGGTTTGGCCCGTAAGATTGTTCTACTAATGATTTGACCTAATCTCTGGAATCTGAGTGCTACTCTCTATGTTTCTATATGATACTTCAAAGAATTTCTACTGTCAAGGACTTTGTGGCTATTCTTAATAATCCTTATGCTAAGTTTCTATCTGAACACAAAAGCTACTAAATCCAGGTACAGGTTGGGATAAACTCAGGTGCTAGATGGTAGAATATAAAATCTCCCAACTTTCAAAAAAATTGTTTGGAGTTTGGAAAGGACCTTCTGTTAAGTTTGGAAAACATAATTTTCTTCTTTGACTTTATCCAGTAACATATATTAAGTGATTTTTCTTCACATTGGTGAAGTCTCGGATCACTTCTGCGTTGTATTTGAGTTGTCCCCTTCCATTATTTCTTATTGGTTTTAGGTGGGATGGTAGCATATTATAACATATTATAATGCCACCTCAATGTACTGGGTATTGTAATGCCAATTAGTGATGCCTTTGTAGGAACTAGACTGGTTGATAGAAACACAAAATTGCAATATAAGGAAACAAAGTCGTTAAGGTAGATTTTAATGTTTAAACTATGTTATGAAAATTGTTAATTTAATTTAATTTGTTTTGCGATACTTTTAGTATGAGTTGCTAGTAATAGTCAGCAATTAAGAAGCTTTATTTCATTCATTCAGGTATCTCATGCAATTGAAAATGAGAAAGAGGTACATAAGACTATAAAGATATACAATGTGGACCGAGCTGTTTGTGGTCGTATAGCAGGTGTGATTGCAAAAAGATATGGTGACACTGGGTTTGCTGGGCAGATTAATATAGCGTGAGATCCAACTTCTAAATAGTTGACGTTTGTGCTTAAAAATGCATCTGTGTCATGCAAGCTAAAACAGTTTTCTTCTTGTCCATAGATTTACTGGTAGTGCTGGGCAGTCATTTGCATGCTTCCTGACTCCTGGAATGAATATTCGACTTATTGGAGAAGCTAACGATTATGTGGGAAAGGTATTGTGACTAAATTGCTATCTACATGCTCTGTTGGATAATTTTAATATTTCAAAAAAAGTGCTATTGATTTTCTAAAATTTTGATCTTGGTTAGTAAAAAACATGTGATTTTGTGATTCAGTTATTTTTAATGGACTCTGACCACTATAGACTTTAACTAGGTATGAAACAATCTAAACACGTAAACTATGTCAAAAAAATTCCTTTTCCAAGTATGTGTTTGTGTGTGTATCTGTTACAACTGTCACTCTGGTATAGCCTAAACTGATTTGTGAACATTGTTAGCCAACTCTCAAGTTAAATTAGAATATAATAAAAAGTGTTAAATGAACCTTCAAGGTATGATTGAACTTCATTGTTTGTTCATAGAATCTGACATGAACTCTATAAATACTTCAAGGGTATGGCTGGAGGTGAGTTGGTAGTAACCCCTGTAGAGAATCCTGGGTTTTGCCCTGAGGATGCAACTATTGTAGGAAATACATGTTTGTATGGAGCAACAGGTGGACAAATCTTTGTTAGAGGGAAGGCTGGAGAGCGCTTTGCTGTGAGAAACTCACTTGCCCAAGCAGTGGTTGAAGGCACTGGTGACCATTGCTGCGAGTACATGACTGGTGGTTGTGTGGTTGTACTTGGAAAGTGAGTAGTGGTTTATTTTTTGTACTGGTTGTCACTAAGCTACTTGATGTAATCCAATTAGCGCCCCCCCCCCAACCCCAAAAAAAAATTAAAAAATAAAAAAAGAAAAAAAAAATTGATGTAATTCTTTGAATGTTGCATTTATTTTTGACAGAGTGGGCAGAAATGTTGCTGCTGGAATGACTGGAGGTTTAGCATACATGCTTGATGAGGATGATACTCTAATACCCAAGGTTTGAGCAGAAGTGGCCCATCTTCCTCTCTTATATCCTGGCTTCTTAATTTATTATACATTGGAAAGTATTTAACGATCTTGCATCCTTGAATATAATTTCTAGAAATGCTGTGGTTAATTTGTGATGAGACCTCTCTGCTGCCATAGGAAATGATTCTTAACTAATTGCATGCCATCAGTCATAAGTTGTGTCCCATTTCTTCCGCTTCTCCGAAACAGAATGTGGTCACATAAGACACGCACAAAGTTTATAAAATATTTTAATGCTTTAACCTTTTCTTCCCTTTTTTTGTACTTCAATTCTCCTTATTATTACTGATATATTTTTTCTTAGATTCTGAACTTTGGAATACTTCCTTTTCCCCCACACTCTACTAAAAGAAGAAGAAAAATACCCTTTTGAACATTAATTTCCTCTAGTTTTGAGGTTTACAATTGTTAGCCAAAGCATTAGATACATAGATTTTGCAATGAAGGCCTGTTGCATATTTCCAGTCTGCTTGCTTCACTTTTGACAATTGTAGCACATAAGTATAATCTATAGGGATGCAAGTCAGTGAAAGTAATGTTTTGTTCTGGTTCTTCTAATTGATCAAATATCTATGAGAAAAATATATCATACTATTATCATTTGCTTTCCATCAATATTCCTTCAGATTCACATCTTTCCAATTTTACAAATGTTTGATCAGGTAAATAAGGAAATTGTGAAGATCCAAAGAGTAACTGCCCCTGTTGGACAGATGCAGCTTAAGAGCCTTATCGAGGCCCATGTTGTAAGTTCACCTTGAATTGTCCAACAATCATAATGAACCAGCACAATAAACACTTTGACTTGTCACATAATTCTTAGGTTAAGAGCCACTGCTTGCTGACAAGTGGGCAGTGGCAGAGCCACTTAAGACCGTGGTCTGGAAGTTTTAGTATATTCTTATGTACATGGTGAATTTAGTAGAGGCTCTTCAAATGGTACATGAAAACTAGTCTGCCCCCCTCAAAACTCTAAACCTTGAGTAAAAAATGCTGTTAAAATTTAGAGGAATTTCTTTTATATGAAGTAATATTTTAAAAATTCAAGATTCCCAAAAGATTAAATATTGAAATCGTGATGATTAACAGTTTTTCTGTATAGTACATTCTTCAAACAAAATCTGTTCCTACTAATTTTAAGTGATTTGTCCATTAGCAAATAGTTGTCACAAACACATCAATAATACCTTTCTTTTATATGCTGAATTGTGATGCATATATATATATACATATATATATATATATATATATATATATATATATGCACACATGTATATTCTGTTCTTTTGTTTCAAAATTCGTATTATATTTTCCAAACGAAAATGAAGTCTTGAGTACACTAGGCTATAAATCAGTAATATGAATATAGAAATATATAGTCATTTATTATGATTTTTGCTAATTGTAATTTTATCCCCTGCTGCTTCTTATATTACGGAAAACATTTTGATTTTCTTTATTTTCTGAGTGAATTAATCAAGGACATTCTCCTTTTCAATTTGAAGACTACGACTATAATATCAATACTATCTCATGTAATGATTATTGCCATCAACTTTAAAAACTACTTTGCCAAATGTTGGATTTTCTATTGCGGTATAAGTTATTTATGTGCTTTGCCTTTATTTTCTTGAACAATGTCCTTACTTTAAATCTTCATGGCGAAGGAAAAAACTGGGAGTGCCAAAGGCTCTATGATTTTGCTTGAATGGGACAAGTACTTACCACTGTTCTGGCAGCTGGTTCCACCTAGTGAAGAAGATACCCCGGAGGCTTGTGCTGAGTATCAGAGCACAGCTTCGGAGAAGGTGACGTTGCAGTCAGCCTGAGTTAATGATCAGACCATATGTTCGCTTAGAGCATTATTCTTGCCCCACACTGTACAGATCAACCAAAAGGGGATTGTTGTGGGCGTCGTGAATGAATGCTATCTTGCTTGTGGGAGTTCAGTGCGGGGAGAGGAAGAACTTCGGTAGTATATGGTGTCAGCATTTGGTCTTTGTCAATCCATCCAAAAGCATTCAACCTCCAGGTGTTATAGCAGTTATGTAGTCATCATGCTTGAAAGTTGTAGATTCAGATTAGTTTAGTTTAGTTTAGTTTTCATAATATTGTCCAAGGTTTATTTGGGTGGCACGCTACTCGCTGCCCTTTTTCCATCCAATTAAATTTGGTTTGTTCTACGCTCGTATTCAGTGCCATTAGTTAACGTACTTTGGATCAAAGTGTATTTTTTATCTTTATTATTCTGTCAGCCAACTGAATACAAAAGCCTTGCGATGCCAATTTGTCTGAATACTAGTTTCACAGAGCCCATATGGACGAGGACATGACTATCTTGTATGGCAATTATCCTACTACCATGATATGCTAATCGTGCATCCATCTTATAAAAGTAAGTGCAAAACTGGTCAAAATGGAATCCGTTGGTTTGAAGAGCTTCCATTTAAGGGTACTTTGGCTTGGCTTTAGATAATGTGTATTATCTTAGTTTATCAGTAATCAAACTGACTTAATAAAGAAGGTCCATTTGAAAGGATTAGACTTAGACAAGATGAAGGGGCAACCACTTGGATGAATTTACATAGTATTTGAGAGCTTTTTATGTAAAAAAAAAAATGATGAGACCTAGTACCAGGGGTGCTGCTGTAAATGTTTTCCTGATTAGAGCTGTGAGGATAACATTGGAGTTTGTCACTTCAACCAAAGACATTTTAGCAATTAAGTTGGAAGTTAGGATTCATTAATTGAGTTGCTGCTGCCATCTCTTTTTTGGATCAAATGCCCTTTTAAGGTATAAAGATGAAATTGAAATGATGGATTGGTGTTCCCACGCCCCTTTTGGTTGAGTAACCAACAAAGATAATCATAGGATTCTAACCAACTCTCTAAAATATGAACCTAGCAAATTAGAGTGTGAAAAGTTGCAAGCTTGATGTTGCGTTGCTGCAAATCTTTGAAGCTCAAACAATAATTGAATCTTGAAAGAAAAACTCACTTAAGAGTAATTTTATTAATAATAAAAATACAAAAACAAAGGTACATATCCTAATGGCGATCATGCCTTCCTATATATAGTTTAAAATTGGTTTGCAAGTTAAGAAACTTTAAACCTCTTAAGATTTAGTCAACTATCTTACAATGCATGTAAGCTAATTCTTCTAAGACCTACTCAAACTACTTGACATGCAAGTAGCCCCGGTTTGAAACTTTTTCTTTTTCAGTTTTAAGTACTGAACATGGCAAGCTCAACATCCGCTTCAATTCATTGGTATGAGCAGTGACCTCCACATTTTCCAAGTTAAGAAGTTTCACAAGATTCAAATTGACCAAATTAGAGGGGTCCATCAAGGGAGGGATAGGGCAGTCACTTTCTTTCCTGTCGATCGTCCGTCCTTCCATCTTAGTTCTTTCCCCTGCAGAGGATACCCAAAGGAGATCAGTTCAGTATGCCCATATAAATTCAATTCATGATGATTAAGGTTTTATCATGCGAAGAAAGCAGTTATATTTATTGATTTGTGTCAGCCACTTGCTTGCCAAGTAATCAATTATTTAACTCTAAGAAATAAAAAAGTAAAATAAATAGACTTACTTGGAGCGTAATTTTCGGACATGTGCAATGCCTTTTACTAGAAATGAGGGTTAAACTTATTACAAAATTCTCCAAAGTTACTTGATAAATAATAAAATTCTAAATGACTAATTAAATTATAGACCAACCAATTAAAATAACTAAAATAGATCTATTTTACAATATATAATTGCTAGCTTCCTTCGACGGGAATGGGAGGTTCGGGTAATACGAAGGGAATCGGCTAGATGCAATAGCGGCTATGGCACTTGGGAACCATTATGGGATTCTTGTCTTTCCACAAGCTCCTATGGATGTGCTACAATTGCTACAAGATTATGAGAGTGGTTTAGAGAGGCTGAGAAGGATCTCTGTTTAGTTTAAGTTCTCTTCAATACAAAAAGGAGTCTTACTTGACACATACTTGAGTCTGCTCTCCAAGTTTCTTGAGATTTCAAGATGATTCTAGAACTTCAGTTTGGAACTCACTTGAAATAAAGCTTTAAACAAAACCTTGAATTCCATCCTCAAATTGTTTAGTCTTGATCTTGTAATTGGTTCACTTTGGAAAATTCAAATCCTTTATGTTGTCCAAAATTATCTTGTTGTCCAAGCCATTAGTGCATGCATCATTTCTCAAGAGGATTTACCCTCAAATTTACATCCATATCAAAAGGAGATAAATCAGCAACATCAAAAGTAGCACTGACATTATACTCAATAAATCAATTTTGTAATCATTTTTATTGATATTCTCTAACTATCAAAATGTTCATTTGCTCTAACCTCAAGATTCATCTAAAATAAACTCCATAAAAATATCAATCCAAAAAAATCTAGGTGTATATAAATCATATGCCATAACTTTAGATTTAGCTTATTTACATTTAATACACTTGGATGAAATATTTTCCATTAAGATTTTTTGACGAACTAGTAATTTTAAAACTATTTAGATGCTGCCAACTTATCATCGAGTTGCCCACGAGTCCCAGTTGGTTGATAACCTCCTAAACTCCTAAGTTTAGTTAAGGCCTTATATTCCTGGAATGGCAATATACATTTAGGTGTATTAGTTGCCAAGTTTAAGAGATTAAAATGGTTCAAATTATTAAGAATTAAAGTGGACAAGGAAAAATCAAAAGTTTTATTAACCCTTTTGTTATGTTTCGCTATTAGTATAATAATATGATAATAATAATAATAATAAAGCTTATTTAATACAATTGTTTGAAAATGGTTAGATATAAAATAAAGAATAATTAGTACAAATTTAAAAATACAATTAAAAAGATGAGTAAAAACTCTTGTAAAAAATAAGTTTTGTTCAAATAAAAGAAAATTTTTTCTTCCCTTTGCTATAAACAAGTCATGTGAGTAACTAAAAGTTACCAATTGTGGTTAGTTTATAATTAATCAATGACTAAAACATGTAGAGAAAATAATACTCCAACTAACTTGACTGAATTAGTGTCACAAATTAACCAAGTACCAACTCAATTAAGACATTATTAAAATACCTTCTATATACAAAGTTAGTGTATGAGGTTGTTTTTGTCTTTTTATATAAAACCAATAAAATGTCAAATATGATTAGTTTTAAATTCAAAAAACAAAATAAGCTTTAAAATATTCCATTTTACTTTTAATTAAAGGTTTATTTGTTTTTTATAAGAATTTTTAATAAATATATTTATTAAAATTTTCTTCGGTCTCTATACTTTTTAAAAATTTAAAATTTAGTCATTATATTTTTATTTTTAGGAATTTAATCTCTCAAGTTTAATTGTTAAAATTATTAATTTTTTATGTGAAATTTATTGGTATAACAATTTAAAATATGAGACTAAAAAAAAGTAACAAAAGAATAAATTTCAAGATACACTGATATTTTAACTTTTTCTTTTCACCCCCACAATAAAATTCCACAAAAAAAATCTCAGATCCTCCATTAATTCACTTTCATTTCCGATCAAAATCCTACATTTTAGAACCTGAAAAGCCTGGGGGTGAGTTGCCATCTCTCTTTTTATTTGTTTATTCTTCTATTTCTTTGATTATTTAATCCATATTCTTGGTTATGACTTAAATGTTTTTTCATTTATCTAAAACTTGTTTGATTTCTTTAACTCCAGCTACCGAATTATATATTTGCTGATCAATTATTAAAGGGAAATTCTGAATTTTTGTGTTTAGTAAAATTAATTTTACTCTTAATTAGTTGTAATTATGGTTTTATTTCATTAGCATTTCTGTGTGTTTTGTGGTTTGCAGAGAGTCCAGGGCGATTCAAAATTAAGATGGTAAAGTATAGAAAGTCTTGAAATTAGTCAGCAAGAAACTACAACTTTTTCTTTATTTGATGCTTGAGATAGAAAGAGTTTCTTTTTGTTTAGTTTTTTTTTTTTTTACAAGTTCTTCATCTGTTCGAAGCTTGAGGCGAAAGAGGGTGCCGTCGTTTGATTTTGTACACTATTAAATGACCTGCCTTGGGTTTAAACTTAAGATGGTTTGCATAGAGCCTTTGGAAAACACAGGTTAAGTATAGATTGCTAGTTCACCTTCAGCTCACGCTTCTATGTTTACTTTTTCGGAAGTAAGCTATATTGCTTTCCTGTTTGTTTTTTTCATTGGAGATTGTGTATATATATATATATATAATTACTGTGTGGTATTTCTAGTTTACGTGGTATCACATGTTTCTTGCTTTATATAGTGATGAACATATTTAATTCCGAAATGTATTCATTTTTGTTAGTCACTAATATAGGACATTACCTAAGCTTAAGGGTGTTCAGTGGTCATTAGTTGTATGGATTTAAGCTTACCGTGAGATCATGGAGTGCTTTCAATACATATTTGAATTTGAAGTTTGATGTTTTCATGATTCATTTTGAATTTTTTTATGTGTTTTTGCATGTCCCAATTGATACTAAAGTAGAATTATTTGAAAATTTTTGAAATCCAAAGTAAGTATCGATTTTAAACCAACGGGTATCGATATTGTGTTAGGTATCAATACTAAAGTAAGTATCGAGACCATTTTAGTTCTCTGTCAATTTTGGTTCAAAACATTTTATTGATACCTTTGCAGAGGTATTGGTATTTTTATCACGAGTATCGATACTAGTGTTTGGGTATCGATACCAAATTTAGTTGCTGTCGTTTTTTGAAAACTTTTCATTCACAAGGTATCGATATTTTGGTCCTGAGTGTCGATACTTTTACCCAAAATGCTAAAAATTCACAAGCTAAAACGTTCTTCATGCTCAAAACAATATTCCTACTCATTATACAAATAATGTCTAACTCAACCAAGCCTACTATCATCGTTTAACCATTTTACCTGCCTTATTAATACATATTCATCAAGATAACATAACATGCATTATCGAACTCAGTCTCAAGCATCAAAATGTCCACAATCAAAGTTCAAAAACAACATCAACATTTCATAAGTCTAATACCAAATTAATAATAATAATAACTATACCCACATTGCCTTTATTCAAAGTGTCAAAAAATCATAAAACCACCTACTCGAAAATTATGCATTGGATGGATCAACGCCTACCCACTCTGCATTCTTTGAATGTACTACTTGTAATAACTAAATTTTGCCCGGGCCCATTTAGCCAAAACAAAACCCAAATTAAAAAAAAAAACCAAAATAGTATTATTATGAAAATCCATTAAAGTGTCTGAACAGTCCCAAAATCTAGCCCAAATTGAATCAGCCCAAACAAAGCCAAACAAATAAACCCAATAGTTGTAGTTCAAATACACAACCAATGAAGCCCAATCACAAAACCCGTCAGACCCACTCCAGCAAATAAAAAAAACCAAAAATTAATAAAGTCCAATGTCCTTTTACAAAATAATTCTGGAGCCCAAATGAAAATAAGCCCGAAACCAACTCCAGCCCAGAAGCTCGACAACCCAACTAGCCCAACCGAAATAGGCCCAAGACTTTCGGAAACCCTAGGGTCCCCTTCCATCGCCCCCGTGTGTCCCCTACACGCGCGTCGCCCCAGCTTCACCAGCTTGACGCCCTAGCTCCCCACGCGCGTCGTGCCCCGTGCCCACGCCCCTGACACTTCGAGCACCCCCAGGCACCTCGGTCTCGCACGCCTCTGCCCCTTCAACGCCCCTGACGCCTGCAGCTTCCCTAGGCGCCTCGGTCTCCACCGTCACCACCATCGCCCATCCCCTGCAAACGGAGAAAGAGGAAGCGACAGAGAACAAAGCAAAAAAGAAACCTGCAAATTGGTTATAAAAGAAAGGGGAAACGTTTCGTATTCTTCTCTTCCCTCCCCTCCCCCCCCCGACGCATTACCAAAAAATACAAAAACCAAAAGCAAAAGTCTTTGTAAATCCGATCATAACAAAATCAAAGTAAATCTTGTAGCAAGGGTTCCCTCCCCGTTTTTACGAACTAAAAGAAAACAATCAGAATCAAGCAAAAATTACAAGGTTGATTCGGCTTCTTCCTTAGTTTGCTTTATGTTTCTCTCTTCAAATCGCTTTCACGTACATACAAATATTTTTATATACGCTACAGGGATATATATAAAAGAGAAAAAAATGAAATGTTTTACCTGGTCTGAGCACCGCTCGCGGTAGCTTCGCGGAGGACCTGGCCGCATTTGGGGTTAGGGACGAAACCCTAGCAGAGGAAACAGAAAAACCACCCTCCCCTTTTTGTTGTAACATAGCAGGATATAACCTTTTTTTTACAAAATTTTCCCTTTTATAAGCATCGGGAACGACGACGTTTTAGGCTTGACTAGGTGGCCTCGAAACGATGCCGTTTAACCTCCTTAGGTCCGCGCGTTGACCCGACCCATTAAAGGGGATCCGCGTGTTTTCATCAAGCGGTCTAATTGCTATCCCAGCCCCTCCGTGTTTTTATTATTTTCAACCTCGTTTGTTTCAAATTCTTTTTATTTTTAATTTGGCCCTAAAACTCGCATTTCATCTCAATTCGATCTTACAAGTCTTTAACGGTTTAAATCAAAACGACTCCGTTTTAAAATTTGGTATAATTTCAACTTTAGCCCCTGCCATTTAACGCGTGTCTTACTTTAATCCTTTCGGTTCCTTTTTAATTGTTATTTGACCCCCTCTTTTATTGTTTATTTTATTTTATCCTTTTTATTCTATTTTTATTATTTTGTATTATTTTAAACGGTCCATATTATTATCTATATACTAGTACACTAACAGTATAAATATATGTCTATTTCTATCATTATTATTTGTTACTTTTATTTAGCTAAGAATTATTTTCATTAGATATTTTTATATATTATATATTTTCAAATCGTATATTGTACAATGTTATATCGTATATTACTTGTGGCTAAAATTTATTTGCGTTATATAATATATTCTATTTATATATATATTATTTAAAATCACTATATATTATGTTTATATTGGCTCTATCATGTATGTGTCTTTTTATCTATTATCAAAGCATGCGTTAAATAGGTTCATCTGTTTGTTGTTAATTATATTTGTTTATGCTTCATCATGTATTTACAATTACTTTAGCACATGAATTATCACCTAACATATTTTGTGTTATTATCGTTTTACTGCCTATTTTAAATGATAACACATCATAATTGCTTTTAAATAATTTTGTTCAACAATTTATAGAATATGAATATTGGCATGTAATTGTCGTTAAAAATAAAAATATCCTTCGCAAAAAAATCAATATCTTTAAAACATTCCTTTAGGAAATAAGGCAATATTCGTGTGTTTAGAAGTTCGAAAGATCACATCTTAACGTGCTAGGTGTTGATTTTTCTGTTCGACTAAATATTCAAATACCCTTCTTCACGCGATTTGAAGATCAAAGATGATCTCGACGTCAGAGTATAAAGGCGTCATATCCTAACGTGCTGGGTATGACAATCTTATTCTTTTGAAACGAGTTAATTTTGAGATTCAATCCCGATTCAATTAACCCATTCTTTTAATTCTTTTTACCCTAAATATTTTCAAGTTTTCAGCATGGGGACATTGATCAAACAATTTGGTACCAATTTTGGGCGTTGCGAGGGTGCTAATCCTTCCTCGCATGTAACCGACGCCTGAACCCATTTTCTCAAACACTTGTAGACCAAAAGCTCTGTTTTAATAAACTAAAATGTTTTTTTTATCAAAACAAGGTGATCCGATCACACCTCGAATAAAAGATCGGTGGCGACTCCCTATTTTTAAAAGTCTATTCCCGTTTTTCAAAAAATGGTTACGACAGCTTGGCGACTCCGCTGGGGACGCTTCGAGAGTCAGGTCATAAATTGGTTGATTTTTGTCCTTTTGATTGAAAATTTGGAAAATTGTTTTAATCATGTTTCTATCGATGCATTTGCCTATGCTATAACTGTAATACTGTTGAGTCCCATGATACTTGCATTTGCATCGCATGACCGCTGTGGTCACACCTTTAAGTGGAGTAAGAAACTAAGCCTTCGTGAGGTTTTCACCTCCGCATGGGCTAGTGGATTACTTCCGGGATACATCCGTACCTATGCGCTTCGTGAGGTTTTCACCTCCGCATGGCCATAGGGAAATGTATCCCCCTGAACCGAACTCGGTCTGTATGAGCCTATAATGGGTGAGGATCAAGGAATCTGCTGGTTCAGGTACCCCTCTGTAGAACCGAACCCCATATAGAAGCCCTAGAGCTTACCCTAGGCAGAGTGTCGAAATAGTTACCCAGATAAGTGTTTAATGATATTTTGCTTGTTTTGATTACACGATACTAACTTGTGATTTGTTTAATTTGCATAACATTCCATGTAATAGAGGTGTCAATTTCTGTTCGGTTGCTGAGATAGGAAGTTTGCTATGGAAAACGACTTTCTTGATAAAGTAGAGGACAATGCGGCCGTGCGCACATGGTCAGAAAAGTTGCAGTTAGAAAAAGGAGATAGCTTAGTTGAAGGTCATACGTCGGAGCTGAGGGACTTCACCCACGTTAGCGTAACACAAAATGAGCTTCAAGAGTTGCGGGATATCTGGACCCATTGGGAAGATGAAGCTAAACAGATGTTCTGCCGCCGTTATGGTGATATCTCTCACTTATTGGATGTTAAGATAGATAAACACCTGTTTCGGGCTATAGTCCAGTTTTGGAATTCCGCATACAGTTGCTTCACTTTTGGGAAAGTGGATTTGGTGCCAACAATAGAAGAATACACCACTTTACTTCGTATTCCCGAGATGCAAGTTGACAAGGTTTACATTAGGCCTGCCTATGTCCCTCCTTTGGCGAAGAAGTTGATGAAAATTACGGGAATGAGTGAACAGTGGATCTCGGCCAAGATTCAACAGAAAGGTGAAGGGAGATGTATTCCTTGGGTAAATTTAAGGGATCTGATTTTGACGCACCCCGATGTGAGGAGTAAGGTTGATATTTTCGCCTTAAGCCTCTACGGACTAGTCATCTTCCCAAAAGCCCTAAGACACATAGGTGAAGCAGCGGTGGATTTGTTCGATCGATTGGATAAACAAGTTACACCTGTCCCAGCAATTCTTGCAGAGACTTTCAGATCATTAAATGCATGCAGAAGAGTGAGAGAAGGAAGGTTTATCAGATGCGCACAACTATTAATGGTATGGTTTTACGGGCATTTTTGGAAGATGGATAAAGTCTCTTGTCGACCCTTTTATAAGGATTATTCACCGATAAAAGAGGAAGTGGCTGTGTCAAGACGAGAAGATATAACAGAAGAAGGATGGAGGACAATTCTTCAGGATCTTCAAGAGGGAGACATTGAGTGGAGAGCTCCATGGATGGTGCCTGGAGAGATCTTTTACAGATGCGGAGACTTTAATTGGGTCCCTCTACCCGGAATTTGGGAAGTCATCGGGTATGCCCCTTTGCTAGCAGCAAGACAATACCAGTCTAGACAGTTCGTGCCAGCAACACATGGGTTGGATCGAAGCGAATTCTCTTATACAGGAGAAGTTTATAAGAAGAAGATTAAGGAAATTGCAAATGCTTGGAAGCAAACCTACCGGATGAAGAGGTTGACTGTGGGTGAAACGGCGACCTCTGAGCATAAAGTGTGGCTAAACAAAAGAATCAACGACAATATCCCGAGACCAAGTTCAGATAATGCTCAATCTATAGAGGAACGTTTGCGAATGATACCAACGGAATTAGAAATTATAAAGCAAGATTTTGTAAAGTGAAGTTCAGAGCTTGAGAAGAAAATTGAGCAGTTGGAGAAAGAGAAGATGCTTTTGAAGTTGGATGTAGAGATACAGAAATCAGAAGCAGAAAAGATAAAAAAGGGGAAGAGCAAAGCCGAAGAAGAGTTGGATAGCCTAAAGGGGGACTACAAGAAGATGCGTCTCTCAATGAGAACTGCGGGACTAGGAAAGACTTCGAGTCAATGGCAACAAGAGTTACAAGAGGAGAGAGCTAAGACCGAGCAATGGGAAAGGAAATTTCAAGAAATGAAGGCTCAGAAGGAGATCCTAGAAAAGCAAGTGTCAGAAGGCCAAAACAGAAGAAATGAATTAAAGACTAGAGTGGCGGAGTTGGAAAGGTCCCTTGACTATTATCGAAACCGTAACTCGGTAAGAGAATTAAAGGCAAGTTTGAGTAGAATCGAAGAAATGGAGAAGAAAATAGAAGAGTTAGAAATGGAGCTGCAGAACTGTCAGGATCATATTAGATATTTAAAAGAGAACGAAGAACGAAGAGAAATGGAGCTGTACCATTCCCAGAATCAAGTCAAAGATAGAGATTACCTCATGAGGGAGGCTATAACCCAGATACGAGAGATAGCCGAGCATTTACAGACTCTAGCTATATAAGCTGGTACATTGAGCGTACAGTTCGAGACACGGTCGGATCGTGGACGAGAATTAGCTTCCCTACTGACGAAGATTAAAGCCATAGGTGTTAGAGCAAGGCTGTTCTTGTAATCTATCTTATGTAAAGAGCTTTGTTTTCTAAGAAAGTTTTCTATGGGGAATTGAATCAGAGTTGACACCTTTTTGCATTCATACCATACATTTGCATTGCATTGCATACATTAGTATCATATCACCTTAATTATTCACTACGGCTAAAATCGTATAATCCGCAGTTGCGACACTACGAATCTGGAATCACGTCATCCCTATAGGACACGTCTAAGAACTAGAGCTATGGACGCTGAACTCAATGAGAGGATCGAAAGAATGGAAAGAATCCAGAGAGAGTTGCAAGAACAGTTAGCCAAGTCTCAGCAAGAAGCAAGGGATCTGATGGCAAGATCCCGAGAGGAATCGCTCGAGCAGAAGGATCAAATGGCCAAAATGATGGAGATGATATCAACTCTGGTCAAAGGAAAATGGCCCGTGCAAAGTCCTGATGTTACAGAACCCCATTCGAGAGTTAATCAAGATCCGCTTTATCTCCCAGGATTCACTCCACCGCCCGCCCATGCAACGCAAAGAGGATATCCTCAAGGGGAACCGGTAGGCCTAGAGCAACGACCCGCACCACCTGCTCATCTAGGGCAAGGTATGTTTGCGTCGAACTCCGGAGATAATTCCTCTAATCTAATAGTTCCGGATTTGGATGATCCGGTAGAAATAGCCAAGCTGAGAATGAAGGAACATGATGCCGAGGACAAGTATAGGAGTCTAGAAGAAAGACTCAAAGCGGTAGAGGGTACTGGAGTCTTCTCTGCACTGAGCGCCAAAGAGCTCAGTTTAGTACCTGATTTGGTCCTACCCTCGAAATTCAAAGCGCCAGATTTTGAAAAATACGATGGAACGAGATGCCCAAAGGTGCATCTTATCATGTTTTGTCGGAAGATGGCGGGTTATGTGAATGAAGACAAATTGTTAATACAATTGCTTTCAAGATAGCTTGATCGGATCAGCCCTCTGATGGTATAATCAACTCAGCAGAGAGAGGATCCAATCATGGAAGGACCTAGCATCTGCATTTTGCGAACAGTCCAAGCATGTCTCCGATATGGCGCCTGATCGACTAACGCTGCAGATGATGGAAAAGAAGCCAGCAGAGACGTTTAGACAATACGCTCAAAGGTGGAGGGATGTCTCGACGCAAATAGAGCCCCCACTGACTAGAAGTGAGATAACGGTCTTCTTTATCAACACCTTGAAAGCACCATTTTACGACAAACTAGTGGGAAACGCCACCAAGGACTTCGCCGATATCGTAATGTCTGGGGAGCTCATTGAAAATGGCATCAAGAGTGGAAAGATGGAAGGTCCTGAGAGTTCGAAAAGACCAGTACCCATGAAGAAAAAAGAGCCTGAAACTCACATGGTAGGGACTGGAAGCTGCTATGCTTCTAACCCATACCCAACCCAACCACGACCTCAATTTCGCCCACCTCCGAACTTCTATTTTCCTCCTCAAAACTCTTACTATCAAACACCTCCTCCTTACCCCGTCTATGCCACTGATAACCAAAGACCATTCACCATATTCCCACCTAATAACACGCCTGCTCCAAGCCAACCCAAACACGAACAAAGATCGGTGAGACCCAATCCTGAAAAACCTCGACTCACCCCTATTCCCGTGTCATACGGAGAACTGTGCCCAAAATTGTTGGAAAAACAATTAATATCCCCGCATTATATGGCACCATTGAAACCGCCATACCCGAAATGGTACGATCCCAATACTAGTTGCATGTATCATGGGGGAAACCAAGGGCACTCCACGGAAAATTATATAGCCTTCAAAAGGAGGGTTCAGGATCTCATTGATGTAGGGATTTTACGATTTGACGGTATGGGTAATGTAGCTAGAAGCCCGCTCCCTAACCATACCGAGGGGAACGTAAGCGCAGTGACAAGAGAAGATATGCGGCGAGCTAAAAGCTGCGTTTCTAAAATAAAAACGCCTCTGTGAAAGGTCTGGGAGGTGATGATAGAAAATGGGTCGTTTTGTTATTCCAACAGAAGTTTCGAAGAACAAAGTACGGAAGGTCAAAGTTTTTGTATCTTTCATGGTATCGAAGGGCATGACATCCAGTCTTGTGAAGAATTCAGAAAACTACTCCAAGACATGATGAACAATAAGGAAGTCGAGATCTTTGATAAAATGGATGAGCCCGAGGAAAGGGAAATATGTGCCTCTGATAACCAACCATCAGTCATTCGTTATAGCGCCGATCGGCCTCTGGTGATTTATTATGAGGCCAAGAAGAAGGAAGTCAAACCGACAGTGGTGATTAAAGTGCCCTCCCCTTTCCCTTACAAGGACGATAAGGCTGTGCCATGGAAATACGATGTTAACATTGTTGCACCCAAAGTTGAAAAGCCAAAGGTTCTGATTGGAGATATTAGCAGAGTAGGACACTTTACCCGCAACGGGAGGTGCTATTTTCCAGAAGTGGCTGAACCAAAGAAAAAAACCATTGACTCGAACCAGAAAGGAAAGGTACCGGTGCATGAGGCTGAGGTAGATGTTGAAATACAATCGGAACCAGAAATTAAAAGATCTGTGAATGAGGATGAAGCTCATGAATTTTTAAAGTTTATCAAGCATAGTGAATATAACATCGTGGAACAGTTGAACAAACAACCGGTGAAAGTCTCAGTGTTATCTCTACCGTTGAGCTCGGAACTGCATCGAAATGCTTTACTGAGAGTGTTAAATCAAGCGTATGTAACGAGCAACGTACCTGTTGAACAGCTTGATAGGTGGGTGAACAACTTGAATGCGGATAATTTCATCTCTTTCAGCGATGACGAAATACCAACAAATGGTAGGGTTCTGTAAAAGCATTGTACATCACGACCGATTGCAAAGGCTATATAATACCGAACGTGCTTATTGATAACGGGTCTGCACTCAATGTCATGCCTTTGGCTACACTGTCCAGGATGCCGGTTGATATGTCTTACCTAAGGCCTTGTCATTCCACGGTAAGGGCGTTTGATGGGACACGACGAGAGGTCATGGGAAAGATCGAGATTCCTCTGGAAGTAGGCCCATGTACATACGATATTGAGTTCCAGGTCATGGACATCGCACCTTCGTATAACTGCCTCTTAGGGAGGCCTTGGATCCATTCCGCCGGGGCAGTTCCTTCTTCTCTCCATCAAAAGGTCAAGTTTGTCATGGATAACCGTTTGATCACGGTCGATGGTGAAGAAGACATTGTTGCGTCTGTCTCTACTGACGCGCCCTACATTGAAGCAAATAAAGATGCAGTAGAATGCTCCTTCCGCTCCTTCGAATTTATCAATGCTACATTTGTTATTGAAGGAAATAAGATTCCTGCACCCAAGTTATCGAAGAATACCAAGATGAGAATCAAGCTGACTGTGGGAAAAGGAGCCCGAGCGAAGAAAGGGTTGGGAAAATACCAGCAAGGAACGGTCAGAGCACTAAAGCCAGTACACCACAAGGCTCGATACGGTTTAAGATTCAAGCCTGACGTGTGACAAAGAAGGAAACAGTTACAGAAAGAGCTAGAAAGGAGGATTGCAAGAGCCTCATGTCGGGAAGTGGAATGGGAGCCCATAATGTATCCGCCCTTGTCGAAAACATTTACATCTGCAGGAATGATATACTGGAAGAGTGATAATTCACGAAACACGTTGTTATCAATTGAAAAGGGCCTTCAGAACTTCAGCATAAACGTCATTGACAAAGTGGATGATGCAGTGGAAGACATTTCAATGATACGCCCTAACCCCCTGGATTTGTTTTGAATAACTGGACTGCCGTGGACCTTCTCGTAGTTTCTAAGTCTTCCCCAAAGTAATGCTCAATGCTCACTTGTTGTATGCCCCTAAGTTGTGGGGGAATCTATTATAAGAGTTTATGTTGGCTATTTAGCTTTTAAATGAACATTAATGAAGATGTATTTTGTCATGGTCTCTCATTCTCATGGGCTTCATATTTATTCCCTCTTCTCATAGCCTGTCTTTATATATATCTCATATCATGCCATAGTATCACGTTTGTAGGTTCCAGTACTCGATGCTCCTCTATAGTTTCTTTTCCATTTACCTTTCAGGTGCTCAGATATCGACGATGTGAACAATCCCGTTACAAGTCCTAAAATCGATTTCGAGCAGGCTATTTGTTTAGGAGAATTCAAAGCTGAGGAAAATGCTGAGGATTATGTCTCATCCCCTGACTTACTGATAATGATAGAACAAGAAGATAAACAGATTTTACCCCATGAAGAATTTGTTGAAGCGGTGAACTTGGGAAACGACGAAGAGAGGCAAGAAGTGAAGATTGGGACCTCCATTTCAGAGCACACCAAACATGATTTGATCGCCTTGCTTCATGAGTACAAAGATGTATTTGCGTGGTCGTATCAGGACATGCCAAGTTTGAACGAGGATGTGGTGGTCCATAGACTCCCACTGAAACCAGAGTGCAAACCCATTCAACAGAAGCTAAGACGTATGAGACCTGAAATGTTGTTAAAGATAAAAGAAGAAGTAAGAAAGCAATTTGATGCTGGCTTCTTACAAGTCTCTAAATACCCAGAATGGGTGGCTAATATAGTCCCAGTACCGAAGAAGGACGGTAAGGTGAGAATGTGCGTAGATTATCGCGATCTGAATCGAGCAAGCCCAAAAGATAATTTTCCCTTGCCACACATCGATACATTGGTAGATAACACTGCATGACATTCATTATTTTCTTTCATGGATTGATTCTCGGGTTATAATCAGATAAAGATGGCTCTCGAGGATATGGAGAAGACTACATTCGTAACGATGTGGGGGACGTTCTGCTACAAAGTAATGCCATTCGGATTAAAGAATGCCGGGGCAACATATCAGAGGGCAATGGTGATGCTGTTCCATGACATGATGCACAAAGAAATAGAAGTCTATGTCGACGATATGATTGCCAAATCTCGAGGGGAAAGAGAGCATGTTGGGAACCTCAGGAAGTTGTTTGAAAGACTGAGAAAATTCCAGCTGAAGCTTAACCCAGCCAAGTGTACCTTTGGGGCTACCTCCGGAAAATTACTGGGCTTCATCGTCAGCGAGAGAGGTATCGAGGTTGACCCAGACAAGATAAAATTCATACGGGAACTACCACCTCCACACACACAAAAAGAAGTCAGAGGATTCTTAGGGAGGTTGAACTATATCGCTCGATTTATCGCTCAACTTACCAACCGGTGCGACCCAATTTTTCGGCTCCTTCGAAAGCACAATCCTGGAGAATGGAACGAGGAGTGCCAAGTGGCTTTCGACAAGATAAAACAATATTTGTCTAATCCCCCGGTGCTAGTACCGCCAACTCCCGGGAGATCGTTAATATTGTATCTGACTGTGTTCAAAAATTCCATGGGTTGTGTACTGGGGCAACATGATGAGTCAGGGAAAAAAGAAAAGGCGATTTACTACCTCAGCAAGAAATTCACGGGGTGCGAAGCGAAGTATCCGTCAATTGAAAAATTCTGTTGTGCTTTGGTCTGGGTGGTTCGAAGGCTCAGACAATATATGCTGTATCATACGACGTGGTTAATTTCAAAATTGGACCCAATAAAGTACATGATGGAATCAGCTGCACTCTCAGGAAGAATGGCATGATGGCAGATCCTACTGTCAGAGTACGACATCATTTACGTGAATCAAAAGTCGGTAAAAGGAAGTGCAATAGCTGACTTCTTAACGACTCAAACAACTGAGGAATACGAGCCATTGAGATTTGATTTCCCTGATGAAGACTTAATGTGCATCACAGAAAGAGAATGTGAGTCGTCGAAAGAGAAATCATGGAAGATGAGCTTTGATGGCACCTCAAATGCATTGGGGCTTGGGGTCGGAGTAGTCTTAGTGTCACCAGGAGGGAATCATTACCCATTCACTGCCAGATTAAATTTCTTCTGTACTAATAACGTAGCGGAATACGAGGCTTGCATCATGGGACTTCGTTCAGCTATTGAACGAGACATCAAAACCTTAGAGGTATACGGAGACTCAGCACTGGTGATTTACCAAATCTGTGGAGATTGGGAAGTGAGAGATTCGAAGTTGGTCAAATATCGTGATCTCGTGGCAGAGTGATCAAAGAGTTTGAAGAAGTAACTTTTAATTACTTCTCACGAGAAGAAAACCAATTGGCTGATGCCTTAGCCACTTTGGCTTCAATGTTCAAAGCAAACCGGGAAACAGAAATAATGCCTCTCCAGATGAGCATATACGAGGCCCCTGCGTATTGTTTTAGCACTGAAAAAGAGGCAGATGGACAGCCATAGTTCCACAATATCTTAGAATATGTCAAAAATCAAAGGTATCCCAAACAAGCAAATGAGAACGACAAAAGAACAATCAGAAGAATGGTTGTGGGATTTGTTCTTGATGGGGACATCCTGTACAAAAGAGGAAAAGATCAAGTGCTCCTGAGATGCGTGGATGATATTGAAGCCAGAAAGGTACTTGAGGAGGTCCATGAAGGAATTTGTGGAACGCATGCCAATGGTTTCACTATAGCTAGGAAGATCATGAGACTCGGTTATTACTGGTTGACGATGGAAAGTGATTGCGTTAATTATGCGCGAAAGTGTCACAAATGTCAAATTTACGGCGATAAAATTCATGCAACACCTTCACCCCTTCATGTCATGACTTCTCCAGTGGCCTTCATGCAACACCTTCACCCCTTCATGTCATGACTTCTCCAGTGGCCTTTCTCTATGTGGGGCATGGATGTTATAGGGCCAATTTCCCCAAAAGCTTCTAACGGACATCGATTTATTTTCGTAGTCATAGATTACTTCACAAAATGGGTAGAAGCCGCTTCGTTTGCTAATGTGACAAAGACCGCGGTTTGCAAGTTCTTAAAAAAGGAGATCATATGTCGATACGGTTTGCTTGAGAGAATCATTTCGGATAACGCCTTGAATCTGAACAACAAGATGATGAAAGAAGTGTGCGAGCAATTTCAAATAAAGCATCATAATTCCTCGCCTTATCGTCCGAAGATGAACGGAGCAGTAGAAGCTGCTAACAAAAATATTAAGAGGATTATTGGGAAAATGACCGAGACATATAAAGACTGGCACGAGAAACTACCGTTTGCCCTATATGCGTATCGCACATGCGTGCGAACCTCCACAGGGGCAACTCCTTTCTCTCTGGTCTATGGAATGGAAACTGTACTGCCCATCGAAGTGGAAATCCCCTCTTTACGAATCTTAATGGAGTCAAAACTAGAAGAATCTGAATGGGTTCAAGCTCGATATGACCAACTGAATCTGATCGAAGAAAAACGCTTGAAAGCAATCTGTCACGGACAGATGTACCAGAAGAGAATGATCACAGCCCATGACAAGAAGGTGCGACCAAGGGAATTTAGCGAAGGAGAACTCGTGTTGAGGAAGATTCTCCCTATACAAAAAGACTTTCGAGGAAAATGGACACCGAATTGGGAAGGACCATATGTCGTAAAGAAGGCCTTCTCGGGTGGAGCTCTGATTCACGCTGAGATGGATGGAAAAGAGGTACCAAATCCAGTGAACTTAGATGTAGTAAAGAAGTACTACGCCTAAAAAAAAAGGATCAAGATGAAAACCCGGAAAGGGCGTCTTGATAAACAAAAAGGTTTAGGATGAAAACCCGAAAGGGCGTCCTAAGGAAGCCGATTTGGGCTCAAAGAGCAAAGACGACTTATGCAGAAGGTCAAAGGGCGAGATATTAATGTTTGAAGCAGTCTCGAAAACTTAAAATCTTCTACACAAGAAGCTGTGCTCGAAAAGATCTAGGATCAAGAAACTTGGAGAAATTCATGCGTTGAATATCTAAAGCATTTGTGACGATTGAACTTGCTTTCCTTTCTTTATAATGCTTTCTTTATTGAACTATTCCTTGTCAATTTTCTTTGCTTATTGCTTTCGGAAATAAATATGAATGTGAGGTATTTCTTTCGTACCTACTTTCCCATTTTCATGCATCTCATGTTTGGTTCATTTAAATGCTAAATAGTGAAATGACATACTTTAAATAAAAGGAATGTTGAGTATTACCTGGATGAGAATTTGGTAAGTACAAGAGCCTCAAAGCAAGAACAAAGTTCAATAGGAGGTAAGAGAGTGATAAACGAGAAACGCAGATTACTCGTAAAACTCGAGGACGGGTACAAAACCTAAAAGGAGGATCAAAGATCGAAGCAACGAATACAGGTCATCCTAAAAGTCGTGACGAAAAGAGATACAGGGCCAACAAATCTAGGGCATATTGCTTAATCATGTAGACATAAAAGCATTTAGGACAAACACGTGCATTTCATGATAACATCGCACATGACACATACAGATACACCAGTGAAGTAAGAAGTTCTGATGATAGCTGTACCGAACCAAGGAGAAAGGAGATATCCGAGTTCCACCAGATGATACGTTTAATTTCTATTTTTCAATTTCTGTTAAAATCAACTCATAATACGAGAAGTGAGATGGGCCTCGGGTTACGCACGCTGAGGTATTTTAATTTCTGTTTTTCAATTCCTGTTAAAATCAGCTCAGAGATGAGTTGGGCCTCGGGTTACGCACGCTGAGGTATTTTAATTTCTGTTTTTCAATTTCTGTTAAAATCAACTCATAATACGAGAAGTGAGTTGGGCCTTGGGTTACGCACGCCGAGGTATTTTAATTTCTGTTTTTCAATTTCTGTAAAAATCAACTCATAATACGAGAAGTGAGTTGGGCCTTGGGTTACGCACGCTGAGGTATTTTAATTTCTGTTTTTCAATTCCTGTTAAAATCAGCTCAGATATGAGCTGGGCCTCGGGTTACGCACGCTGAGGTATTTTAATTTCTGTTTTTCAATTTCTGTTAAAATCAACTCATAATACGAGAAGTGAGTTGGGCCTTGGGTTATGCACGCTGAGGTATTTTAATTTCTGTTTTTCAATTCCTATTAAAATCAACTCAGAGATGAGTTGGGCCTCGGGTTACGCACGCTGAGGTATTTTTAATTTCTGTCTTTAAATTTCCCTTCAAAAATCAACTCATATTGCGAGAGGTGAGTTGGACTTCAGGTTACGCACGCTGAGGTATTTTTTAATTTCCGTTTTTAAATTTCTGTTAAAAAATCAACCCATATTGCGAGAATAAAGAAGCAGTCTGAAAAGTTCGGGTTTCATGAAAGTCCCAGTAGAGCAACGAGTAGATCACAGATACAAATCTCTTCGTGTCCCGAAGTCGTGAGGAAAAGCGAATTGAAGCTACAGGTCATATCTCTTAGAAATAGCAGAACGGATCGAAACAACAGGTTACAGTAGAGTTTGAAGATGTTTGGGGAAGACGAAGACCAATAAGTCGAGGTTCGACCAAGACCGGGCAAAATTGGTTCTTCTATTGTCTTTGCTCTATTCTCGTTTCACGACAATGAGCAAAGAGGGGCAGCTGTAATAACCAAATTTTGCCCGGGCCCATTTAGCCAAAACAAAACCCAAATTAAAAAAAAAAAACCAAAATAGTATTATTATGAAAATCCATTAAAGTGTCTGAACAGTCCCAAAATCTAGCCCAAATTGAATCAGCCCAAACAAAGCCAAACAAATAAACCTAATAGTTGCAGTCCAAATACACAACCAATGAAGCCCAATCACAAAACCCGTCAGACCCACTCCAGCAAATAAAAAAAACCAAAAATTAATAAAGTCCAATGTCCTTTTACAAAATAATTCTGGAGCCCAAATGAAAATAGGCCCGAAACCAACTCCAGCCCAGAAGCCCGACAACCCAACTAGCCCAACCGAAATAGGCCCAAGACTTTCGGAAGCCCTAGGTTCCCCTTCCATCGCCGCCGCGCGTCCCCTACACGCGCGTCACCCCAGCTTCACCCGCGTGACGCCCCAGCTCCCCACGCGCGTCGTGCCCCGTGCCCACGCCCCTGACTCTTCGAGCACCCCCAGGCACCTCGGTCTCGCACGTCTCTGCCCCTTCAATGCCCCTGACGCCTGTAGCTTCCCTAGGCACCTCGGTCTCCACCGTCACCACCATCGACCATCCCCTGCAAACGGAGAAAGAGGAAGCGACAGAGAACAAAGCAAAAAAGAAACCTGCAAATCGGTTATAAAAGAAAGGGGGAAACGTTTTGTATTCTTCTCTTCCCCCCCCAGATGCGTTACCAAAAAATACAAAAACCAAATGCAAAAGTCTTTGTAAATTCGATCATAACAAAATCAAAGTAAATCTTGTAGCAAGGGTTCCCTCCCCGTTTTTACGAACTAAAAGAAAACAATCAGAAATCAAGCAAAAATTACAAGGTTGATTCGGCTTCTTCCTTAGTTTGCTTTATGTTTCTCTCTTCAAATCGCTTTAACGTACATACAAATATTTTTATATACGCTACAGGGATATATATAAAAGAGAAAAAAATGAAATGTTTTACCTGGTCTGAGCACCGCTCGCGGTAGCTTCGCGGCGGACCTGGCCGTATTTGGGGTTAGGGACAAAACCCTAGCACGGGAAATAGAAAAACCACCCTCCCCCTTTTGTTGTAACATAGCAGGATATAACATTTTTTTACAAAATTTTCCCTTTTATAAGCATCGGGAGCGACGACGTTTTAGGCTTGACTAGGTGGCCTCGAAACGATGCCGTTTAACCTCCTTAGGTCCGCGCGTTGACCCGACCCATTAAAGGGGATCCGCGCGTTTTCATCAAGCGGTCTAATTGCTATCCCAGCCCCTCCGTGTTTTTATTATTTTCAACCCCGTTTGTTTCAAATTCTTTTTATTTTTAATTTGGCCCTAAAACTCGCATTTCATCTCAATTCGATCTTACAAGTCTTTAACGGTTTAAATCAAAACGACTCTGTTTTAAAATTTGGTATGATTTCAACTTTAGCCCCTGTCATTTAACGCGCATCTTACTTTAATCCTTTCAGTTCCTTTTTAATTGTTATTTGACCCCTCTTTTATTGTTTATTTTATTTTATCCTTTTTATTCTATTTTTATTATTTTGTATTATTTTAAACGGTCCATATTATTATCTATATACTAGTACACTAACAGTATAAATATATGTCTATTTCTATCATTATTATTTGTTACTTTTATTTAGCTAAGAATTATTTTCATTAGATATTTTTATATATTATATATTTTCAAATCGTATATTGTACAATGTTATATCGTATATTACTTGTGGCTAAAATTTATTTGTGTTATATAATATATTCTATTTATATTGCTTTCATATGTAATTTTATATATTTATTTAAAATCACTATATATTATGTTTATATTGGCTCTATCATGTATGTGTCTTTTTATCTATTATCAAAGCATGCGTTAAATAGGTTTATCTATTTGTTGTTAATTATATTTGTTTATGCTTCATCATGTATTTACAATTACTTTAGCACATGAATTATCACCTAACATATTTTGTGTTATTATCGTTTTACTGCCTATTTTAAATGATAACACATCATAATTGCTTTTAAATAATTTTGTTCAACAATTTATAGAATATGAATATTGGCATGTAATTGTCGTTAAAAATAAAAATTTCCTTTCGCAAAAAAATCAATATCTTTAAAACATTCCTTTAGGAAATAAGGCAATATTCGTGTGTTTAAAAGTTCGAAAGATCACATCCTAACGTGCTGGGTGTTGATTTTTCTGTTCGACTAAATATTCAAATACCCTTCTTCACGCGATTTGAAGATCAAAGATGATCTCGACGTCAGAGTATAAAGGCGTCATATCCTAACGTGCTGGGTATGACAATCTTATTCTTTTGAAACGAGTTAATTTTGAGATTCAATCCCGATTCAATTAACCCATTCTTTTAATTCTTTTTACCCTAAATATTTTCAAGTTTTCAGCATGGGGACATTGATCAATCAATTTGGTACCAATTTTGGGCGTTGCGAGGGTGCTAATCCTTCCTCGCACGTAACCGACGCCCAAACCCATTTTCTCGAACACTCGTAGACCAAAAGCTCTGTTTTAATAAACTAAAATGTTTTTTTATTAAAACAAGGTGATCCGGTCACACCTCGAATAAAAGATCGGTGGCGACTCCCTATTTTTAAAAGTCGATTCCCGTTTTTCAAAAAATGGTTACGACACTACTAGCTTGCCAATTTTAGGTAAAGAGTGTGAGCTTTTTTAAGCTAAAAAAATGTTCAGAATTACTGCAAAACATACCCAACAACATAATTTAAGCAAGAGCATACTAAGGCACAATCACAACCATATATTCATCAAATCAGAATAATGTATCCATGCTTCATTATCTTATAAGTCTAGCATATACTCTTACATGCATTTACACACATCATAACTCATATATATAAGTCAAATAATGATATTTGACAACTTAAGATTATGAAACATAAAAGTGGAATCTATCACCACACATTGGATAAATGAATCTCCATCACATCAATGACTCAAGGAGTCTAATGTATCCCAAAAAAGTAGCATTAAGCTAAAAACTCTCCAACACATCAGGATGTCCCGATGAATGGAGTTTAGCTCGACATTCCCTTATCTCTACAACTTGTCTCAGGGTCTCAATGCCTAAATTAAAAAGTACAAAGGTGAGTACTCACAATTCTTTGGCATGCCAACTGTCGAAACCATTTTTATTTTAGGTTTGAAAAAATGGGGTCGACTTTAAAAATGTGATGTGGAGTCGTCACCGATCTTTTGTTCAAGTGTAATCGGATCACCTCATAAAAATTTTATTGGTCTAAGGAATTAAATAAAAAGGGTTCGGGAGTCGGTTAAACACGAGGAAGGGTTAGCACCCCCATACGCCCCAGAACGGGTACCAAATCAATTAATTAGTGTCCTTGTGTTGAAAACTTGAAAATATTTAAGGTATAAACTTTTAAAGAAGGTTAATTTATATTGAATTTGAATCTCAAGATTAGCTCGTTTTGAAGGAAAAAAATATCATACCCAGTATGTTAGGATATAACACGTTTATACCTCGACACCGGGATCATCTTTGATCTTCAAAACATGCAATTAAGAAGGGTATTTGGCTATTTGGTTGGACGGAAAATTGACACCCAGTACGTTAGGGCATAATTTTCCAACCTTCCAAACGCACAAATATTGCCTTATTTTGAAAAAAAAAATTTAAAAACACGATCTTAAACTCGGCTCAAAATGCATTTTAAACGAAATGGAACATTTAGTAGAAACTTGAATACATTAGAATTCGAGGTATAATACAATGATAAGGTGCATAAACATTAATCATGAAATATACACAAGTTAAATATCATATTAACAACAAGCTATAAAATATAACTATTTTTAAAGAAGGTTAATTTATATTGAATTTGAATATCAAGATTAGCTTGTTCCGAAGGAAAAAAAAAATCATACCCAGTACGTTAGGATATAACACGTTTATACCTCGACACCGAAATCATCTTTGATCTTCAAAACATGCAATTAAGAAGGGTATTTGGGTATTTGGTTGGACGGAAAATTGACACCCAGTACGTTAGGGCATAATTTTTTGACCTTCCAAACGCACAAATATTACCTTATTTAAAAAAAAAAGTTTTTAAATACCAATCTTAAACTCAGCTCAAAATGTATTTTAAATGAAATGTAACATTTAGCGGAGACCTGAATCCATTAGAATTTGTAATATAAAACAACAACAAGTAGCACAAGTATAGCGTTAAGCACGAAATAACATACAAACTCCATATTGTGCAAATGGACAGAATTATAGAAATAATTTAACGCAAAAATATACAATACGATAATATGTAACAATATATAAAAAATGTTGTAAAAAAATATGATCTTTCAAATTAATAAATTATATACACTAAATTTAAAATAGAAAAACATATATATATATATATATATATATATATATAAGCAAATTTTAAAAGAAACTAAATTTACATATAGATAGGTTTAAGAGAAAATATGTACATAAAATAATGTGAGAATCAACAATTTGTACAAAATGATAATATATAATTGTAATACAAGGAATAAAAACATTTAAATGAAAAAAATAAAACAAATTAAGAATTATAGATTCAATTTCCACAACGATTTCATTAAAAAAACTTTAATAATAGCTAAACTTGATACTATAAAAGGTTATGAGAAAAAAAACAAAAATTAAGGCTTAATTGAAATAAAAATATAATTAGAGGGCTAATTTATAAATAAGCAAAATTATTTACATAGAATCGAGGATCTGATTGAACTTCGCATAAATAACCAAGGATCGAATTAGCAAATATTATGAAATTAAAACGCAGCACATGGATTGGATTAAATTGAAACAATGTAAAACTACAGGGTAAGATTAAAAAAGAAAAACAAAAAAATAGGGCCGAATTGCAATAAGCCTTAAAAGCAGAGGGACCTCACGCGCAAATAAACCCTTTATCGCAAACGTACGGATCCTGAGGGAAGATGGGTCGGGTCGGATCGGTCAGGCCTATACGACACCATTTTAGAGCCACTGAAACAGGCCCTAAACGGTGCCGTTTCATACGTTTCAATAAAACTAAAAATTAAAACCTGATTCCTAGTTATTCAGCCACCTAAAACAGAAAGAAAAAACTTAATCCCTCTCCTAATCTTCTCCTTAATCCGCCGCCACAAAAAATAGTCGTCGGAGGCCATCCGACTGCCATGCGCTTCAGAAATTGGTGATGGCGTTGGATGAAAGCTGAATATAGCCCCCTTTTGCACCTATACTCGAAAGTACTACCATCTTCACACCCAAATCCCCCTTTCAACTTCGATTTCGATGAAGTGTAGAGGAATCCGGCGACGTCGATGGCGATAAACAGGTAAATATTTCTTTACTGTCTTTCTTTCGCATGCAATAGATAAACATAAAAGGGCAAAAAAAAAACTTAATGAGTAAAAGGAAATCTCAGAATCACCTTCTAATCTTTTTTTTTATATGTCTATGTATTCTGCTTAAAAACAGTATGTGTGTAAGATCGTGGAGAAGAACCTTATAGTGGTTTGTTTCGGTCCTTTTAAAGGCTGAAATCGAAAAATCAAAAATAAAACTACAATCGTTCCTTTCTTGTTTTTCTTGCTGTGCTGGTTGTTTGTTGTTTTCGCAGGTACGGAGCAGACGTGGCTTGCACGAAGGCCGTACGAGCGGATGTGGCAAGCGTGTGAGGGGAAGAGCTGTTTGCGGCGCTGCTGTAGGGCTAGGTCTTAGGGTTTCAAATTCTGAAACCAAAATTTGGGCCACATGGGCTGTTCTAAACATTGGGCTGTTAAGCTAGGCTTTAAATTAAAATTGGTATTTGGGTTTAGTGCAATTGGGTAGGCTGATTTGGGTTTTAAAAAATGTAATGGACATGGACTTTAATTATTTGGTTTTGGTTTTTTATTTATTTGGTTAATAGGCCGGGCAAATTTTGGGCCCTACAACTGCCCCTCTTTGCTTATTGTTGTGTAACGAGAATAGAGCAAAGACTTTAAAAGGGGGCCAAATTTGCCTAGTATTGGCTTCTTGGCACTTCTATCGGTGCTTTTCTTCTTTGAATTCCATCCTACTGCATCTTCAGGGGCCCGAGAACTAACGCTTCAATTCCAGACTTGTAGCTTTAATCTGCCTAACTGTAACCTTAAGGAGAAGGGATTTGTAGTCTCAACCTACTCCACTGGAACTTCGAGATGATGAAAATCAGAAAGAAGAGATTTGTAGCTTCGATCTTCTCACTGAAACTTCTCGGAAATAAAGGTTGATCCTCAATAACCTTCGATCTGCTTCGCTCAGGAAGGCAAGATCTGATGTCTTCGATCTGCTCCTGCAACTTCAGGATTGCCATATCTGCTATCTTCGATCCGCTTCGCCCAGGAAGGCAAGATCTGATGTCTTCGATCTGCTCCTGCAACTTCAGGATTGCCAGATCTGCTATCTTCGATCCGCTTCGCTCAAGAAGGCAAGATCTGATGTCTTCGATCTGCTCCTACAACTTCAGGATTGCCAGATCTGCTATCTTTGATCTGCTCCACTGCAAACTCAGGGAGTCAAGATCTGATGTCTTCGATCTGCTCCTGCAACTTTAAGATTGCCAGATCTGCTATCTTCGATTTGCTCCTGCAACTTCAGGATTGCCAGATCTTCTATCTTCAATCTGCTCCACTGTAAACTCAGGGAGATAAGATCTGATGTCTTCAATCTACTCCTACAACTTCAGGATTGCCAGATCTGCTATCTTCGATCCGCTTCACTCAGGAAGGCAAGATCTGATGTCTTCGATCTGCTCCTACAACTTTAGGATTGCCAGATCTACTATCTTCGATCCGCTTCGCTCAAGAAGGCAAGATCTGATGTCTTCGATCTACTCCTGCAACTTCAGGATTGCCAGGTCTGCTATCTTCGATCCGCTTCGCTCAGGAAGGCAAGATCTGATGTCTTCGATCTGCTCATGCAACTTCAGGATTGCCAGATCTGCTATTGATAAACCGTAAAAGTAACATATTTTAATCCCATATTTAGCATACTTTTGGATGATTTATCCCTTGATTTCTATAAAAAGGTGCTCTTAATCCTTTCTTTTCATGTCTTATACTCAGGAAAGCACCGGAGGACGGAAAGAACAAGAAACAGGCCTAAAACGGACCAAATTGGGCCAAAGTGGAAATCGACACGGCCTGGACTTAAGCCTACACGACCGTGCCTCCCTGATAAACTAGAACACGGCCTGATCCCGATTCACACGGCCGTTCCTCATTAAAGAAATCCAAACACGGCCTAAAGACGATTCACACGGGCGTGTGCCATGGCCGTGTCCCTATCGCTGGAAAGAAGAGTTTCACTCGGAAAAGGATATTTAGAGGCAAAGAAACCTATTTCGAAAGCCTATATAAACCCCCTAAGTATAACCTAAAGGGGGGCGGTTAGCTAGGCCAAGGAGCCATGCCGAAAAGGTCAGATTTGTGGGAAACACTCGAAGATAGCCAGTTGATCCATCTCAAGAAGCCAGAATTCTACTCAAGACGGCAGATCTCTCCTTCAATTTCTTCAGGGGATTTTAGGGATTTCTTATGTTTTGTTTTATCTTTTCTTCTGAGATGTTTTCTTTTATTATTATGAACTAAACCTTCAGATACCTGAAGGGGATGAAACCTAAGACGGATCTTGTTATTGTTTTCTGAACTATATGATAAATACTTGATTTGTTCTTAATTATGTGTTCTTAATTTTTGGGTTGATATTTTCGGGATATTAATTCAAGTATGATGTGCTTAGGTGGAGGAATAAAAGTCTCTGCTTAAGTGTAGATCTAGCATTATTAAGCGGAGTTGATCGCACGCCTAGAGATAGGGTGACGAGATTTTGCCGGATTAGGGTGAAACCTAATATGGGAGTCCATAGATCGAGTTAATGCGATTCTAGGGGTTTTAATTAGAAAGAGATTTCAATTAATCAACCTAGGGTTAGACGTTATTCGCCTCGAGAGAGGGTTTAATATAACTTAGGGAATCTTACGGATCAAGTCAAGTGAATACATCGTCTGGTTTAGTGTTAGATAGTAAGTGAAGTCTAGGTGGATTCTTACTAAGGGTATCGTCTTAATCAACTGAGTTTTTCCAACAGTATTTCCCCAATTCATTCTTTTTGTCTGTGCGTCTTTAGCTTAGTAGTTAGTTAAATTTAGATTAAACAGCAACTTCACTTATTTTAGGCTAGATAATAGAAAGAAAGTTAGTATTAGTACTTTTAGTTCCTTTGGGTTCGACATTCCGGTCTTGCCTTAACTATACTACTGTTCGATAGGTGCGCTTGCCTCAAAATCGTTGTCAGAGTTAGTTTCCAGGTTCGATCGTTCTCATTATAAATTTAAAACTCTGAATTCGACGATCAAGTTTTTTGGCGCCGTTGCCGGGGAACTAAAATATTAAGAAAGCTCTATTTTTATTACTTTAGCCATTATTTTTATTTTCCGCAATTTACTTGTATTTTAGGTTAAATTTTGATTTTGCTAAATTTTCATTCTTTCTTTTCTCTAGCAAGTACCTCTAGTTTATGACTAGAAGGAACCTAAGAGGACCATTAGTATACGACAGTGATATTGAAGCTACCGCTCGCAGAAATTGCAGAGAAATTAGGCGAGCCCTAAATTACACAGAAGAAGAGCGAGAAGGCAGATCCAATCCTACTGAAGGGATGAACGAGAATAATCTACCACCATAAGATGTGGCAGAAAATAATGCTCCGCGTAGCTAAACCTCATTTAACAGGAGCAGAATTGAGTATTGTTAGGCCTGCTATAGCTGCTAATAGTTTTGAATTAAAGCCTAACACTATACAAATGATTCAATAATTTGTTCAATTTGATGGTTTACACGACGAAGACCCAAATACTCATATAGCAAATTTTTTAGAGTTCTGTGATACCTTCAAAATAAATGGCGTTTCTGATGATGCCATACGTCTTCGGTTATTTCTCTTTTCATTAAGGAATAAAGCCAAACAGTGGTTAAACTCGTTACCACGAGGGTCAATCACTACATGGGATCAAATGACTGAAATATTTTTATTAAAATATTTCCCACTGGCCAAAACGGCCAAATTACGGAATGATATCTCTTCTTTTGTGCAGATGGATTTAGAGACATTATACGACGCATGTGAGAGATACAAGGATCTCTTGAGAAGGTTTCCACACCATAGTTTACCCTTGTGGCTCCAAGTCCAAACTTTCTATAACGGTGTGAACCCCTCAACGAGGCAACTAATTGATTCAGCCGCCGGTGGAACCCTGAACAACAGAACTCCTGAAGCAGCCTACGAGTTTATTGAAGAGATGTCACGAATAACTATCAGTGGTAGGTTACAAGGACAAAACTGACAAAATCAACCAGAGTTTTTAACCTCGACGCAGTAACCATGCTATCAACACAGGTAGAGATGATGAATAAAAAGTTTGATAATTTGTATTCTTCGCAGGTACATCCATTAATGCAGTGCGACACAAGTGGAACTGTGGCGAATCCTGAGTACCCACCCTACCAACCGGGCACAGAAAGCGAACAGATGAACTATATAGGTAATAATTTCAGATCTAATAATAACCCGTATAGTAATACTTATAATCCAGGTTGGAGGAACCACCAAAATTTTTCATGGGGAGGTCAAGGAAATCAAGGAAACCAAAGACAACAACCTCCTCAAAATTTCCAAAACTAGCCCTATCCACAGGAAAAGAGGCCGAACCTCGAAGAGATGCTGACAAAATTCATGGCGGCCACAGAAACCCTTCTCCAAAAAACCGAGACAACGCTCGATAATCAACAAGCATCAATCAAAGGTATTGAGAGCCAAGTTGGAGAACTTACTAAGTCAGTTGGACAACTTACTAAGATAGTTTCTGAAATTCGATTAGAGATTTCCGAGCGACCGCAAGGGCGTCTACCAAGCAACACTGAGATTAACCCAAAGGAGCAATTTCACTCGGAAAAGGATACTTAGGGGCAAAGAAATTTAGTCAAAAGCCTATATAAGCACCCTAATGTAACCTAGAAGGGACGGTTAGCTAGGCCAAGGAGCCGAGCCAGTGAGGTCAAATTTGTGGAGAATCACTCGAAGATAGCCAGTTGATCCATCTCAAGAAGCCGAAATCATACTCAAGACGGAGGATCTCTTCTTCAATTCCTTCAAGGTGTTTTAGGGATTTCTTATGTTTTGTTTTATCTTTTCTTTTGAGATGTTTTCTTTTATTATTATGAACTAAACCCTGAAATACCTGAGGGGATGAAACCTAAGATGAATCTTGTTATTGTTTTCTGAACTATATGATAAATATTTGACTTGTTCTTAGTTATGTGTTCTTAATTCTTGTGTTGATCTTTCCGGGATATTAATTCAAGTATGATGTGCTTAGGTGGAGGAGCAAAAGTCCCTGCCTAAGAGTAGATCTAGCATAATTAAGCAGAGTTGATCACGCGCCTAGAGATAGGGTGACGAGATTTTGCCAGATTAGGGGGAAACCTAATATGGGAGTCCATAGATCGAGTTAATGCAATTCTAGGGGTTTTAATTAGAAAGAGATTTCAATTAATTAACCTAGGGTTAGACGTTATTCGCTTCGAGAGAGGGTTTAATATACATTAGGGAATCTTACGGATCAAGTCAAATGAATAAATCGTCTGGTTCAGAGTTAGATAACAAGTGAAGTCTAGGTGGACTCTTCCTTGGGTGTCGTCTTAATCAATTGGTTTTCCTTCCAAGCTATTTTCCCAAATTCATTCTTCTTTGTCTTTGCATCTTTAGTTTAGTAGTTAATTAATTTAGATTAGATAAATAAATCTCTTTATTCTTAGGCTAGATAATAAAAAGAGAGTTAGTATTAGTACTTTTGGTTCCTTTGGGTTCGACATTCCGGTCTTGCCTAAACTATACTACTGTTTGATAGGTGCGCTTGCCTTAAAAATCGTTGTCATAGTTGGTTTCTAGGTTCGATCATTCTTATTTATAAATTTTAAGACTTTGACATCGTGAAAACAACGATCAAGTTTTTGGCGCCGTTACCGAGGAACTAAAATATTAAGAAAGCTTAATTTTTATTACTTTAGCCATTTTTATTTTTTGCAATTTACTTTTATTTTTTTAGTCTATTTTTATTTTTGCTAATTTCTTTCTTTCACTCCTTTCAGGTACCTCTAGTTTATGACTAGAAGGAACCCGACAGGACCCCTACTTTACGACCGTGATATTGAAGGTACCGTTCGTAAAAATCGTAGAGAGATAAGGCGAAGCTTAAACTACATAGAAAAAGAGCAAGAAGCTGAAATTAATACTACAAAAGTGATGGCCGAACATCATGCTCCACGCACTATGTATGATTATGCTAAACCTAGTTTAACAGGGACTGAGTCTAGTATTGTTAGGCCTACTATTGCTGCAAATAATTTTGAACTGAAACCTAACACTATACAGATGATACAACAGTTTGTTCAGTTTGATGGTTTGCAGGATGAAGATCCTAACACACACTTAGCGAATTTTCTAGAATTCTGTGATACCTTCAAGATAAATGACGTTTCTGATGATGCCATCCGTCTTCGGTTATTTCCCTTTTCTTTGATGAATAAAGCCAAACAGTTGTTCATTCTCTTCCACGAGGATCAATCACTACATGGGACCAAATGACCGAAAAATTTTTATTAAAATATTTTCCACCAGCCAAAACGGCCAAATTAAGGAATGATATCTTTTCTTTTGTGCAGATAGATTTAGAGACACTTTATGATGCATGGGAGAGATACAATGATTTGTTGAGAAGGTGCCCACTTTATGATGCATTGGAGAGATACAAGGATTTGTTGAGAAGGTGCCCACACCACGGATTACTATTGTGGCTACAGGTCCAAACTTTTTACAATGGTGTGAACCCTTCAACACGACAATTAATCGATTCAGCTGCCGGCGGAACCTTGAACAACAAAACTCCTGAAGCAGCCTACGAGTTTATAGAAGAGATGTCACTGAATAACTATCAATGGAAAGTTACAAGGACAAGGCCAGCCAAAGCAGCCGGAGTTTTCAACATTGATGCAGTAACCGCGTTATCAAATCAAGTAGAATTGCTACATAAAAAATTTGATAGTTTCTATGGTTCTTCGCAGGCACATCCAGTAATGTAGTGCGACACAAGTGAAGGAGTGGCGAATCCTGAGTACCCACCTTACGGACAAGGCATGGAGAGCGAGAAAATGAACTATATGGGTAATAATTTTCGATCTAACAATAACCCTTATAGTAATACTTATAATTCAGGTTGGAAGAACCACCCCAATTTCTCATGGGGCGGTCAAAGAAATCAAAGGCAACAACCTTCCCAAAACTTCCAACAACAGCCTTACCCACAAGAAAATAAGCCAAACCTTGAAGAGGTGCTAACAAACTTCATAACAGCCTCAGAAACACGTTTCCAAAAGGTAGAAACAAAACTTGAGGCATTGTCACAAGAATTCAAGGATCAATTCGGGCAACTTGCTAAGCAGATTTTTGAGAGACCACAGGGGAGACTACCAAGCAACACCGAGACTAACCCAAGGGAGCAAGTTCAAGCCATAACAGCTCAAGATAGTGAAGGGTTAGACGCGCCTAATTCAGAACAAAAGAAGGTGGTAGAAGAAGATATGGTTGAGGTAAATAACAAGCCGAAACCGATAATCAAAGAGTACAAACCTCGCATACCATATCCCCAAGCAATAATGAAAGACGACACAGAGGAACAGTTCAGTAAGTTTCTTAAACTTTTAAAGAAATTACATATTAACTTACCCTTTCTTGAAGCTCTTTCACAGATGCCAGATTCCAGGAAATTTTTAAAGAAGGTAGTGACGAATGAGTGAAAGATAGACGAGGAATCACATGTGGAACTGAACGCAGTGTGCTCAGTAATGTTGCAAAATAAACTACTACAAAAATTGAAAGATCCAGGGAGTTTTACAATTCCATGCTTAATTGGTAGTTAAACTATTGATAATGCGTTAGCTGATTTAGGGGCAAGCATAAATGTAATACCTTATAAATTGTTTAAACAACTAGGTCTAGGGAAACCCAAACAAACTAGGATGAGCATTCAATTAGCTGATAAAACTATTAGAGTTCCTAGGGGTATAATTGAAGATGTACTTGTGAAAATTGATAAATTCGTATTCCCAGTAGGCTTCGTCGTTTTAGACATGGATAAGGACAACACAATCCCTCTAATTTTAGGAAGACCATTCTTAGCAACTGCCAGAACTAAAATCAACATTGATGCAGGAGAACTTATACTCTGTCTAGGTGACGAGACAGTCACTCTTCAAGCCCTCGATTCAACTAGAACACCGAATAGCCAAGGTGAGAAAGTCAATTCTATTGATAACCATTCAGTTAACCCTTCTTTTCAGGAAACACCACAGCATGATCCCGATCCTGAACCCTATGCCAACAAAGAAATAACTCATGAGGAACAAAAGATTCAGATCGATGAACTAGAAGAAGGGAAGACACACATTAAAAAAGAACTAGGGATACCCAAAACAGAACCAAAGCCACCCTACGAGACACACAAGTTCAAAATTGGAGATCAGGTACTATTAGACAAAGCAGACCCACGAATATCTCCACTTGATCCTAACACAAGCAAGGAAAGCCCTTTCAAAGTAATCGATGTTTTTCCATACGGAATAGTCGAAGTAAGTAACCCTATGTTCGGCACTTTGAAAATAAATGTTACCCGTCTTAAACCTTATCATAATAATGGAACTGCTAACACAAGGAAGGACTTTCAACTCCTCAAACCACCATAAATATACAAATGAGAGGAGAGTCTAGCTTAAGACTATAAACGAGCGATTCTCGGGAGGCAACCCGAGTACTAACCCCATTAACTTTTACATTTTTATTTTTTATTTATTCTGTTTTATTCTACCTATTATCTTCCTTTTTAGCACCTAACTATAAACTAACTAAGTGCAGATTTCCAGGCCACACGTCCTCGCACATGGCCGTGGCCGTGGCCGTGTGGACCTCAAGAATCTCCGTACTGACATGGCAGAAGCGGTACATGTCAGAGCAAATAAAATCTTCGAAGTCACGGACTCCAACCACTACACCATGGGCACCGACAAAACCTCACAACCGTGCGATACGGCCATGGTCGACACTGTCTGATAACACACGGGTGTGACAAACGGAGCACGGGCGTAGGAGAAACGAACGAAGCCCACCACGGCCATGCGATATGGCCGTGTGAGACACCACGCTTACAAGACACGGGTGTGTGAATGTACCTGACTTGAAATTCTATTTAAACCAACCACCTCCCCCCTCTTTTCACCCATTCAACCCATTTAGTTTCTCTTTCCTTTCTCAACCCTCTCCCTACTCTTCATCCCTAATCTCTTGACACAACCACCGAGCTACACCACTCCAATGTCGAAGAAACGGTGGAATCCCAGCACAGTCTTCCTCATGGAGACCTATTTACATAAGTTCATGCCGGCCGCTTCATCCACTCGACAAGCCAAGGGTCTTTGAGACCATTTATCTTTTGTTTTACTTTTATCTTCTCTTTTATTTTCCTTCTCTTTGACTATCTTATGCTCAATTTAGTTTATTTTAATTTAGTTTCTTAGTGTCAGGTTCTTTAGGCTGCTAGGGAATCACGCCTTGGGAATCACGACCACCACATCCGCAGCCTTAGAGGTCACACCCACCTCGCGAACCACCTAACAATAAGGACTCTTCGGTCCATTCATCTTTCATTTTAATTTTATTTACATTACTATTTTCTTTCTTTTTATCTTTCTTGTCTTTAATTATATATTTACTTTATGTTAAACGTGTCTTAAGAATTCCTGGCTAATTCTCTACGAGCTCCCCAATTTCTTCATCTAGCGAGAGCTCGGAAGCAGCCACCACCCCTATCGACTTCCAACTCCAGGAAACCATCCAAATTCAGAAAGTCTCACCTCCCTCTCTCTCTCTTAAAATGTATATTTATCTTTGTACATTGAGGGCAATGTACAACTTAAGTGTGCGGGGGTGAATAGTTATTTCAAGAAAGTGCCTAACTTTCTTCATTATTCTCAAATCCCTGAATTATACCTTGTTCTAAAGTAAGTTTCTCATATTATGATTAGAATGAAATTTCCCCGATATATGATTTTTATTGATATGTTTTAGATTAAGTCATTGATAATTGTGCATTGATGATTAAATTTGAAAGATACTAGAGAATCAAGCATGATAAGTCTATTTTTCAGAATAAAATTTTTTTTTAGGTTGTCTACCTGAATCTGAATGTTACCTTGAAGTTTGAATTTTACAAGGTTGATATCAAACACCCATAATTTTTATGAGACTTTGAGCCTATTAGAGCATATATTCTTTTTCGTGCTCACTTTATTGATTATGAGTGTGTCAACATTGATTGGTTATTCTAGAACTCGCATCAATTATACATGTCAAGACCACACCTTTGATTTGATATACAGAAATGATAAAGGCACCTAGGTTTTAACCCACTCACTCCACTAAAAGCCTACCTTCATAATTAACCCCTAGTGAACCCCTTTTAATCCTAACAACCTTTTTATTGACTCACCCACTAATATTAACCCAAAACCCTTTATATTTGTTATCACCATTCCTTTTTACTACCCTTATGTCGAGATTTGATTTGATCAGTTGCCTGACTATGATCTTTATTTCAAGTAGTTGAATTAATCCTTTATTATATATTTGACTTGTTCTTAAAAAAAAAACAAAGTATATTCAGTATTTGTTCTATGCAATTGAGCTTATACGTTTAAAACTCCACATATTGAAGAAGAAGCTCGTATTAGAGTATTAGTAGTAAAATTTTTCATTTGATGTAATTACTTATTATTAGTTCGGTAATTTGGCAGGTCAATCTCGATTCTAACCTTCTAATTCAGCCTTTATCCACACCTTTAACCCAAGCCCCATTACAACCCTATTAAAGACCTTTTGATTTGTGTATCATCTCATATTATAGTGGTGGAGATTTGATTTTCATGCAAGCTTATGGGATTAACTCTTCATGTTTGACTTTTGAGTGCTTAATTCCGAACCTTAAACACTTCGAGTGATTTGAGTGAATCTTTAGTGAGGATGTTAATTCTTATCGATTTTGAATCAGAGGTAATTATTCAGGTAAAGGGAAACACCTATGTTTTCATACTATAAAAATTATGACTTTAATTGTTTGAATCTTTAGGACTCTTTGAGTTGAATTATCCATGTATAAATTACCTTTGAATTATGATGAAACATTATTGATGAATATTATGAATCAAGGAAGTTTGTTTTAACTATGAGTTGAGAATTTTGCTTGAGGATAAGCAAAAGCTTAAGTGTGGGTGTATTTGATAAACCGTAAAAGTAACATATTTTAAACCCACATTTAGCATGCTTTTGGATGATTTAAGCCATGAATTGTGTAATTTGGTGCTCTTAATCCTTTGTTTTCATGTTTTATACTCAGGAGAGCACCCAATGACGAAAAGAACGGAAAACGGGCCCAAAACGGAGTAAATGGGCCATATCACAAAATCCACACGGCCTGGGCCAAGACCACACGATCGTGCCTCATTAAAAGTCCGAACACGGCCTAGCCACGACTCACACGAGCGTGTGCCATGGCCGTGTGCCTGTCGTGGAGAAGAGCAATTTCACTCGGAAAAGGATACTCAGGGGCAAAGAAACCTATGTCAAAAGCCTATAAGCACCCTAAGTATAACCTAGAAGGGGGCGGTTAGCTAGGCCAAGAAGCCGAGCCAGAGAGGTCAGATTTGTGGAGAATCACTCGAAGATAGCTAGTTGATCCATCTCAAGAAGCCAGAATTATACTCAAGATGGAGGATATCTCCTTCAATTCCTTCAAGGAGTTTTAGGGATTTCTTATGTTTTGTTTTATCTGTTCTTTTGAGATGTTTTCTTTTATTATTATGAACTAAACCCTCAGATACCTGAGGGGATGAAACCTAAGATGAATCTTGTTATTGTTTTCTGAACTATATGATAAATATTTGACTTGTTCTTAATTATGTGTTTTTAATTCTTGTGTTGATATTTTCGGGATATTAATTCAAGTATGATGTGCTTAGGTGGAGGAGCAAAAGTCCCTGCCTAAGAGTAGATCTAGCATAATTAAGCAGAGTTGGTCGCGTGCCTAGAGATAGGGTGATGAGATTTTGCCAGATTAGGGTGAAACCTAATATGGGAGTTCATAGATCGAGTTAATGCAATTCTAGGGGTTTTAATTAGAAAGAGATTTCAATTAATCAACCTAGGGTTAGACGTTATTCGTTTCGAGAGAGGGTTTAATATACATTAAGGAATCTTACGGATCAAGTCAAATGAATAAATCGTCTGGTTCAGAGTTAGATAACAAGTGAAGTCTAGGTGAGCTCTTCCTTGGGTGTCGTCTTAATCAATTGGTTTTCCTTCTAAGCTATTTTCCCAAATTCATTCTTCTTTGTCTTTGCATCTTTAGTTTAGTAGTTAATTAATTTAGATTAGATAAATAAATCCATTTATTCTTAGGCTAGATAATAAAAAGAGAGTTAGTATTAGTACTTTTAGTTCCTTTGGGTTCAACATTTCGGTCTTGCCTAAACTATACTATTGTTCGATAGGTGTGCTTGCCTCAAAAATTGTTGTCATAGTTGGTTTCTAGGTTTGATCATTCTCATTTATAAATTTTAAGACTTTGACATCGTGAAAACAACAATCAGCATGAATACAGAATGTCATGAGAATGGTCTTTTTACAAAGATTAGGATGCAATGATTGGAATGAATCAAATGTCCCTAAATAGATGTGTCTTATAGATGTCATTTGTATGAATGCAGAATGCCATGAGATTGATCTCTTTTTAAAATTTTAAGGCGTCATCGCTCATTGTTTATTAAGGCTTTATCACTGATGTATTATGCTGCCATCTTGTTTGGCTGGTATTCTCAACAGAAAACCCGAAAAAATGATTATGTCTTGCTAAACAAATTTACCCCACTGTAACTTCAGGGCTCATCTCATTCGGACTTAGGGGTTTAAGATCTGAATCTTTTCCCATCCATCCCCTTGCGACTTCAAAATGTAGGATTTGTTTCTTCTTCAATCCATCACATTGCTATTCAAAGGTATAGGATCTGTATCAGCTTCTATCCCACTATAACTCAGGGGTATAGGATCGTAACTTGTTCCATCAACTGATCACTCCCTGGGTGACCCAACCAGATGTGTATGCATGATGCTTGCATGGATGTAGAATATCATTTTTTCTCGTGAATGATTCCTCTTTTGCACATGGGTTAACATAGACCATTTTCCGTCTAGATTGTATTACTGACTATATCTTGTCATTTGTTCAACCACCATTTTTGACAAAAATCCGAAGAGATAACCTTAATTTAGACTCAAATATTTCCGACCCTTAAGCTTGGTGAATTCTAAACAATAATCTTGTTTTAGGTTCTTGTATTATTTAGAAGTTCCCAGAGTAATATGCGAAACTTCTTTTGTGAAAGTGTTATTAGTCCACTAATCATTATTTCAATGCAAAATGCCTGAAAAAGATCATAACCATGGACAAAAAAGAAATTAATTTGGGAGCATAGCTCGAAACAAATAAGTTAAGCAAAGATAGCAATCGCAATCAAGAAGGAAATTTATTGTGAACATATTTTGAAAAGAATAATATAATCACAAATAACAAATTTAGCATGAGTAAACTGGAAACCAGGTGCCCCAGATATCACAGCCTAAGCTTCTTTGTTCCAACTTCTTGAGGACCATTTTAAGTTCAATATGTGTTTAGGGTATCCGTAGTACTTTGTCGATGACCCAAGACGTAGCATACTTCTTCACTGTTAATTTAAGTATAGCAAGACTACTGTATGCCCCACTTTCGAATAAAATTTGAGCCGCCCTTTTCGAGTTTTCAACTCAAATCCCCTTTGGTCTCAAGGCGCCCTTTGCGGGTTTTCGTCTTGGCCTCTCTTTTTTCTTTCTTCTCTTGATTGAATTTTTCATTTCATTTTTTTTCATTTTTTTTTCATTTATCATTTTTTTCAATTTTTTTAACCTCAAGGCGCCCTTTGCAGGTTTTCACCTTGGCCTCTCTTTTTAGATGAAATCTGAACTCCCTGGCTTGAGCATGTCCTTGCCATCCATCTTGGTCAAAGTTAATGATCTTCTAGAACTAGCCTTCTTCACCACCTAAGGTTTTTCAAATTTGGCAATTACTTCTGAAGTCCTTTTGGATGAGAAGAATCTTTCTTAATGCCAGGTTCCCATCATGAAATTCTCATGGGCGAACCTTTTTGTCATAAGCCCGTATCATCTGTTTTTGGTACATTTTACCATGATGAATACTTTCAATCAAGCTTACTGGAGACATTATGCTTTATCCAATTCTTAATTCAATCAAAGCTTGGAGAAAAGGAATCTTAACTTCCAATAATTGCTTCTCTTTCATAAACCAATGGGAAAGATACCCCGGTGAAGGTCCTGGCCAACGTTCAAGAAACATAGAGCGTAAATGGTAACTTCTCTATGCCAACCTTTACAAGTCTCAGTCATTTTTCAAAAGATTTTGAATGGTTTTTTGGCTGCCTTTGCTGCACTAATATGGTGTTTGATCTTTGAACAGACCGTAAATCTTTGACATTGTGTAATTATGTTTCTTTCTGACATTCTTTATTGCCACTTTTTTTGAATTTGAATTTGGATTTGGATTTGGATTTGGATTTGGATTTGGATTTGAATTTGAATTTGATGACTGTTGACTTTGCAACTTTGGCATATGAAGTGACCTTCACCCTCTTAGTGAAGTAATTGACAACCACAAAGATAAATTGGTGTTGGCTAGATGCTTTTGACGAGATCGGCCTCATAATATCTATGCCCCATATATAGAAAAAATGGAGGAGGCACATAAGTCCTGACTTCCTCAATTTGGCATTTAATACAATTTCCCTTTCTGGGTACACCAGTAGCCCGAACCTTTTAAATAGCCTGGCCATTGTAGAACTATTAACATGGGTTCCAACCTTAGCAACATCCCCACGTTTCAGTAGCTTGGCGTGCCTTGATATGATCATGCGAAAGCATCTTTGAATTCTTGAAAATAGCTCAATGATGTCTCGCCTTATTTCTTTGGTGAATTAGGCTTCGATCTTTGCCCATTTCCTAAGCTTGCAACGTCTACTGACCCTTTACATGGTATTGTCTATTTTCATCTTGTTCTACCATCCTTAAAAAATTAAAAGATAGGCTACAATCTCTGACATCTTCAAAGTCCTTAGATCCCCTAGACCCATATCTCATTCAAAAAGGGAGTCAGTAACAACGTCGCTCATGTCATTGATATCTGGGTACCTAAGTGCGAAGACAAAAGATCCAAAGAATAAATGATTCTAAGGATGATTATTTGTATGGTATGGTCATGAATAAAGAATGAAAGAATATTCTAAAAACCAAAGAATGTATAGTATGAAATGTAAAGAATAAAAATATTTGCTTAAAAAGATGCATCTTATTGAAATAAAAATTCTAGACACAAGCCTATTTCACAAAAAGATTCTTGTTGCTTCTAGGCTTAAAGCAACAAGCATGTTTTGAATATTGCTCTAGATTAGCTCTAAAAATACAAGGATCTCTTCCACAGTTCCATTGCTCAAAACATCCCAAGTACATAAAGGCAAAAGCTTGGAAAAGTCTATTCCCCTGTTCACTCTTCAGATTAATGTTCAAAATCGCCAGTATCAGGTTTTGCACTAGAGCCCTGAACTTGATGTACTTCTGATTTCATGCCCCCATTCATCATGGTACTCACAATAGTTATCCTTTTAACAGCATGGTTGAGTAACAGATTTTCTGCACCAGAGGGATCATCGAATCTTATAACTCCTATTTTGATGAATCTTTTGACTAATTTCTTGAAAGCGGTGCAGTTTTCTATCGAGTGCCCTGTAATTCCTGCATGATATTCGTATTGAGCGTTCACATCGTTCCATTTAGGGTATGGAGGCTGTATTGGTTTCAGGTAATGAGGAGCTACAACATGCATTTCAAATAAGCTCTGGTATAACTCCCTGTACGTCGTTGGAATGTGTGTGAAGTGGGATTTCTCTGAGTTCAGTCTTGAGTTGGGTTCTTGCCTCGGGGAGACCTGATAGCTGGTAGTTACCGTCTTTGGCTGGCTTACTGTAATCGGCTCTGAATGGCCCTTGTTATACCTACTCGTATTATTCACACCCTTGTCCTTTCTTTTCGGGGCCTTTGAAGTCCACTCTCCCCTTTCCTTTGTTTCTACTAGAACAAACGGTTTGGCTCGATCATCCTCCGGGTTAAAACCTGAGCCCATCGGGAAGTTCAACAGTGCCGGGGTATCAATCTAACATTGGGGTTTTTATAATGCCAGGTGCCCCTTGTGGAGGTACGTCTGGTTGGGCCGAGACATTTATTGGAGTAAAACTTGGAGGATAAATGAAGACTTCATTATCATCCTCATTGTTGACCACTGGGCCTTTCATTTTTTCAAGCCCTCCAACCAGCAATTGGGTTAACTGGTGCATTATATTCATTTGATCTCGCTTATCCTGTTGAATTTTGGCCAACTGCTCTTGCATCAGTATTTGCCTTTGCTTTAATCTCTCCAACCTTTGTTCCATGTCTTCTAGGTTAACTGAAAGAATTCTACCTAATTAGGATCCTTTTGTGCAAATATAATGCAAAAAATGCAATGTAAATGATGTAATGTAATGAAAATGGCGTAATGCAAATGATGTAATGCACATGCATGAAATGCAATGCAAATGCATGGAATGAATGCAAAAAGAAAGAGAGACGTTGATTTTGAATTCAATTCCATTAGAAGAATTTTCCTAGAAAACAAATATCTTTATATAGAATGGATTATATATGCAGCTTCGTCCTCATAGTCCAGGTGAAGATATCGATCTTCTTCTTCATATCCAGACGCTGCGGTCGAATCCTTCAAATCCTCCCAAAAGATGTCTCTCTTATTTCCACTCGACTTGGTCTGGGTCGTGGTTCGCTGCTCACTTATCCCCTGCAATGTTAATTAGCTTCTTTAAGAAAATTGAGGTATGATGGCTCTTGCACAGTTTTTGTCAATTTGAATCCTTCGGGCAATGTCTTGTATTCTTCTGCGGACTTCTCTCATTGTTTACCTGAACTATATTCGGATGACTGTATTATAATCCACTTTATCAAGAAGTTCATTTCCTTATGACAAACTCTTCTATTTAGCAATCGAATATTAATCAACACCTCTTTTCTAAGATGATACGATGCAATGCATTGAAAACAAAAAGAAACACGTTAGCACAAGAGAAAATAACAACAGGATAAAGTACCTAATCATGTGACTACTAGGGTTCGGCGTGGCTCTACCCAGGGTTAGCTCTTAGAGTTCACTATATGTTGTTTGGTTCTGACGAGAGGGTACCTGAACCAGCAGATTCCTCAATCCTCACCCATTATAGGCTCATATGGATCGATTTCAGTTCAGGGGAATACATTTCCCTATGGCCATTCGGAGATGAAAATCTCAACAAGCACATAGGTACAGATGTATTTCGGAAGCAGTCCACTAGCCCATGCGGAGTGAAAACCCCACGAAGGCATAGCTTCTTACTCCCACTTAAAGGTGTGACCACAACGGTAATGCAATTCAATGCCAAAATATTTTATGAGACTCCACATTATTGCAATCATATCATAAATAAATGCATCAAAAGAAACATGATTTTTCATAACAATTTTCCAAATTTTCAATTGAAAGGACAAGAATTAATCAATCTATGGCCTGACTTTCAACCAGTCCCCAGCGGAGTCGCCAAGCTGTCAAAACCATTTTTATTTTAGGTTTGAAAAAATGGGGTCGACTTTAAAAATGTGATGTGGAGTCGCCACCGATCTTTTGTTCAGGTGTAATCGAATCACCTCATAAAAATTTTATTGGTCTACGGAATAAAATAAAAAGGTTCGGGAGTCGGTTACGCACGAGGAAGGGTTAGCACCACCATATGCCCCAAAACGGGTACCAAATCAACTAATTAGTGTCCTTGTGTTGAAAACTTGAAAACATTTAAGGTATAAATTTTTAAAGAAGGCTAACTAACCTTGAATTGAATCTCAAGATTAACTCGTTTCAAAGGAAAAAAAATATCATACCCAGTATGATAAACCGTAAAAGTAACATATTTTAAGCCCACATTTAGCATGCTTTTGGATGATTTAAGCCCTGAATTGTGTAATTTGGTGCTCTTAATCCTTTGTTCTCATGTTTTATACTCAGGAGAGCACCCAATGACGAAAAGAACAAAAAACGGGCCCAAAATGGAGTAAATGGGCCATATCACGAAATCCACACGGCCTGGGCCCTAGCCACACGATCGTGCCCCATTCAACAGGTTCAAACACGGCCTAGCCACGACTTACATGGGCGTGTGCCATGGGCGTGTCCCTGCCGTAGGAAAGAAGAGTTTCACTCGGATTTGGATACTTAGAGGCAAAGAAACACATTCCGAAGCCTATATAAACACCCTAAGTATGACCAGAAAAGAGGGGGAACCCAAGACTTTTATCAGAGGGCGTCCAGCTAGGCTAAGGAGGTCAGATTTGTGGGGATTCACTTGAAGATAGCCAGTTGATCCATCTCAAGAAGCCGAAATTCTACTCAAGACGGAGGATCTCTCCTTCAATTCCTTCAGGGAGTTTTAGGGATTTCTTATGTTTTGTTTTATCTTTTCTTTTGAGATGTTTTCTATTATTATTATTATGAACTAAACTCTCAGATACCTGAGGGGGATGAAACCTAAGATGAATCTTGTTATCGTTTGCTAAACTATATGATAAATATTTGACTTGTTCTTAATTATGTGTTCTTAATTCTTGTGTTAATATTTACTGGATATTAATTCAAGTATGATGTGCTTAGGTGGAGGAGCAATAGTCCCTGCCTAAGAGTAGATCTAGCATAATTAAGCGGAGTTGATCGCACGCCTAGAGATAGGGTGACGAGATTTTGCCGGATTAAGGTGAAACCTAATATGGGAGTCCATAGATTGAGTTAATGCAATTCTAGGGGTTTTAATTAGAAAGAGATTTCAATTAATCAACCTAGGTTTAGACGTTAGTCACCTCGAGAGAGGGATTAATATATCTTAGGGAATCTTATGGATCAAGTCAAAGGAATAAGTTGTCTGGTTTAGAGTTAGATAACAAGTGAAGTCTAGGTGGATTCTTCCTTGGGTATCGTCTTAATCAATTGGTTTTTCCCACAAGTATTTTCCCAAATTCATTCTTCCTTGTCTTAGAGTCTTTAGTTTAATAATTAATTAATTTTAGATTAAACCACAAATTCCCTTTATTTTAGGCTAGATAATAAAAAGAGAGTTAGTATTAGTACTTTTGGTTCCTTTGGGTTTGCTTTGGGTTCAACAATCCGATCTTGCCTTAACTATACTACTGTTCGATAGGTGCGCTTGCCTCAATTCATTGTCAGAGTTAGTTTCCAGGTTCGATCATTCTTTTTATAAATTTTAAGACTCGACAGACACGATCAAGTTTTTGGCGCCGTTGCCGGGGAACTAAAATATTAAGAAAGCTTAATTTTTATTACTTTAGCCATTTTTTATTTTTTGCAAATTATTTATTTTTGTTTATTATTATTATTTTATTTTTGCTAATTTTTCTTTCTTTTTGTTCCTTTCAGGCACCTCTAGTTTATGACTAAAAGGAACCCGACAGGATCTTTACTTTACGACTGTGATATTGAAGGTACCGTTCGCAGAAATCGCAGAGAAATAAGGCGAAGCTTGAACTACGTAGAAGGAGAGCAAGAAGGTGAAACCAATCCTACTGAAGGGATGGATGAAAATAATTCGCCACCTCTGAAGGCAGCCGAACATCATGCTCCTCGAACTATGTATGATGATGCTAAACCTAATTTAACAGGAACTGAGTCAAGTATTGTTAGACCTACTATTGCTGCAAATAATTTTGAACTGAAACCTAACACAATTAAGATGATACAACAATTTGTTCAGTTTGATGGTTTGCAGGATGGAGATCCAAATAATCACTTGGCAAATTTCCTAGAATTTTGCGATACTTTCGAAATAAATGGCGTTTCTGATGATGCCATTCGTCTTCGGTTATTTCCCTTCTCTCTAAGGAATAAAGCTAAACAGTGGTTTCACTCTCTTCCAAGAGGATCAATCACTACATGGGACCAAATTAAGGAATGATATCTCTTCTTTTGTGCAGATGGATTTTGAAACACTATACGATGCATGGGAGAGATACAAGGATCTACTGAGAAGGTGCCCACACCATGGATTACCTTTGTGGCTTCAAGTAAAAACATTTTACAACAGTGTGAATCCTTCAACGAGACAACTGATCGACTCAACCGCCAATGGAACTCTGAATAACAGAACTCCTGAAGCAGCCTACGAATTTATAGAAGAGATGTCGCTGAATAACTATCAGTGGCAAGTTACAAGGACAAGGCCAACAAAAGTAACCGGAGTTTACAACCTCGATGCAGTAACCATGCTATCAAATCAGGTAGAAATGATGAATAAAAAGCTTGATAGTTTGTGTTCTTCGCAGGTACATCCAGTAATGCAGTGCGAAACAAGTGACGGCGTGGCAAATCCTGAGTACTCACCCTACGGACAAGGCACAGAAAGTGAACAGATGAACCATTGGGTAATAATTTTAGATCTAACAATAACCCTTATAATAATACTTATAATCCAGGTTGGAAAAATCACCCCAATTTTTCATGGGGAAATCAAGGAAATCAGAGACAACAACCCACTCCAAATTTCCAAAATCAGTCTTACCCACAGGAAAAGAAGCCGAACCTTAAAGAGATGCTGACAAAATTCATAACAGCCGCAGAAACATGTTTCCAAAACATAGAAACACGTTTCCAGAATACTGAGACAACATTTAAAAATCAACAAGCATTGATTCAAAGGATCGAGAATCAGTTAGGGCAAATTGCCAAGCAGATCTCCAGAAGACCACAAGAAAGCCTACCGAGCAACACTAAGATTAACCCTAGGGAGCAAATTCAAGCCATAACAGCTCACGATAATGAAGGGTTAAATGAACCAGAACAAAGGCAAGAAAACGTGGTAGATAAGGGTAAGGTTGAGGTAAGCCATGATAAGCCAAAACCGGTAATCAAAGAGTACCAACCTTGCATACCGTATCCCAAAGCATTGAAACAAGACAACACTGAGGAACAATTCGGTAAGTTTCTTAAACTTTTAAAGAAATTACATATTAAAGAAATTACATATTAACTTACCATTACTTGAAGGTCCTTCACATATGCCAGACTCTAGGAAACTTTTAAAGGAGCTATTGATGAACAAACGAAAGATAGACGAGGCATCGCATGTGGGGCTAAACGCAGTGTGCTCAGCAATGTTGCAAAATAAACTACCACAAAAATTAAAAGATCCAGGGAGTTTTACAATTCCATATTTAATTGGTAGTTTATCTATTAATAATGCTTTAGCTGATTTAGGGGCAAGTATCAATGTTATGCCTTACAAATTGTTTAAACAACTAGGTCTAGGGAAACCCAAGCAAACTAGGATGAGCATTTAATTAGCTGATAAAACTATTAGAATTCCTAGGGGGATAATCGAAGATGTGTTAGTAAAAATTGACAAATTTGTATTTCCAGTAGACTTTGTCATTTTAGACATGGATAAGGACAATAGTATCCCCTTAATTCTAGGAAGGCCCTTTTTAGCAACTGCCAGAACTAAAATTGATGTCAGTGCAGGTGAACTCATTCTTTGTGTAGGTGACAAATCAATTAGACTTCAAGCTCTCGACTCGGCTAGGGCATCAAGTGACAAAGGTGAGAACGTAAATTCTATTGATAAGCTTTCCGCTAAACCTTCTTTGCAGGAAGCACCACAGAATCACACAACCAAGCCAGAGTTTATACCTCATAACAATAAAGAAATATCACACGAGGAACGACAGCTTCACATTGATGAACTACACCAGTGGAAAACACATTCAAAAGATAAATCACAACCACACGAAGTAACACCGAGGGAACACCTAGACGAACTCATATGAACATCAAATCACTTAAAAATAGGAGACCAGGTACTGTTAAATAAGGGAGACCTTAGAATCACCACATCCAACCTGAAGACAGAAAAAGAAATTCCTCTTGAGGTACGCAATATCTTCCCATACGGAACAGTTGAGGTAACTCACTCTGAATTCGGCACTTTTAAGGTAAATGCCACTCGACTCAAACTTTATCATAGAATTGATAGCATGAGAGAAGATATTCAACTCTTCAAACCATCATAATTAGGCAAATAAGAGGTAAGTCTAGCTTAAGACTTTAAACGATCGCTTCTCGGGAGGCGACCCAAGTACTAACCCCATTAACTTTTTCATTTTATTTTATGTTATTTTATTCTTTCTCTTTTTATTACCTACCTTTAAACTAACCAAATGTGTAGATTTCCAGGCCACACAGCTGTGGCCGTGTGGACCTCCCGAATCTCCGTACTGACATGGCAGAGACGGTACGAGTCAGAACAAATAAAATCTTCGAGTCACAGACTCCAACCACCACACCACGGGCACCGAAAAAACCCCACGGCCGTGCAACGCGGCCGTGGACAACACTATTAGATCACATATAGGTGTGGGACCCTAACCACGGACGTGGAAGAAATGAACGAAACATAAACACGGCCGTGTGACACGCCGTGTAACTCGACACGCTCAAGATACACGGGCGTGGGTATGTGTCAGGCTTGAAACTTTATTTAAACCACCACCCCCTTCACTCCCTACTTACTCCCAAGCCTCTTTTCACTCACACCTCTTTTGTTTCACCCTTTCATCTTCCTTCATTCCCATTTGTCCAACCCTTGGCATCCACCATATCCATGTCGAAGAAGAGGAAGGAGCCAAGCACAGTCTCACCGAGGGAGACCGATCTACATAAGTTCATGCCGGCCGCTTCATCCAAACAACAAGTCAAGGGTCTTTGAGACCATTTAATTCTTCCTCTTCTTTACTCTTCTCTTTTATTTTCCTTCTCTTTGGCTATCTTATACTTAATTTAGTTTATTTTATTGTAGTTTCTTAGTGTCAGGTTCAAAAGGCTGCTAGGGAATCACACCGGAACCACGACCACTACCTCAATGTAGCCTTAGAGGTTCTAAAGGCTGCTTGGGAATCACGCAACTTCCGCCACCGCCAGCACCTCCGCAGCCTTAGAGGTCACACCCACCTCGCTAACCATCCAACAATAAGGACTATTTGGTCCATTAATATTTAATTTCAATTTTATTTACACTTCTATTTTCTTTCTTTTTATCTTTCTTGTCTTTAATTATATATTTAGTTTATTTTAAATGTGTCTTAATAGTTTCTGGCTAATTCTCTACGAGCTCCCCAATTTCTTCATCTAGCGCAGAGCTCGGCAGAAGCCACCACCCCTATCGACTTCCAAGGAAACCATCCAAATTCAGGAAGTCTCACCTCCCTCTCTCTCTTAAAATGCATATATATCTTTGCGCATTGAGGGCAATGTACATATCAAGTGTGGGGGGTGAATAGTTATTTCAAGAAAGTGCCTAACTTTCTGCATTATGTTCAAATCCCTGAATATTATCTTGTCTTGAAGTAAGTTTTTCATATTATGATTAGAATGGAATTTCCCTAATTTATGATTTTTATTGATATGTTTTATATTAAGTCATTGATAATTGTGCATAGATGAATAAATTTGAAGAATACTAGAGAATCAAGCATGATAAGTCTATTTTTCAGAAATTTAAAAAATTTTATAGGTTGTCTACCTATATTTGAATTATCTTGAAGTTTGAAATTTACATGGTTGACATCAAGTACCCATAATTTTATGTGAGACTTTGAGCCAATTAGAGCATATATTCTTTTTCATACTCACTTTATTGATTATGAGTGTGTCAGCATTGATTTGTTATTCTAGAACTTGCATTGATAATACATGTCGAGACCACACCTTTGATTTGATATACAGAGATGATAAAGGCACCTAGGTTTTAACCCACTTACTCCACTAAAACAACCTACCTTCATAATTAACCCCTAGTGAACCACGTTGATCCTAACAACCCTTTTTATTGACTCACCCACTAATATTAACCCAAAACCCTTTGTATTTGTTATCACCACTCCTTTTGACTACCCTTTTATCGAGATTTGATTTTGAGCAGTGACCTAACTATGTTCTTTATTTCAGTTGTTAAAAGTCATTACTATTATTTGACTTGTAATTAAAAAAGAAGAAGAAGCTCGGTTCAGAATATTAGCATTAGAAATTTTCAATTGATGTAATTATTTTCTAGTTCTGTTACTTTCTAGTTCGGTAACTTATTACTTCAATCTCGATTATAACCTTCTAATTCAGCCTTTATCCACCCTTTAACCCAAGCCCCCTCACAACCCTGTTAAAGACCTTTTGATTTGTGTATCATCTCATATTATAGTGGTGGAGATTTGATTTTCATGCAAGCCTATGGCATTAACTTTTCATGTTCGACTTATGAGTGTTTTTTCTTGAACCTTAAATACTTTGAGTGATTTGAGTAAATCTTTTGTGAGGATGTCAACCCTTGTCGGTTTTGAATTAGAGGTAATTATTCAGGTAAGGGGAAACACCTATGTTTTCATACTATAAAAACTATGACTTTGATTGTTTGAATCTTTAGGACTCTTTGAGTTGAATTATCCATGTATGAATTGTCTTTGAATTATGATGAAACATTATTGATAAATATTATGAATCGAGGAAGTTTATTTTAATTGTGAGTTGAGAATTTTGCTTGAGGACAAGCAAAAGCTTAAGTGTGGGGGTATTTGATAAATCGTAAAAGTAACATATTTTAAGCCCAAATTTAGCATGCTTTTGGATGATTTAAGTCCTGAATTGTGTAATTTGGTGCTCTTAATCCTTTGTTCTCATGTTTTATACTCAGGAGAGCACCCAATGACGAAAAGAACGGAAAACGGGCCCAAAACAGAGTAAATGGGCCATATCATGAAATCCACACGGCCTGGGCCCTAGCCATACGGCCGTGCCCCATTCAACAGGTTCGAACATGGCCTGGCCATGACTTACACGGGCGTGTACCATGGGCGTGTCCCTGCCGTATGAAAGAAGAGTTTCACTCGGATTTGGATACTTAGGGGCAAAGAAACACATTCCGAAGCCTATATAAACACCCTAAGTATGACCAGGAAAGAGGGGGAACCCAAGAATTTTATCAGTGGGCGTCCAGCTAGGCCAAGGAGGTCAGATTTGTGGGGATTCACTTGAAGATAGCCAATTGATCCATCTCAAGAAGCCGTAATTCTACTCAAGACGAAGGATCTCTTCTTCAATTCCTTCAGGGAGTTTTAGGGATTTCTTATGTTTTGTTTTATCTTTTCTTTTGAGATGTTTTCTATTATTATTATGAACTAAACTCTCAGATACCTGAGGGGGATGAAAGCGAAGATGAATCTTGTTATCGTTTGCTGAACTATATGATAAATATTTGACTTGTTCTTAATTATGTGTTCTTAATTCTTGTGTTGATATTTCCGGGATATTAATTCAAGTATGATGTGCTTAGGTGGAGGAGCAAAAGTCCCTGCCTAAGAGTAGATCTAGCATAATGAAGCTGAAACACCCCAAACCCGGCCCACGAGCCTGACCGGATCTGGTATGTTCCTTAAGTAAACCGGTTTTCAAATTCTTTGCTACTTAGAGAAAATTTGTAAATTTTAGAAGATATTGTTTTGGATTGGGCTTAGGTTGGGAAACCCATTTAATTAATTTAAAAACCCAATTTTATTAAGGTGACAAAAATAATTTTTCTTTAGGTTTATAAAATATTTTCACTTAAAATTTAATCCAACAATCATTTGTAACAAAATAAATAAAAAAAATAAAACAGAAATAAAGAAATCCAACTTGGGCCTTATGGCCTTATTACATCAAATAAAACCCAATATTAAAATTAAATGTTCTAAAACGAAATAAAGTCCAAAATAAATAAAATCTTCAAATTGATGCATGGCCACCTCAAGGTCTACCGTCCCGGTCCGTCACTGTTCATCACCTGAAAATAGTTCCCACAACGGGGTGAGTCAACAGACTCAATGTGTACATCATACTAACATCCAACAAATCAGGCATACATGTTCATGTCAAATTCATATTCATATCAAAATAAATGATGCAACCCAACCCAAGCCTAATGGTCCATCCGCTACACACCACCCGTACCTGCCAGTCACACCGTGGGGACTACTAAGTTATCAGCCTAGGAGTCCCTTACTTGGCCACCACTCCTCTTTTTGATAATATTATCTCTTTTATTTAAAAGATAAAAGCCTTTAATCCATCAATTATCTCCTCAATTATCTCCTTAGAAAATAATCCTTTATTTATCTCTTATTATTCACTTATTTATGTGAATAAAACTCCTTTATTTATCTCTTATTATTCACATATTTATGTGAATAAAAATCCTTTATTTATCTCTTATTATTCACATATTTATGTGAATAAAACTCCTTTATTTATCCCCTAATTAATCTAATATTTATGGAAATAAAACACCTCTATTTTTAGAATGCTTGTGCCGTCCACCTTGGTGTGTCTAGAAGCAAAAATAAAACTTATTTATTTGCTTCTCAAGTGACTCAAACCCAGGCCCAACAGCTCTTGCACATGGCGCCATTTCCATAGGCCCTAAGTGACACCTTCAGGCCACTTTTCCAAGCCTAATTGTGTGTCAAACTTCTCCAACTTTTTCTTTTAAGGCCCTCTAGCCCTTATTTCCTATTTTGAACTTTAAAATTTGATATTTCGGCATCATTTCTAAGTTTCCTAAAATTTTCGATCGGCTCTGTAACTTGCCATTTTTCTTACATATCCAAGTTTCCTAAAATGTTCAAGTTTCCATTTTTGGATCATTTCCAAAAATGTTCAGGTTTCCAAAAATGTCTAAGTTTCCAAAAACGTTTGGGTTTCCAAAAATGTTCATTTCCATTTCCATTTCCATTTCCATTTTCATTTCTATCTCCCTTTTCATTTCCATTTTCATGCATTTCTAGGTTTCCAAAAGTATCAAAAATTTATTCATAGTACTTGAAACTTGTCATTTCATACAATTAATCTGGAAATGCATAGGCCCTTTTCAGGATGTTACAGTTCTACCCCCTTAAAATAATTTCGTCCTCGAAATTACTTACTAACGAATAATCGTACGGTTTAATTCACCCCACTACGCTATTGCTGCGCACTCTGATCCTAAAGAACTATCATACTTTCTAGGCACATTCTCTAGGTTCACATCCAAAGTTTCAATCACTTCACCAGCAATACAAGAATAAGCTAACCCTATAACAAGCAAAGCAATTAAGGGTATTTCAGAAATGAGGAACGTACCCGTTGTCATATCTGGCACATCTTCCTCCTCGCGACGGCCAACTGCATAAACCAACCTTGGTTGCCTCGCGTCTACACCTTCAGCACCTCTCCTTGGTGCTTCACGTCCACGGCCCGAACCATTTCCTCCATGGTTCGGTCCACGACCTTGCTGAGGCTGCTGTCCGCCTCTACCAGCATGGCTAGCATTCTGAGTTGCCGGTCGGCTTTCATCTGATTGCTTGGGACAATCCTTAAACATATGGTCCTTGGACCCACACTTGAGACATCGTCCTGTCTTCCTCCAACACTCCCCCAAGTGCTTCTTTCCACAATACTCACAAGGTCGATACCGCCCTTCTGAACCAACTTGCTGACCTCGCGGCCCATCAATTCTAGGCCTCTTATTCCCAAATGATCCAGACGATCCAAAACCTTTTTCTGGTCTATTCCGATCAGTGTTCTGCCTTGCAGAATCCTTAATTCCTTCAGCCACTTTAGCCTTTTCCACTAACGCAGAAAATTCCCGCTCCTGATGCGGTGCTATCAACAATCTTAGATCATCCCTTAGCCCGTCCTCAAAACGGACACAGTGCTCATGCTCAGTTGCCACTACTCCTCGAGCATAGCGACTTAACCTCAGAAATTCCGCCTCATATTCTGCCACAGACTTGTTTCCTTGGACCAGCCCCAGAAAAGCTTTCCTTTGCTCATCAGTGTACCTGGTTCCCACGTATTTCTTCTGGTATGCTTCCTTGACATACTCCCAGGTCAAATCCTCAACCGTGGCACCATCTCGCACAGTTAACCACCACTGATACGCTTCATCGCGTAATAGTGCTACCATCCCTTTCAACTTTTCCTCTGGAGTCAGATCAAGCTCATCCATGATGCGCTCCGTTGCTTCCAACCAGTACTCAGCTGTACTGGGTGCTACTCCAGACACTCCACGAAACATCTCAGCTTCATTAGCTCGGAGCTGTTCAGGCACAGATTTTCGAGTTCCTGAATTTCCTCCTGCACCCGCCACCAATTCCAAAACTCGCAGCACAGCCCGCGACACAGCATCGTCCCCTGTTTGAGCTTGCTGCTCCACACCAACGGCTGGAAGTGGTGGGGGCGGCGGTACCTCATTATCGGACCCTTGACCCAATCTAACGGGTTCTGACCTAGTCATTCTTCCTCTACCGCGTCCACGACGGCCATGTCCTCTAGAGCTCATTTCGGCGTCGGGATCTGATTAAGAAGTTTTATGTATTAGTACTTTGGTTTCACTTGTTTACTCGCGAAGAAATTTTATGACAAGAGTTTTAGGAGTGGTTCTTTCGTATTCATACAAACACACAGTCTTTCCATTCATTCATTCATCCATCAAACAAGTATGAACTTCCGTTCATTCAGAGAAACGTTGTAGTTTTCATTGTTGTTGTTTTTCCACTACCCAGGGGTATTTTCGTAATTTGTCTTACAGGGGCATTTTCGTAATTTTTCAAAAATAAAAGTTCTCTGATGATTTTGTCAAAAAGTATTTTGGAACTTTTAAATTCCCGAGGTATTTTGAAAAATTTGGAAATTCGGGGGTATTTCGGTAATTTTGAAGCTCGAGGGTATTTTGGTAATAAACCAGGATAAATTTGTAAAGTTTGATAATTCCGGGGTATTTCCAAATGTTGCAAAACTTTGAGGGTTCTTTTTGAGAATTTGTTTTCCAAGTTGATGGTGTTGCAAAAATTTTAAAAATCAGGGTCATTTTGGTAATTTTGTAGGTTAGGGGCAATTTTGTAATTTTACCAAAATCAAGGTATTTTGATATTTGCAAAATAAGATTCTTGGGTGCTTTTGTAAAGTAAGGAAAATTTTATTGAAATCGGGGTGGTACAGAAATTTTAGAAACCAAGGGCATTTTTGTAATTTCGCCACTAGGGGCATTTTGGTAATTTTTGTAAATCAGGAATTTTTCGGAAAATTTTGTAAAAGTAGTTCTCACAAATTATAAGGGTAATTTTAAGAGTTTTAAAACTAGGGTTTTCATAAAAACATGGCTAGTCCCTTTCGGGTTTTAGTTATTGGGTTTAGCCTATGAATAAGTCCTCATGGTTAGGGTGAACCGTAGCTACGCACCAGGTAGGATTCCTGCGAAGAGGAGGTGAGTCACTAGGACTGCTTAAGTACCAGGCTCTCCCGGATCCAATCCTAGACATGCGCACAATGGTTACCACACCCTAACTTAGTGACTTAGCCATAGGTTTGTTAAGTGCATTAAGTCTTATGCATTTGTGTTTGAGTAGACTAGTCCTACGGTTCAATAGATTCTAGTTCACTAATCTACGTTCCATTCCATTTCTACCCTTCTACAATTCACAATATAAATCACACAAAGGATAGGGGTACTTACCTGATGGACTGCGGGTCGGAGACTTAGGTGCCATGCCATAAAACCTGCTAATGTTCAAAGAAAATCATTCGGGCTCGATTTGAAAACGTTTTGGGCCTGAGCCCACAGGCCGAGAGTTTTAAAATTGGGCTCTGATACCAAACTGAAACACCCCAAACCCGGCCCACGAGCCTGACCGGATCTGGTATGTTCCTTAAGTAAACCGATTTTCAAATTCTTTGCTACTTAGAGAAAATTTGTAAATTTTAGAAGATATTGTTTTGGATTGGGCTTAGGTTGGGAAACCCATTTAATTAATTTAAAAACCCAATTTTATTAAGGTGACAAAAATAATTTTTCTTTAGGTTTATAAAATATTTTCACTTAAAATTTAATCCAACAATCATTTGTAACAAAATAAATAAAAAAAATAAAACAGAAATAAAGAAATCCAACTTGGGCCTTATGGCCTTATTACATCAAATAAAACCCAATATTAAAATTAAATGTTCTAAAACGAAATAAAGTCCAAAATAAATAAAATCTTCAAATTGATGCATGGCCACCTCAAGGTCTACCGTCCCGGTCCGTCACTGTTCATCACCTGAAAATAGTTCCCACAACGGGGTGAGTCAACAGACTCAATGTGTACATCATACTAACATCCAACAAATCAGGCATACATGTTCATGTCAAATTCATATTCATATCAAAATAAATGATGCAACCCAACCCAAGCCTAATGGTCCATCCGCTACACACCACCCGTACCTGCCAGTCACACCGTGGGGACTACTAAGTCAACCCTCCATCCGCTACACACCATCGAAGGCAGTCGCTGCAGTCGACATGCTCATCGCCCATATACGTTGTGTCATTAGACACTATAGTCAAATATTGTAACCGAAGTTACCAAAATTCTGCAATGTGACCGTAGTCAACATATTTCGTTGGTGAGACCGTAGTCATCACCTTCAATTCTCCCTTCACATATATCCCGAATGCCCCAAATTATTTTTATAACATATTCAGCATACTTAAATTTCATTCATGTTACTGTTCACATGTTCAAGTATATCACATTCATAATCCTAGAGAAGTAGGAAACGTACCTGGGTATTTTTTTGCCACATTTGTGGCACTTAGCCACATTCTCATTCTTATGCATATTCATATATTAAAATAACCATTGCCATAATATATTGAAAATTAGTGTGAGTACACACCTGATTGGCTTAATAGATTCCTTGAAATCCCGAAGAACGATCTACCGATCTAGATCTTTATCTCCTATATTCGGCCAATTATTAAAACATATTAACAAACCTATTTGGCTTAAAAAACCAAATCCTAGTAGGATTTGTATTACTTACCTTGTTGCCGAATTGGATGATTGTAAATCAAATCCCAAAATTGCTAGTACCCTTTTCCTTGAAATCGGCTAACACTAATTCATGTAACCATGTGAGTTTTTGGCTTTTGAAATAATGAAAAATAATTCCAAATACCAAAATTAAGCCTTTGCCGAATATCACTTACCATACAAATTCCAAATCTGAAGAGGATTCCTTGCCCTATATGTCTGTCGAAATCTTCATGTTAGATCTAATCTAACATATACATCATAACCTTTAATCAAATAAATTTATCCTACCTTAGATCCTTGATCCTTGTATTCGACAGTTGAAGAAACCCTTTTGATGTTGTAGTTGATTGCTCCTTTACTTAGAATCAACAAAGATTCGGCTTTGACAGTAGAAACAGAGAAGAAAATAGAAGAAGAAAAGATGGATTTTGCTTGAAGAAAAATTCGGCAGAGAGGGGGAGAGAGCTAGGAAAATTTCGGCAAAGAGGAAGCAAAAGTGAATGAGTAGCCCTCCTGCCCTCCTTTTATAGCCAAAGTTATCAGCCTAGGAGTCCCTTACTTGGCCACCACTCCTCTTTTTGATAATATTATCTCTTTTATTTAAAAGATAAAAGCCTTTTAATCCATCAATTATCCCCTCAATTATCTCCTTAGAAAATAATCCTTTATTTATCTCTTATTATTCACATATTTATGTGAATAAAACTCCTTTATTTATCTCTTATTATTCACATATTTATGTGAATAAAACTCCTTTATTTATCTCTTATTATTCACATATTTATGTGAATAAAACTCCTTTATTTATCCCCTAATTAATCTAATATTTATGGAAATAAAACACCTCTATTTTTAGAATGCTTGTGCCGTCCACCTTGGTGTGTCTAGAAGCAAAAATAAAACTTATTTATTTGCTTCTCAAGTGACTCGAACCCAGGCCCAACAGCTCTTGCACATGGCGCCATTTCCATAGGCCCTAAGTGACACCTTCAGGCCACTTTTCCAAGCCTAATTGTGTGTCAAACTTCTCCAACTTTTTCTTTTAAGGCCCTCTAGCCCTTATTTCCTATTTTGAACTTTAAAATTTGATATTTCGGCATCATTTCTAAGTTTCCTAAAATTTTCGATCGGCTCTGTAACTTGCCATTTTTCTTACATATCCAAGTTTCCTAAAATGTTCAAGTTTCCATTTTTGGATCATTTCCAAAAATGTTCAGGTTTCCAAAAATGTCTAAGTTTCCAAAAACGTTTGGGTTTCCAAAAATGTTCATTTCCATTTCCATTTCCATTTCCATTTTCATTTCTATCTCCCTTTTCATTTCCATTTTCATGCATTTCTAGGTTTCCAAAAGTATCAAAAATTTATTCATAGTACTTGAAACTTGTCATTTCATACAATTAATCTGGAAATGCATAGGCCCTTTTCAGGATGTTACATAAGCGGAGTTGATCGCACGCCTAGAGATAGGGTGACGAGATTTTGCCGGATTAGGGTGAAACCTAATATGGGAGTCCATAAATCGAGTTAATGCAATTCTAGGGGTTTTAATTAGAAAGAGATTTCAATTAATCAACCTAGGGTTAGACGTTAGTCGCCTCGAGAGAGGGATTAATATAACTTAGGGAATCTTACGGATCAAGTCAAAGGAATAAGTCGTCCGGTTTAGAGTTAGACAACAAGTGAAGTCTAGGTGGATTCTTTCTTGGGTATCGTCTTAATCAATTGGTTTTTCCCACAAGTATTTTCCCAAATTCATTCTTCCTTGTCTTAGAGTCTTTAGTTTAATAATTAATTAATTTTAGATTAAACAACAAATTCCCTTTATTTTAGGCTAGATAATAAAAAGAGAGTTAGTATTAGTACTTTTGGTTCATTTGGGTTTGACAATCCGGTCTTGCCTTAACTATACTACTGTTTGATAGGTGCGCTTGCCTCAATTCGTTGTCAGAGTTAGTTTCCAGGTTCGATCATTCTTTTTATAAATTTTAAGACTCGACAAACACGATCACAGTACGTTAGGATATGACACGTTTATACCTCGACGCCGAGATCATCTTAGATCTTCAAAACATGCAATTAAAAAAGGTATTTGGCTATTTGGTTGGACGGAAAATTGACACCCAGTACGTTAGGGCATAATTTTCTGACCTTCCAAACGCACAAATATTGCCTTATTTTGAAAAAAAAATTTAAAAACACGATTTTAAACTCGGCTCAAAATGCATTTTAAACGAAATGGAACATTTAGTAGAAACTTGAATACATTAGAATTCGAGGTATAATACAATGATGAGATGCATAAACATTAATCATGAAATATAAACAAGTTAAATATCATATTAACAACAAGCTATAAAATATAATTATTTTTAAAGAAGGTTAATTTATATTGAATTTGAATCTCAAGATTAGCTCGTTTCGAAGGAATAAAAATATCATACCCAATACGTTAGGATATAACACGTTTATACCTCGACACCGAAATCATCTTTGATCTTCAAAACATGCAATTAAGAAGGGTATTTGGCTATTTGGTTGGATGGAAAATTGACACCCAGTACGTTATGGCATAATTTTCTGACCTTCCAAACGCACAAATATTGCCTTATTTAAAAAAAAGTTTTTAAATACCAATCTTAAACTCGGCTCAAAATGTATTTTAAATGAAATGGAACATTGAGCAGAGACCTGAATCCATTAGAATTTGTAATCTTAAACAACAAGAAGTAGCACAAGTATAGCGTTAAGCACGAAATAACATACAAACTCCACATTGTGCAAATGGACAAAATTATAGAAATAATTTAACGCAAAAATATACAATACGATAATAAGTAACAATATATAAAAAAAATGTTGTGAAAAAAATACGATCTTTCCAATTAATAAATTATATACACTAAATTTAAAATAGAAAAAAAAAATATATATATATATAAGCAAAATTTAAAAGAAACTAAATTTACATATAGATAGGTTTAAGGGAAAATATGTACAGAAAATAATGTGAGAATCAACAATTTGTACAAAATGATAATATATAGTTGTAATACAAGGAATAAAAATATTTAAATGAAAAAATAAAAACAAATTAAGACATTATAGATTCAATTTCCAAAACGATTTCATTAAAAAAAAACTTTAATAATAGCTAAACTTGATACTATAAAAGGTTATGAGAAAAAAAAAATTAAGGCTTAATTGAAATAAAAATATAATTAGAGGGCTATTTTATAAATAAGCAAAATTATTTACACAGAATCGAGGATCTGATTGAACTTTGCATAAATAACCAAGGATCGAATTAGCAAATATTATGAAATTAAAACGCAGCACATGGATTGGATTAAATTGAAACAATGTAAAACTACAGGGTAAGATTAAAAAAGAAAAACAAAGAAATAGGGCCAAATTGCAATAAGCCTTAAAAGCGGAGGGACCTCACGCGCAAATAACCCCTTTATCGCAAACGCGCGGATCCTGAGGGAAGATGTGTCGGGTCGGGTCGGATCGGTCGGGCCTATACGGTACCATTTTAGAGCCACTGAAACAGGCCCTAAACGGTGTCGTTTCATACGTTTCAATAAAACTAAAAATTAAAACCTGATTCCTAGTTATTCAGCCACCTAAAACAAAAAGAAAAAACCTAATCCCTCTCTTAATCTTCTCCTTAATCTGCCGCCACAAAAAATAGTCGTCGGAGGCCATCCGACTGCCATGCGCTTCAGAAATCGGCGATGGTGTTGGATGAAAGCTGAATATAGCCCCCTTTTGCACCTATACTCGAAAGTACTACCATCTTCACACCCAAATCCCTCTTTCAACTTCGATTTTGATGAAGTGTAGAGGAATTCGGCGACGGCGATGGCGATAAACAGGTAAATATTTCCTTACTGTCTTTCTTTCGCATGCAATAGATAAACATAAAAGGTCAAAAGAAAAAAAAAAACTTAATGAGTAAAAGGAAATCTCAGAATCACCTTCTAATCTTTTTTTTTTATATGTCTATGTATTCTGCTTAGAAATAGAATGCGTGTAAAATCGTGGAGAAGAACCTTATAGTGGTTTGTTTCGGTCCTTTTAAAGGCTGAAATCGAAAAATCAAAAATAAAAATACAATCGTTCCTTTCTTGTTTTTCTTGCTGTGCTGGTTGTTTGTTGTTTTCGCAGGTACGAAGCGGACGTGGCTTGCAGGAAGGCCGTACGAGCGGATGTGGCAAGCGTGTGAGGGGAAGAGCTGCTTGCGGCGCTGCTGCGGGGCTAGGTCTTAGGGTTTCAAATTCTGAAACCAAAATTTGGGCCACATGGGCCGTTCTAAACATTGGGCCGTTAAGCTAGGCTTTAAATTAAAATTGGTATTTGGGTTTAGTGCAATTGGGTAGGCTGATTTGGGTTTTAAAAAATGTAATGGACATGGACTTTAATTATTTGGTTTTGGTTTTTTATTTATCTGGTTAATAGGCCGGGCAAATTTTGGACCCTATACCAACTATACCAACTATATCCAACGGTTTCAAGAGATCACAAGGCCAAAATATCCATAATTACACATATTTAATTATTGTTTTAATGTACATAACCTATGCTCATATTCATCAATTCACATCACAATCTCATACATGATGCATGCTTATTGTAATACCCTATACCCAACCCTATCGCCGAGCCCGAGTAACAAGACGCTACACCACCATCTCATCAACAACAAGCATAAAACATTTCATTGTCATATGATTATCATAAAATGTCATTAAATTATTTATAGAAATTATAAGTCATGAATACTCTAAGCAATACTAAATTATGCTAAACATACATCGGACGAGCTTATAACTGGATTTAAACATGCTTGTAAACCATTAAACAAAAATTCTGAATAAATCACGTAGGTATGGATATTGAATCAAAGGTATCAGTAATTCTCGTAGACGGTATCGATATCACCCAGAAAAATTGGTACCGAATTAGCATTATGTTTCTCTCCTAAAATTAAAACCCAAAAAATATTGGTACATAGTATCGGTTATTTTACCCTGAGTATCAATACTCGTGACATGATATCGATACCAAATCTCATTACTGACTTCCAACACTTACAAAAAATCGTGGAGGTATCGTTTTTAAAACTCGAATATCGATACCTCTGCTCCAGATTATAAAAATATAGCATATTAAAGCAATTAGTCCAATCTAACTTAAGCCCATTCAACATGCATCTTTTATCACATCAAGCAATCGTCAAAACAACTACGATATCAGTTCTAAATATAAAAATGTGTCCGAGTAAGAATCAACATATCAAAGTCCAAATTATTAAATTTTAAGAACAAGTAAACTAAGAAAACATCCAAACACCATGTCAATATTTATGCAGTAGTTCTACCACAGTTCATGGCACTTCAACATAGCAAATATTCAAAAAAAAAAACAATACCAATGAAATAATTATAACATCCATCAAAAGTGCTAGAAAACTAAACCCATAAAATAATATGAAGACCACAATAATAATTGATCAAAGTCTAACCACATTGCCTTATTCCCATAGTTCAGAATAATAATAATATCACATACACAAAAAATAAAGTTTAACTTGGATCACTTCTTTGGTATCCCCGCACCGCTCACACCGCAAACGCTAAGTATCTGCAATGGTTAGAGAGAGTGGGTGAGTTTAAACAAGCTCAATGAATTTCAGAGTAACCACAAAGTATACACAATCTGAAAGGTTGAACAAGAGCATACTACAACACGTTCACAACCATATTTTAACCAAGTCACAATAACATATTCACGCTTCATTAAATCATAAAACTAGCATATACTCTCACGTATAACTACATTCAACTCATATTCAAATAATTTATTTTACAATAATTCATTAAGACTAACAACATATACATGCTTTAATAACTCACAAGTCTAGATGATATATTGACATGCATTCACAAGTTAACTAAAAATGATCCAAACCACAATTACATACGTAATTTACTATGAAAACATACTAACATTTTCATGAAAATTAAATCAACTCATTTAGCATATTATTTACATGTTCATGTATCCATCTCACATCGTATTGTCACAATATATAAGATCACATTTAAACGATAATTTGACACTTGAGGCTATGAAACATTAAAGTGGGCTCTACCGCCACACATCGGATACACGGATCTCCAACACACCAACATATCTCGGTGAATGGAGCTTGGCTCACATTCCCTTATCTTTCCAAATTATCTCAGGGCCTCTGATGGGCTCGAAACTAACTAGTATTTCGACAAAGGCAAGCGCACCTGTCGAACAGTAGTATAGCTTTGATGAGTCCGAAATATCGTATCCTCAAGGACTAAAATTACTAGTAATGACTATCTTTTTATTATTTAGCCTAATAATTAAGGGGATTTATTTTTAATCTAAAATTTAACTAACAAATTTACTATGAACATGACAGAGAGTGAAGAAAGTAATCGAATAAACCAATGAATTAAGACAATACCCAAGGAAGAATCCAGCTAGACTTCACTTATTATTCTGACTCTGAATTAAATGATTTATTCACTTGCCTTGATCTGTAGAAATCCCTAAATTATGTTAATATCTCTTTCGAGACTAAAAACAACTGACTCTAGGTTGATTAATTGAAACCTCTTTCTAATTAAAACCTCTATCGTCGCATTAACTCAATTTATAGTTTCCCTTATTAGATTTTACTCTAATCTGGCAGATTGATGTCACCCTATTTCTAGGGTTGCATTTAACTCCGCTTAATTATGCTAGATCTTCTCTTAAACAGGGACTTTTGCTCCACTGAATAAGCACATCAAACTTGAATTAATATCCTGAAAATATTAAAGCAAGGGTTAAGAACACATAATCAAGAACAAGAACAAATATTTATCATGTAATTTAAATAATTAAATAATAAGATTCATCTAGGTTTCATCCTCCCTAAGTATTTAGGGAGTTTAGTTCATAGTGTAAAAGGAAAACATCTCAGAATAATGAAAACAACAAGACATAAAGAACCCAAAAACTTCTAAAGAACTTGATGGAGATATTCAATCTTGGAGTGAATCTACTTCCGAGATGATTCCGACAGCTTCCTTCGAGTAATTTCTTTGTTCTACTCTGCGTCCCCCCTTAGGTCCTCTTCTAGTGTGTATTTATAAACTTTAGAATGCTGAGAAACCCTAAAAATTGGGTTTTTCTGCGTAACAGGGAAGCAGGGTGCGAAATCGACACGGACTGGCACATGGGCGTGTAGACAGCCCGTGTGGCTCACATGGGCGTGTGCCCAGCCCGTGTGGATCCTGAAAATTCTGATTTGGCCCCCTTTTCGCTCCTTTTGCTCCCAAATTCTCTCTTAAGTATAGAAACATGAATTTAAGGGATTAGGAGCATCAAATTCACTAATTCTCATCTTAAATCATCCAAAAATATGCCAAGCATGAAATTAAAATATGTTACATTTATGGTTTATCAAATATCCCCACACTTAAGCATTTGCTTGTGCTCAAGCAAAATCCTCAACTCACAATTAAAATTAAGTTTTCTCAATTCATAATTCTCATCAATAATGTTTTACCATAATTAAAAAATAATCACACATTGATAGTTCAACTAAAAGAGCACTAAAGATTCAAACAATCCAAGTCACACATTTTTAAAGCATGGAAACATAGGTATTTCCCCTGATCTAAGTAATTGCCTTTAATTCAAAACCGACAAGATTTGACATCCTTACTAAAGATTCACTCAAATCACTTAAGCTGTTTAAGGTTCAAAAATAAGCACTCAAAAGTCAAACATGGAAAGTCATTACCATAGGTTTGCATGAAAATCAAATATCCACCACTATAAAATGAGATGATACACAAATCAAAAGGTCTTTAAAGGGTTGTAATGGGGTTTGGGTTAAAGGTGTGGATAAAGGCTGAAATAGAGGGTTAGAATCGAGATCGAATTGAAAATTTACCTAACTAGAAAAATAAACTAATACTGAATAATTACATCAATTGAAAACTTATCAAGAATAACACGAGCTTCTTCTCAAAATGTGAAATTAACCGTTTAAGCTCAAATAACATAGAACTAGTAATAATTAAAATAAATGTACATATTTTTTTCACTTTTTTTATTTAAGGATAAAAGAGATAATTTAACAACTGAAACAAAAGAACATAGTTAGGCAACTGACCAAATCAAATCTCGATAAAAAGGGGGTTAATACAATAGGAAAAAATTCTCAATGAATCAAAAAGAATGACTTATGGGTTAATATTATGGGTAGATCAGAAAGGGTTTATTAGGTTCAAAGGGGTTCACTAAGGGTTAATTATGAAGGTAGACTTTTTGGGATAAGTGGATTAAAACCTAGGTTCCTTTATCATCTTAGTATATCAAATCAAATGTGTGGTCTCAACATGTATAATCGAAGCAAGTTCTAGAATAACCAATCAGTATTGACACACTTATAACCAATAATAAAGTGAGCAAGAAAAGTGTATGCTCTAAAGGCTCAAAATCTCACCAAAATTATGGTTTTTGATATCAATCTTACAAATCTCAAACTTCAAGGTAATACCTCAATTTAGGGAAACAACCTAGCAATTTTTTTTTATTCTGAAAATAGACTTATCATGCTTGATTCTCTAATGTCTTTAAAGTTTAAACAATCAATGCACAATTACCTATGAATTTAATCTAAAACATATCAATAAAAATTACAAATCGATAAAAATTCATTCTAACAGTAAAATGAGAAAATTACTTGAATACAAGACATAATTCAGGCATTTTCTAATAACCATATAAATAACCTCCCCACACTTAAGATATACATTGTCCTCAATGTATGAATATATATAATGACAACATAAGTAGAATTTCATAAGAGAGGGAGAGAAGTGAAACTACCCTGAATTTTGGATGAAGTCCTTAAATTAGTGACTAGCGGAATTGTAGAGAGGGCTAAATGTAGTGCATGATTCTGAGCAAGCTATTAAGAAAATAAACACAACTGGTGGAGAAGATTAAAGGATTACTCGATTAGGAACAACCATAATAACTAAAATATAGTTCAAAATATAATAGACAAGTCTTTAAAAGATAATAAGAAACATAAAAGACAAATAAAATAAAAATAAAACAAAAATAGAAATAGAAATAGAAATAGAAATAAGATAAAACAAGAAGACAAAATAAGAAAAGAGAAAAGGGGTTAGAGTTTTTATGGGGTGACACAGTTGTGTGAGGGTCCTTGTTGGGCCACACGGCCATGTCACACGCCCGTGTGGCTTGTTTTCAACTCGTGTTCGTCGAGCGAAAAAAAATAGCCCAGTCTTCATATGGCCTCGGACACTCCCGTGTGTCCAGGTTGTGTTGTTCACATGGCCGAGTCGCACGGCCATGTATATCGTCCTTCGCTTCCCCCACGTCCGTGTGACCTCTCACACGTCTGTTTGGCTATGCTGTGTCTCGCACACGACCATGTGCCTTGCCCGTGTAACTCTCTGACTTGTTTTAAAATTCAAAAAAAAAATTGTTCCAGGTTTCACACGGCCTATGACACGCGTCCAGGCTGTGTGGTCCACACGGCCGTGTCATACGCTCGTGTGGTTTAATTTAAGGCCGTGTCTCTGTCAATTTTTTTGGGAAAATTTTAGCCCTGTTTCCATACGGCCAAGGACACGCCCAAGGACACGCCCGTGTGTCTAGGCCATGTGGGTCAAAAACCTGCATTTAAACATGAAAAGAAGTAAAAATAAACTAATTAGTAGGGCTAGTGCTGGGGTTGCCTCCCGAGAAGCGCTTATTTAGAGTCTAAGCTTGGCTTACCTCTCATTCGTATGGTCATGGTGGTTCGAGGAGTTGGCACTCCTCTCTCCTGCTATCAGTTCTAATATCAAAGTAAGGTTTAAGTCGGGTGCTATTTATCTTAAATGTGCCTAATTTAGAATGATTTACCTCAACCGTACCGTGTGGAAAGACATTCAGTACCGTAAAAGGAGTTGCTTCGTTTGCATTGGGCTTTGAAGTGACAACTCGAGGGTCCGCTTTGTCCAACAGTACCTGGTCTCCAACCTTAAATTGATTTGTTTCATCTTGAAGCTCGTTATGATGTTGTTTAAGTTCTACATCGCGTATCCTTGGTTTCTCCTTAACATGCGTCCGCCATTCGTCTAGTTCATCGATCTGAAGCTTTCGTTTTTCATGAGTTATTCTATTTTTGTTAGTTGAGCTGGATTGTGGCTCTATCACCTTTTTTTGAGGAATTTCCTGCAAAGAAGGTTGAGCCACAAGGTTACTCACATCAAAAGAACTTACAATATCATCTCGATTACTAGAAATCCTAACAGAATCACGAGCTTGGAGTTTAATCATGTCATCGCCTACACGAAGTATCAATTCACCTGTGCCAACATCTATAATAGTTCTAGCAGTTGCTAAAAAGGGTCTTCCTAAAATTAAAGGTACATCACTATCCTCATCCATGTCTAAAATAACAAAGTCAACTGGGAATATGTATTTATCAATTTTTACGAGTACATCTTCAACAATACCCCTAGGAAATCTAATGGTTTTATCTGCCAATTGAATGTTCATCCTAGTTTGTTTGGGTTTCCCAAGACCTAGTTTTTTAAGCATTTTGTAAGGCATGACATTAATACTTGCCCCTAAATCAGCTAAAGCATTATTTACATTTAAACTACCAATTAAACAAGGAATAGTAAAACTCCCTGGATCCTTTAATTTGTTGGGTAGTTTATTCTGTAAAATGGCTGAGCAGACTGCATTTAGCTCCATGTGCGATGCATCATCTAACTTCCATTTGTTTGCCATAAGCTCCTTTAAGATTTAACTGAGTTGGACATCTGCAAAAGAGCTTCAATAAATGGTAAGTTAATATGTAATTTTTTTAAGAGTTTAAGAAATTTACCAAATTGCTCATTGGTATGGTCTTTCTTCGTCGCGTTGGGGTATGGCACGCGAGGTTTATCTTCTTTACTTTTCGATTTTTGTACACTGTGGCTCACCTCAACCTTACTGTTACTTACCACAATTTCTTGCTTCGATTCAAATTCAAATTCTACTAAACCTTCTTCGTCGCGCACAGTGATGGCATGGAGTTCCTCCCTCGGGTTAGTTTTGGTGTTACTCGGCAAGCTGCCTTGTGGTCGTTCTGAGATCAGCTTAGTAAGCTGACCTATTTGGTTTTCAAGCCCTTGAATTGATGCTTGCTGATTTTTTAGCGTTGTTTCGGTGTTTTGAAAACGAGTTTCTGACACTGAGATGAATTTTGCTAGCATCTCCTAAAGGTTCGGCTTCTTCTCCTGCTGGTACGGTTGTTATTGAAACCTTGGAGGGGATTGTGGTCTCTGATTTCCTTGACCATCCCATGAAAAATTGGGATGGTTCCTCCAACCTGCATTATAAGTATTACTATAGGGATTATTCTGAGGCCTAGAATTATTACCCATATAGTGGACTTGCTCATTCTCTGTGCTCGGGTTGTAAGATGAATATTCTGTGGTGTTCATCCCTCCTCCATTTGTGTCGCATTGCATCACCGAATGTACCTGCGAAAAAACACATAAACCATCAATTTTTTTATTTAAAAGCTCTACCTGGTTAGATAGCATGGTGACCGCGTCAAGGTTGAAAACACCAGCTGCTTTATTAATATTTGTCCTTATGACTTGCCACTGATAATTATTCAGCAACATCTCCTCTATAAACTCATAAGCCGCTTCAGGTGTTTTGTTATTCAGAGTTCCACCGGCGGCTACATCAATCAGTTGCCTAGTTGAGGGGTTCAACCTGTAGCCATAAAGGTAACCCATGGTGAGGGCACCTTCTTAATAAGTCTTTATACCTCTCTCATGCATTATAAAGAGTTTCTAAATCCATCTGCACAAAAGAAGAAATATCATTCCTCAACTTTGCCATTTTAGCCGGCGGAAAATATTTTAATAAAAACTTTTTGGTCATTTGTTCCCAAGTAGTGATGGAACCTCGTGGTAATGAGTTCAACCACTGTTAAGCTTTATTCCTTAATGAAAAAGGAAATAACCGAAGGTGAATGGCATCATCAGAAACGTCATTAATTTTAAAAGTGTCGCAGAACTCTAAGAAATTAACTAAATGAGTATTTGGGTATTCGTCCTGCAAACCATCAAACTGGACAAATTGTTGCATCATTTGAATAGTGTTAGGTTTCAGTTCAAAATTATTTGCAGCAACAGCAGGTCTAACAATACTCGATTCAGCCCCAGTTAAATTGGGCTTAGCATAATCGTACATAGTACGAGGAGCAAGATTCTGATTCACAGGATTTGCGGCAACCACAGGAGGTAGCGGATTATTATCAGCCATCTCCTCGGTAATATTAGTATCATCCTCTTGCTCTTCCTCTATATACTTGCCTTATTTCTCTACGGTTTCTGCGAGCGGTACTTTCAATCTCACTATCAAAAAGCAATGGTCCTGACGGGTTCCTTCTAGTCATAAACTAAAAATACTTACCAGAAGCAAATAAAAAAAATTTAGTAAATTAAAATAAAAACACAAATAAATTGCAATAAAAATAAAAATGGCTAAAGTAATAACAATTAAGCGTTCCTAATATTTTAGTCCCCAGCAACGGTGCCAAAAACTTGATGGGCTCGAAACTAACTAATATTTAGACAAAGGCAAGCGCACCTATCGAACAGTAGTATAGCTTTGATGAGTCTGGAATACCGTATCCTCAAGGTCTAAAATTACTAGTAATAACTATCTTTTTATTATTTAGCCTAATAATTAAGGGGATTAATTTTTAATCTAAAATTTAACTAACTAATTTACTATGAACGCGACAGAGAGTGAAGAAAGTAATCGAATAAACCAATGAATTAAGACAATACCCAAGGAAGAATCCACCTAGACTTCACTTATTATTCTGACTCTAAATTAAACAATTTATTCACTTGCATTGATCCATAGAAATCCCTAAATTATGTTAATATCTCTTTCGAGACTAAAAACAACTGACTCTAGGTTGATTAATTGAAATCTCTTTCTAATTAAAACCCCTATCGTCACATTAACTTGATTTATGGATTCCCTTATTAGATTTGACTCTAATCCGACAGATTTATGTCGCCCTATTTCTAGGGTTGCAATCAACTCCGCTTAATTATGCTAGATCTTCTCTTAAACAGGGACTTTTGCTCCACTGAATAAGCACATCAAACTTGAATTAATATCCTGAAAATATTAAAGCAATGGTTAAGAACACATAATTAAGAACAAGAACAAATATTTATCATGTAATTCAGATAATTAAATAATAAGATTCATCTAGGTTTCATCCTCCCTAAGTATTTAGGGAGTTTGGTTCATAACGTAAAAGGAAAACATCTCAGAATAATGAAAACAACAAGACATAAAGAACACAAAAACTTCTAAAGAACTTGATGGAGATCTTCAATCTTGGAGTGAATCTGCTTCCGAGATGATTCCGACGGCTTCCTTCGAGTAATTTCATTGTTTTACTCTGCGTCCCCCCTTAGGTCCTCTTCTCGTGTGTATTTAGAAACCCTAAAAATTAGGTTTTTCCACGTAACAGGGAAGCAGGGTGCGAAATCGACAGGGGCTGTCACATGGGCGTGTGGCCAGCCCGTGTAGCTCACATGGGCGTGTGCCCAGCCCATGTGGATATTGAAAATTCTGATTTTGGCCCCCTTTTCGCTCCTTTTGCTCCCAAATGCTCTCCTAAGTATAGAAACATGAATTTAAGGGATTAGGAGCATCAAATTCACTAATTTTCATCATAAATCATCCAAAAATATGCCAAACATGGAATTAAAATATGTTACATTTATGGTTTATCAGCCTCAATACTCAAATCACAAAACACAAGGGTAAGTACTCACAATCCTTTGGAATTCCAACTATATCCAATGGTTTCAAGATGTCATAAGGCTAAAATATCCACAATTACATAATTTTAGTTACTGGTTTAATGCACATCATCTGTATTCATATTCATCAATTTACATCACAAACTTGTACACTTTACATGCTTATCAAATCCACATTTAATTGCACTTTAAGTGCCACAATAATGCTTATTGAACCATCACATTTCCAACCACATATGCGTGCATTAAGATCAGTACATCATACATCACATACAAGTATCCTCACATATTACTTGCCATGATAATATCACATTCTACCATTCAACACATATGTACTTACCGAAATATCGCTCACTTCTGCTGCATATTTGCATTATTAGCATATCATTATCACTATTATTTGGCGTGTACATCATACACACAACAAAACACAGTTCACAATAGTTATCACATATGTCTCATATCATAATATCACATCATAATAATTAATCCACAATTATTCACATAATCACATATTTTGCCAAAATAAAACAAGGGAAATAGAAAGCTTACACTCGAAACTTAAGATAGGGGTTTAGGTTATTCCTAAGCTCCCAATTAACACTATGAATCGTGTCTACTAACAGTGATTCCAAACACTCACCGTTCACGCTTTCGCCATTGTCGAAAGCTTAAACTAGCTTTTCCTAGCCTTTCGCCTTGCTCGTAGAAGGCTCCAATGGTTCTGATGCTTCACACATAATAACCACACAATATACACAATCAATTAGCAGCTAGAAACTCATATAAACCAACCAAAAATGAAAGCCTAAGCTATATTTCTCATGAAACTGAAATTTCGACTAGCAAACTTGAAACTCAAATATCTTAATCTTTACTCATTCCTATTGCCTACAATTGATTCCAATAATCTAATTATACATCTAAGAACAATTCTCAACCTTCAAACTACTCAAAACTATGCAGATTAATGGATCCAAAATTTCGACATATAATGACAATTTTCACAAAAACTCAATAGAACGTTGGAATTCTTTAACAAAACTTTAAGGAATGTTTAGAAACCTTCTAATCATGTGAAAAATAATTGAAAACCACATTTTTACTGAAAATCCCAAAATCTACCATTAACGACCCAATTTTCGGCTTTATTCAAAACGTGTGATTTAATGGTTAAAAATTCAGTTTAAAAGGGTCAAATAACATTAAAAAACGAACTAATAAGGAATTGAACTGTTACCTTCGATGGAAAAAACATAGAGGTTTAGTCGAAATTTGAGAAAACCCATAACTTGAGAGATGAAAAAAATCATGGTGTTTTGGGTGTTTTTCTTGAAATTCTATGGAGATTTATGGCTTGGGTGATTGTAGAAATTAAAAGAATGAAGTTTGTAAAATAAAATTAAGAGGGAGAAGCTTGGGGAGAACAAGGGACTTCAACAAAAATCTGGAGAAGAAACTAAGGTTGGTTTTATAAAGATGGAGGGGAAAAATAGGGTATTTTTAAAACTTTGGTAAATTTGCTTTTTAATTACTCTTAAATTGAACCTTTTTTACGAAACAGTCCTTATTTTAACATTGAAAGTCTTTTCAGCATTTATTTTCAAAAAATGATTTAATTTTTCAAAAGCTATGATCGAAAATAATTTCGGGTTACCACAATTTTGAATTTTTTTGAAGCTACTCTGAGCCAAAATTCCTAATTTACCTTTAAAACTTCTAAGCCCAATTTTGGATTTTGACAGCTCTCAATGGGTAGACCTAAATAGAAAAACAAAACAAACACACCAAAAGAAAAATATGCAATAAAGAATAAAAGAAAATAAGAACTAACAAAAATAAAACTTATCAACTTTCTAGGTGGATCCGTATCCCCTCCATAAAAGAACTTCCAAGAGGTCCTCGAGACCTTGAATCATTGTTCATTCTTCATGGCTAGAATAAGGATCCCCTTGGCATTTGAATACATTGTTGCTGTCTTATTTTTGACCATCTAGACAACCACATTACGAGCCATTTTCTTCCAAGCCTAACCAACTCCAAAGCTTGTTTCGGGGTACTATAGCCTCTTGCATCACAAACTCAATGTTGCCATAAGTCGTAGATACCCGAACTTCAATTTCCATTTCGAACTAAAAATAGGTATGTTCATTAAGTTTTCCAGGAATTCATGCAGCAGCACAATAGTTGGGTGCCTAATTATATGCCGGATATGTTTGGGCCGACACATCCAAAGCAGGAAGATGAGGAGTAGAAGAGTGAAGAAAAAGAAGGAACTGAGGAGGGGAGGAAGATAATGAGATGGAATTTGAGGAGGATGACTGAGCTTTTAGTTCTAGTTTTTTTTTTAAAAAATTCTATTTATTTTTGGGATGATTTTTTTAATTTATTTAAATTGTTAGGAGTATGAATAATAATAGACTAGTAATTGTTTTGTGTTTAAATTTTTTGTGCAGGAACCTCACATGGAAGAAGCACAACGATTTTGAGCTATCAATGATCAAAGAAGGAGGTACCCACCAATATTCTGCGAAACTATCACGATCAATTAGGAAACTTCTTTCCTTATATTTTACAGGGCTACACATTGAGGACAATGTGTTATCTAAAGTGTGGGGGGTAACATAGAAAAATTGTTTTAAATTTTTATGTTTTTCTTTAAGTTTTCTTGTCATTTGTGTGCGTGAGCTTGTAAAAATACAAGTGATTGGTTAGAAACATTTACATAGGTTGATTGTATTCATGGTAAATTTGGCATGATGATAGGTGATTTTAAAATTTTTTATTATTAGACTATTAAGTTCTATATATTACACTGTAAATAGGTATTAAGCAATTGAATATACCAAATGATATAAACAATACAAGGAAACGAGCATGCTAGTATGAATGATAAATTATTGAATTTGTGATTGCTTGGTTGACTAAATTTGTGAATATTAAGATACCTAGGGATGACCTAAGGCATTGTTTGGTATACACCCAGAGCAAAAAGGCTAACCCTATTTATTCATCTTTAGTACCTAATTTTGAGCCAGAAAACCCTTCTTAATTTAAAAAAATGGAAAAGAAAATTCAAAAAGGGAAATTACACGAGTAGAAAAAGTATGTGAAAAGTGAAAGAATTTGTGAGTGAGGTACCGTGAAAGAGAAAGAAAAGTGACAAAGTCACTACAATAGAAAATCTCATTCATCGATGTAATAAAAACTCATGAACTACCCGTAGTTACTATATGATTTTGAAATTTCCTATAAGGATATAAAAGGAAGGTGAGAGAATGAGAAATAAGGCGGTGAGTGGGAAAGGGTCACTAAAGGGTAGAATAGTGGAAAATATGATGTGTCAAACTATTTTCGTGTCTGAAACCATTTTATGCTTACTATTCTTGAATTCCATACCTTTCCTAAGCCTTAGAACGTTACAAGTCGAAAAGCCCTAGGTGATCTAGGTAGACTTATTCACAATTTGAAATCATATTGAATAATTACATTTATGACTGTTCGTATTCTACTAGGATAATCAAATTACTTGTACAATTTATTGATGGATTTCTACATTTGAGACCCTTAATACTTGTATGTTTTGTAAAATACTGAACTTAGGTATTTGATATCAAAAGTGGTAAGTCGGCTATATATCATGCCAATATTTTGTGTGAATATGAAATGCTTATTCATGTGCTCTAAAGCTAACATTTGTAATATACTTGCTCAAAGGTCATCTTTTTATTTTTTGTTTTTGTTTGCTTTGCTTGAGGACAAGTAATGACTTAAGTGTGCAGGAGTTTGATTTGTCGTAATTCGGTGTAGCAAATTAAACTAGTTTTCACACTTTAGGAGTTCGAACATAAGCATTTTAGTTAAGTTTTAATTACATTTTTGTAAGTTTAGTTAAATTAAATAAAGTGTGTAATTTGAGCCTTTTATTGACCTTAGGGGCCGAAAAAGCCCAATGGTGAGCTAATATACTTTATGAGTGTGCAGGAGACCACTAGAAGGCGTACTAACTCGATACTGGTCGTTGTGTTGCAACACAGGGCATTGGATGTTGTAACATAGGGAGCAGAATAGAAGAATTCCGAGACTGCCATCGGTGTTGCGACATAGCCTAAGGATCTTGCGACACACCCCTGAAGATACCTTGAAGTTGAACATACTACCCTCGATGTTGCGACACAAGACCTGGTGTGTCGCTACATCACCTCTGTACGGGAAATAGTTAAGAGTCGGGGGCATTTTGGTTTACATAATCAAATGTTAAAGCACGAGGACGACAACTGACCTAGAGTTAAGGACGATAACCACTCTAAAGTTTATAAATAGGCTCATTTAGCACATGTTATGGACGACTTTCATTTTGTATAATTTTCTTTTTAGATTTAGATTTTAATTTTTCACTTTTATTAGGCTTAGGTTTTATTTCAGTTCATGTTCTTTGCTTTTGTGGGGGGAAATCAAATTATCATCAAACTCTGTGAGGATTCTGCACTTAATTCTAATATAAATCATGCTTCTTCTAAAGTTTATACTCTTGAATTACTCTTCATGTCTATTCTTTCTATCAAGTTTACATTTTGTATTAGATCCATGAGGAACTAATCCTCTTGTGGGAGATTAGCGAGTGGAAGTATGATTAATTAACTGTTTTGTAGGGATTTATTAGCGGATCAACTGTTCAGGAAAGGAAGAACCTAAACCCTAGGCCTAACAACCCTAAGAAGTCACAAGATGGGAATTAACCCAAATTTGGTATGACCTATCCGTGAACACCTTAACCCTGAACTGGTTTGGACTTTGAGGTCGAGAGATAAGTAGTTCTTGTCGACTCAATATTTCAGTGGAAGATTGGAAGATCCTGCTGGGCTATTGACTAGTTGATTGAACAAGAAAACTCGAAACAATAGTTGGTTATGATTACTGAAGCAAGCTAATCACCCATGCCTAGATTTGATATATATTTCACTATTTGATTTCTCGTGATTTGTTTCTTTATTTTATTTTCTATTATTGCTATTATTAGTATAGATCACTAAAACCTTTCTTTTTATTCATCGTAATATAATCCCTTTAAAGTACTACTTAGATCTACTTATGTTTAGATTAGAATTAATTTAGTGCTCGCCTCCCTTAGGTATGATCCTCGGTGTACTCACCTACTCCGTTGAAACTATATTACAACCTGACTCGTATACTTGTGGATACCGCCTTTCTTATATTTTGTGCAAGATTTCTACTCTAAACGTTGGTACGTCCAGAGGCGATCAGTAATTAAGTTTTTTTTAGATTAATTAATAAAATAAAACATGATTATATTATTTTAATACTTTATTTATTTATTTATGAACCTAATTTCGATATTTGTCTCAAACCCTCGATTTAATAACCTGATTCTACGAACCTAATTTTCGGGATGTGACAGTTACGACACAGACGACACTGACATGGCGAGGTCACTTAATGGACCAAGGGTGTTTCCGTCCGCACAATAAACTTTAATGAGAAAAAATGAGCCGTTTTAGGTCAAGGACCAGCTGCCAAACCTAGGCTTATAAATAGAATTGCTCTGAACAGTTGAAGGACAACTTTTTACTTAGTTTTAAATTTTACTTTGAATTGTAATTTAGAATTCTTTCAGTTGTAATTTTTATTTCAATTTTCTATTTCATTCTTCACGGGAACTTGACTGTAGATTTGTCAAACTTATTATGGATTACTATTCACGCCATATTTTTTATTTATATCAGGATTTCTCTCATCTTTACTTTTGATCTTTTATAAATGTTTATCTTTCATATCAATTGATTGAATGTGTTAGATCCATAGGGAACTAATCCAGTAAGGGAGATTAATGAGTGGATGTGAGATTAATTAACACCTATGTACGGTTTCTTAGCGGATTAGTTAGCTGGGAAAGGAATAACTTAAAACCCTAGGCTTGACGACCCTAAAAAGTTATATAGGTAGGAATGAACCAGGAATCAGTATTGCCTTATCGTGAAAACCTTACCCCAATTCGGTCTAGATTGTGACATCGAGAGATAAGAAATTCTTGTCAGCTCATTAGGTTAGTGGAAGGCTGAGAGACCTTGCTAGATTAATGGCTAGCTGATTGAATAGAACTCGAAGTAGGATAGAAAATAAAGAGAATAAAGAAAATGATTTTGGTTCTTGTATTTGGTGGAAGAAGAAAGCAAGCCTTCAATCGTAAGTCTTCACTAATCCATGGTAACTTTTATTTTTTTAGTTGGCAAGTGATAATCACAAATTATTGAGGTATCACCCATGCTTAGGTGTGAACAATTGAAGAAGATTGGAGTTTTGGTAGAAAATTTAGAGGCTATTTGGTTGGGAAGAAAGAGGTGAGGAAGCTAATTATCGTTCATGCATCCGAGGTTCTATTATTGAAATTAGATATATTTAATATTAATTATAGTAATTATGTACATGGTGTTGGTGTTTATATGTTTTGAAGCTACCCAAGGTGATTTTGGTGAGGGATCCAACAAAAGAAAAGCCCAAGTGATAAAGAAATGATAGCTTGGGACAAGAGAAGATAGCTTGGAGTGTGGGTTTGTGCTCTACAATCTTTGAGATATCCATTATTATGTGTTTAGTTTTGGGACAAGAGAAGATAACTTGGAGTGTGGGTTTGTGCTCTACAATCTTTGGCATATCCATTATTATGTGTTTAGTTCGTCAAAGATTATGGTAATATGATTTGAGTGCCCTAATGAACTGGTAGGAATTAGTTTTGGATATAGTTGACTGTCAATAGAAAATTAAGAATTAATATTGAATTTCTCACCCGTCGAATAGCTTTGTAGACGGTATTGGTAGAGATTTTCAGCCAAGAGCCTTGTGAACAAAGCCACGAAATTGTACAACACCGACAATAGCCTTGTGGACAAAGCTGAATGTATACAGATGCCTTGGTGAAAAGTAATCTCGAATAACGGTTCCTTAAAATGCCATAAATGTTAGATTGTTACATAACCTTATAACAGATATATTTAAGTTAAAATATGCAACAAGTTGTTATACTTTTATAAATTTGAAATTTAGTATCTATATTTTTATTTTTAAAAATTTAATTATTCCACTTTTAGATTTCAAAATTCAGATTCAATTGTTAACATTTTTAAAATCATTTTGTTAAATTCAAATTACAATGTTATCTTTTTAGTTTCATGGTTACCAAGTGAGTTTTTTTTTTTTTAATTTCAAAACGCCACACCAATAAATTTAATAAAAAAATTCAACATAGTTAACAATTGAACTTGAATTTTGAAATTTGAAAAGTAAAGAAATTAAATTCTTATAAATAAAATACAGGGACCAAATTTCAAAATTGTAAAGAGTATAGGGACCTATATCACAATTTTTTTCACCCACGTGTACCATAATTTAGTATTTATATAATTATTTTTGCATTAGACATTGCTTCTCCACTGCAGCAATCAATCTATTAGAGAATATCGATTTTTAACATATGTACCAATGAATACGGACTTTAACCTAAATAAAGCTAGGATAACATTTACGTATATTTTCTTTTTTTCTTCATACGAAAGCAAATTAACATATATACATGCATGCAAAATTTTGAAGAGGGGATTCAGCATCCTCATGAAATTGCATTATTCCATTTCTCAAGATCATGTCATTAACTTTTTATTTAACATCAAGAAATGAAATTTCTTCACTACAATTATTCACTCAACAACATGCTGTTAGGAGCGGACAAATATTATAGTACTGAAATGTCAATGAAGATTACAAAATGCAGTTTCACTATCTTTACAGTTTTGTTTTATTCATACAAGCTTCCAGTACATTCACGTTACATGAAGGTTATCATATATCTAAACACATGATATCATTGAACACATCAATAAGTATGGGGTGTTAACCAGGATAGACTTAAAACTCTTGATAGAGACAGACTGCATATATTTTCGTAACCAAGTCAGTATTAACAGGATCGGTATAAAAAAGAAAAGATCATTTGTGACATTCATAAATGCTAGTCTAAATTTTATGCCTGTTAAGAAATGACCATAGTTATGGATCAGTATCAGATGACTAGCTAGGTTGTAAATATATCAACAATGTTTGCATTGGACATATATGGTTGTGTCAACAAGCTAGTAGGTGCAAGAGTATTAGATTGTAGGCATGAGAGATGAATTCAATCCCAAGCAACCCCATCCCCTACCCAATTACCAAAAGAAAAAGGAAAAACAATAGTTCTATAGCCAAGCATCATCAAAGACATCTAGTTAAAGACAAAGAACACCTAGAAACGGGATAACACCGAGAATGCTAATTTAGTCATTAATCATTCAATAAAAGTAGGAGTCCATATGGGTGTGTATATATCCATAAATATATAGGTCTTTAAAGATTACTCCATATCACAAATGGCAAAGAGAAACAAAGAAAGCCGCCTAAATTAATATTTAATAAACGTGCTTAATTCAGCGGCTGACTCATGGCTTGAGATACCAAAGAAAAAACATCTATATTGTTGTATAAAATGAACATGATATATATGCAGCTCGATGTGTTAGTTTCAACATTTTCATACGAGAATCAGAATGTATTCATTTGCACCTTTCTGCTACTAGTGAATGAGAACCAAGAAGATGCTGGATTTTCCTAGGAGATCCGCTTGCGAGTGAAACTGCATCTATATGCTGGTGAAATGAAACCAGTTCAATTCTAGATTTATATATATATATATATAATTGTGGAAAGTGAAGTAGCCCCAGGGATGTGCTGACCTACGTACCCAGAGGTTGAGACAAAAGAATTAATATTAAGAAATCTATGGTTTAGCTGTAAATTTTTGTAAGTATCGGAGGCCAAAAATGGCAAGGGGGACAAAAAGGAGGATTACATGGAGGGAATCCAGATTTAGATAATACCAATATATTATTAAGCTGTCCTGTGTGGTCACACTCAAATGTTGCATCCATACAAGACAAACAACCAATCAATTTTGTCCATTGCCTTGTGATTTTTCTACAAAAATAATTAGACCACTCCTATATAGCCAATTAAGCTTCTCCAAAAGCCCATTGAGTGCTAGAAAAGATATGGAAAAGAAAAAAAAGGGAATCCGAAAGACAGCTCATTTCTTTCAATATAAAATTGTGTAGTTTAAACTAAGCCTAATCAAGCCCAAGATAACCCCACCACTCAATTACAAGCCAAATTCCTCCCTTCTTAATTATATATCTTTTCTTACTTATATTACATGTACATATAGTACTAAATTACTTTATACCGTGAAGAATTTTATCATTTATTTACTGACATATGTATATAGTGTATGTATATGTATGAAGTAGTTGTACATACAATGAAAGGCAAGTGGTGCAAAAAATAAAAATAAAAGTGGGTGTGGTCGTGTGGGGAGACAAGAAAAAAAGAAAAGGTAAGAGAGAAATAGGGCATGATATTTTGATACTATGAATAAATACAGAGGAATTGACAGATTGACCTGCGTCTCTCCTCCATCACCTCCCTCCCTTCACCACAGAGCAAATCTCAGATCCTCCTTGTCTCATCCCAATCAATGAGAGAAAAAAAAATTAAAAGCTCATGACATCTCCAATGAAACTGCATTTCTTGTCATGGGTCATTGAAAGCCTACAAAGAAATTAAAAAAAAAAAAAACACCCCTCACAGCATAGGGAAAAAGGCTAGTGATTGAAATCAAAGGACGGACAAATATATAGATCCAATAATCTCTCATGAATGAGTTTCCATGAACTACTATTTTGCCTGTCTTTCACCATCCATTTGTTTTATATTATATATAGAGAGAGAGAGTAAGAGAGAGAGAATGAGATTGATATATAGAGAGAGAAAAAGAAAGAGAAAGAAAGTGTTGGAGCTAGAAGTCATGAGAGTGATGGTACATTGTTGGGTCATGTCGATTCATGGCTTCTCTTTGACTGTTGTGGCTGCTATCATCATCACCCTCCATTCTTGATCCCATTTGAGTTGAAGCTGTAGCACCAAGATTGAGATAAACCAACCTTGAATCCAAATTGAGGTTAGCAAGGTTGTTTCCACTGCTACTGCTATTATGTTCATCACTCATTGGTGGGTAAATTGCAGTTGAAGTTGGTGGATTTACGCTCCCTTCTTCACGCGAGATAACCATAGCTGCTGATTGAACAAGCTCAAGACATAGCCTAAGCTTATTTGGTTCGATGTGAGCTAGCCCCGGCACCGCACCTTTGAACAAGAAATCTGAAGTTAGTGTTCGAAGGATGTCTAAAGGAGTCACCCCATCAACGGTTCTTACATTAGGGTCTGCGTGGTGGTCTAAAAGCACCGCAACCATATCTGGTGATACCATTTCCGCTGCAATGTGAAGTGGGGTTTTTCCCGCAGGCCCCGCCGGGTAGTTAACATCAGCTGCACCAAGCTCTAACAAGGTCTTAACTACTTCCCGGCTGCAGTTCTCAACAGCATAGTGTAAAGCCAAAGCTTCATCAAGATTCAGACCTTCTCCCATCACCATGAGCTTGACTAGTTCAACATCCGAAGAGTCTAATGCCCTTCTCATCCTTCGAATCTTCTGGTCCTCGAGATCAGCAGCCGCGGTGAGATCATGGTGGGGGTGGGGGTGGTGATGATGATGATGATGATGAGGGATTAAGGACCGTCTTGTTAGAGATGACTTGAGACGCAGCTCTTCGATTTTGGCCACCACATCTATGGGCAGATGTTTGGCGAGAACTTCTGGTGGTAGACCTGATTTGGCCACTAGGTGGGAACAAGTAGTCCAAAGTTGGTGCATGTCTTGCTTTCTTGAAGCTATTAGTACTTTCATAACATCTTCAATTGAGGCCTTCTCCACCATACTGGCCAATTGTTTCTGTGAAACGAAGAGAACAAAGAGCGTCAGCTTTGGTAAATGGAAATGAAAAGAGTCTTCGTTCCCATTGGTTGAAGCTAAACAAAGCGATGGGTGTTTGGGAAAGATTTTATGTGCTTACGAGGGAAGCCATTACCAGAGATTATCAAGATCTAGATTTAGAAAGCCTTAGGTGCGTAGCATTTAGATGGAAGAAACCCGATTCAAGAAAACCAGAAAATATGATTGTACATGACATCTAAATAAACCATTTTCTTTTTGGGTTATTTGACAATGAATATCGTTTGAACAACATTTTTTTTACTCGCAAGAAAATAGTAAATCTTTTCAACATCAACTGTAGCCTGTAGAAGGAGAAGTCAAGATGACCGATGAAGAAAAACAGTGAAAGAAAACTGAAGCAATTAAAGGTTGAATCAGGCGCTGTAGGAGAAAACTGCAGAAAAAATAACGAAAAAGAATACAAAAATTTCTGTGTTTTTGCAGAAAAGAGAGTTCCTAAATGAACTGAGAGGATAAAATCCAACTACTTTACAAACATGGAAATGAGGATCGGAAATATGTAGAACAAAAAGGTGTTTAGTTAATCGTTAAAAGAAAAAGAAACCCAGTTTGATCATGATGATCATCATCTTCATGTTCATAAGATTACAAAAAATCCCTTCAATAAAAAAAGATTAAATTACACTTCCCAAAAACCAAGCCTAGTTATTGTCTGGGTACCCAAAAACCCAAAACACAAAGAGTAACAAGACTCCACAGACACAAGAATCAAGAATCAGACAGCAGAAAAAGAGAGAGAAGGAAAGTAGTTTGTGAGGGTATGTTGATGATGATTGATGACGAAGAGAGGGAAGGGAAGGGAAGGGAAGGGAAACCTGAGTAAGCAATGCAAGCTGTTCAACACCAAAGTATCTAGCGGCAGCAAGAGTGTCAAGCGCAAGATCAACGGCAGAGGTGCAATGTGTATGCCAACACGCTCTTTCACTACAATTAGGCCTTGGCTCATGCTTTTGAGGCACAATAGAGACCTGGCCACTATACAAGAACTGTAACAATAGCAAGAACACTTCATATCCCACTGAGTTCACGGGTATAACACCGGGCCTAGACCCTGCTGTTGATCCGCCTCCTCGGTTCATTCTCGAACCAACCGGGTCTAAACCAGCTGGAGGATCAGGTCCGCAGAAGAATTTCCTAAAGAAGAGACTCCTTGCAGCTAAAATACACCTGTGGGCATGAACTAACCGACCCTCTACACTGAAAGTTACATCAGAGAAAGCTTGGCCATTGATGAGGAGGTTGAGGTAGTCGAGGGAGAGAGATCTTAAAGACTCGTCAAGGCTACTCATTTTAGGGTTGTTTTGCCAGAGGAATACAAATAGAAAAATCTTCTCTTTTTGGATAAACAAGTGTGTTGTTGAATCAAGTACACGAAGAAGAAGAAGAAGAAGTTAGAGAAATAAGTAGGGATTTAGATGATGGTTTCATTTGAAAGAAACGGAGGAGGTTACTGTAATTGGATTTTGTATTGAGAGATTCTTTCCTCTCGATGAAGTGGTGTGGGTTTTTGTCGATAGAGATATATATTTTTTTTGATAGACAGAGAAAAGAGAAAACTTTAGAAATAGAAAGAGGGAGAGAGAGAGCAACATGGGTGGATGTTCGGGGCGGCTGAGCTATTTAAAATACACAATTTATTTATTGGAAAATTAAAAGAACAAAAAAAACTATTTGTTTTTTGTTTATACTATTAAAAATAATAGATGGGGGTGGGGTAGGACGCTGGAGAAATGATGATGGGAATGGGATACATGGAAAATTTTGTTACAATTATCCTCATCATTACCTCGTGTTTTACTATTATAAATTTACTCAGCTTAACTATTAGGTCTATTTTTTTAAAGGCAGCATTTATGTTCTCTACCAAACCAAGTAAATTAATCTTATTTTAGTCTAAAACAAATCTAGCTTAATTTAAGAGTATTTCAACTAACTAAACTAACATAGTTTAAAAAATATTTGGGTAAACTAACAAAATTCTCATTTTTTTTGTCTCAGATTACGTTTTAGTTATTTATGTTTGAAATATTATGTTTTAGTCACTTACGTTATCATTTTGTTACGAAGTGGTCCCTCTGCCATTAGCTCTATTACCTACCTAACGACAATCCTACGTGGCAGTCTAAATGGGTTTTAAATGTCAATTTGGATGTCCAATTGGGACGGGAATAGATTTTTAATTAATTAAAAATTTTAAATTAATTACACCTTGAACTGAAAAAGAAAAATCATTCTCCTTTTTCTTTTAGTTTTCTTTTCCATTTTGATTGAAAAAACTATTCTCATCCCAGTTAGATATCTAAGTTGACATTTAAAACTCATTTGGACTGTCACGTAGGATTATCGTTAAGGAGGTAATGGAACTTAACGGCAAAGTGACTACTTCGTAACAAAATGATAACGTAAGTGACTAAAATGTAACATTTCAAACATAATTAACTAAAATATAATGTGAGACAAACAAAAGTGACCCATAATATTTATGTCAAATGGAATCTAATCTTCCTTTATAAATCTTTCTTATCCGTTTCAACTCTCTCATCATGTATGAATACGTATGTACATCCATATATAATAATAAATAATGTAATTTGAAAAAATATTGGAAAAAAAAATAATGTTAACTCTCGTTTGAGAGTTGAGCCTTAAACTTGTATTTAGGTAAAACTTCTAACAATGCTTCTTATATATAAAAGAAATTATTTTCAAATACTCTATTTTTTTTTCAGATATATGTTTTTATCCGTTTTACGGACGAAATATAATTCTATTCGAGCTGAAAGTAATATTTAAAAATTTCAAAAAATTTAAATTAAAATACTGAAAATAAATTTAGTGGTCATTTATAAACAAAAGCAATAATATAATTTTAACCTTTTTTTTGAACCTATAACACATAATATTAATTTATAAACAAAAATATAAATTTATTTTGAAGGACAAACTTTAATGTAAAATACAAATACATAAATCTATGTATACCTAATAAATTGCCAAACATTTCAAATGTCAAAGCTATGTTGGCTCCATATTGTCTCCCCTAACTTCACCCTATGCAACCACCAATAACGGTGTAATGGCATTGTACCAAAAGAAAGAAAGAAAGAAAAAAACCATGTAGCCTCAATTCACTTAAAGGATATTTTCATTGTTTTTAATTTATTCCTAATGTTACTAAGTTGAGTTTTGGTTTGCTTATATGATGTAAAGGTGTAGGCCAAAATTATGAAAGAAGGTTTATCCTTTGTTTTCATCTAAAAGATTTTCAATAATCTTTTAGAAAAAAAGGTTTGGAAATTACTTCAATTACAGTTAACATTTGTATTTTTTTTTCTAGTAAGTGAATTCTTTTTGTTGTGCTACTTATTGTGTCTGTTAGGTTGAACAATACTAAGAGATAGTAAATTGAGATTTTGGAATTTTTTTTACAAACTTTCTAAATTAAAAAAAAAAGGGAGGGAGAATAGTTTGGACACTTGAATTTATAATAGTTTAGCCTCAGTTACTTACCTCCACTACCTTATTATACTTCAACTAAAGATTTTCCCAATTTACAAGACTAATATAGAACCTTCCCTTAGTTTTTATGGATTAACTAAAACCCTCTAGCTTTTACACTTCAACCAGTACCCTTTAAATCTCTTATAAGGCTTTCTATCTCAAAACCTTAAGTACACTCTTTAATTACAAAAAGAAAGAGCAAACAAATAATCAAATATTATAATAATCTCTTAAAAGAATATGTACAAGAGAAATGAATATACGAAGTTACTTCTCTTGTGTTATCTCTCTTATATGTCTTGAATTGTTCCTGATTTGTATTTATATTAAGGAATAAGTTTGTGGACGTTTGGAGCCATTGGGGATGAAATAAAACTATTTTCGGGTTGAAAAAGTGTTCCTATAGCTCAAGTATCAATACATATGATGGAGCTCGAAACTAACTATTATTTTGACAAAGGCAAGCGCACCTACCGAACAGTAGTATAGCTGTGGTGAGTCCGGAATATCGTATCCTCAAGGACCAAGAGTACTAGAATTAACTATCTTTTTATTATCTAGCCTAGTAATTAAGGGAGTTTATTTTTAATCTAAAATTAACTAACTAATTTAACTAACAATGAACGCGACAGAGAGTAAATTGGGAAAATACTTTTAGACAACTTATATGAGATAGACAATACCTAAGGAAGAATCCACCTAGACTTCACTTATTACTTTTGATTCATGCGATTTATTCACTTGGCTTAATCCGTAGAAATCCCTAAATTATATTAATACCTCTTTCGAGGCTATTAACAACTAACTTTAGGTTGATTAATTGAAATCTCTTTCTAATTAAAACCCCTATTGTCGCATTAACTCGATCTATGGATTTCCTTATTAGGTTTGACCCTAATCCGACAGATTTTCATCGCCCTATTTCTAGGGTTGCAATCAACTCCGCTTAATTTTGTTGGTCTACTCTTAAACAAGGACTTTTGCTCCACTGAATAAGCACATTCGACTTGAATCAATAACCTGAATTATCAAAACAAGAATAAGAACTCACAATTAAGAATAAGCACAAGTATTTATCTCATAAATCAAATAATAATAAGATCTGTCTTAGGCTTCATCCCCTCAGGTATTTGAGGGATTTAGTTCATACTAAAAGAGGGAAACATCATAAAAGAGGAAAAACAACAAAACATAAGAAAACCCAAAAAACTCCTAAAGAACTTGATGGGAGATCCTCAGTCTTGATGGAGATCCTTCTCCTAAGCTGTTCCCGACGGCTGTCTTGGAGTATTTTCTCCTTCTACTCGGCGTTTATTCAACGTCCTGTCGAATTCTCCTTTTAGGTTGCCCCCAAGGGTGTTTATATAGGCTTCGAGATGCCTTTCTTGGCCTACAAGTATCCTATTCTGAATAGAATTCTTCTTAATTTTGGCAGGGACACATCCGTGGTCGATAGCCCAGGCCGTGTTCGATCCGGCTTGCCACACACGGCCGTGTGGTCCGCCCGTGTACCGTGGTCCAGGCCATGTAGGCCCATTTTGTCCCTTTTTGGCCCGTTTCTCGTTCTTTTCGACTCCCTAAGCTCTCCTGAGTATAAAACATGAAATTAAGATATTAAGAGCATCGAATTCATCAAATCCAATGGAAAATCATCCAAAATTAAGCCAAGCATGGGGTTAAAATATGTGTAAATTATGGTTTATCAAATATCCCCACACTTAAACCTTTGCTTGTCCTCAAGCAAAATCCTCAACTCACAATTAAAATTAACTCCATCAATTCATAATCCTTATCAATAACGTTTCATCATAATTCATAGATAATTCATACATTGATAATTTAACTAAAAGAGTCCTAAAGATTCAAACAATCTAAGTTATACTATAGCACGAAAATATAGGTGTCTCCCCTTACCTAAATAATTACCTCTGATTCAAAACCGACAAGAATTGCATCCTCACTAAGGATTCACTCAAATCACTCAAAAGTGTTTAAGGTTCAAATTAAGCACTCAAAAGTCAAACATGAAAAGTTAATCCCATAAGCTTGCATGAAAATCAAATCTCCACCACTAGAAAATGAGATGATATACAAATCAAAAGGTCTTAAAAAGGGTTGTAACGGGGCTTGGGTTAAAGGTGTGGATAATGTAATACCCCTATACCCGGTTCAATCATGCAGACCCGGTATAAGACTATTACATTTGGTGCCAAAACAATTATGGCCAGATACTGTTTAATTAAAACATTTGTATATAATATTTTAACTTACCAACCATTTTTACTAACATATTTATTGTTTATTAATTCATTCCATATATACCAAAATACTTCAAGTAACTGAAAATAGATAAAATTTTAAGAATCTACATTTTAGTCCCTATCACATGGGAACACCTTTGAACTACATATGTACATGCCATTTTAATACAAAATATAGTACCTACTTTTGAAGCCCTTGAGGATGTGATGAGATGAGAGATCTTCTAGTTGAACTTCTCTTCTAGTCTAATTGTACCTACGCGTTAAAATAAACGCGTTAAGCCGGTGAAGGCTTAGTAAGCACTACAAGAATAATTAAATAAGTAATCATATCAAAATATTTTTAACTCAATCAATTATTGCATATCTACTCACATATAAGTCTCTTCAACTATGCATTGCTTTAAATAAATTTAACTTATCTTTTGTAAGGTATAAAAATTACCTTAACACATCAGTGATTCACTTTTGTTCTCATTTCACTTTCTTAGCCCAAAGTAGGCCTTATAGAACACACCGGATATACGAAACAAATACAGAGGTGCATTATGATGCACAAGTGAACAGAGAGCACTGACGTGCTAATAATCAGAGAGCACCAATGTGCTAATAATCAGAGAGCACCAATGTGCTAATATCAGAGAGCACCAACGTGCTAATATCAGAGAGCACCAACGTGCTAATATCAGAGAGCGCGCTAAAGTTCCTTAATGGCATGCCACTAATATCCCAGTAGTTCTAAATTTCGTCTACTTGGGCATTAAAGCTGAATCTCATATATTTAAATAATTCACATAAATATTTCAAAAAAAGATAAATAACAATAATTTAAAATTCTTGTAGTACTTACAGCAAAAAGGTTGAAATGATATATGTTATTCTTCCTTCACTCCTTAACCTTCTCTTTTCCTTTTTCTTCAATTCGGTCCTCTCCTTCCTTTTCTTTCTCAATCAAAATTCCAAGCTTCAAACTTTCAATTTTCCCTTTTCTTCTTTCTTTTCTCTTTTTTCTTTCTTTCTTTCTTTCTTTCCCCTACTCTCTGTTTCGTTTGCTTCTCTGTTTCTATATCTTTCTATTCTTTTTTCCTTTAGTCTATTTATATATATAATAATAAAATATAATAATATAATAATATACTTTATAATTAATATCTAATATATATCTATATCTTTATCTATATACACGTTTTTAACTAAAAAAATCTAGGATTTTTTTCATACTTAAATAGCCTCAACATTTAAAAATGGCATAATTACCTTTTTAGTCCTTTATACTTTCTTTTAATCTATAATTAAACTTTTGCACCTTTTTCAATCTAATCCTTTTTTCCAAATACTTCTAATTAAATCAAATTCACCTAAATAAAACCTTATTAAGCACACAACTAACTTCGTAAATATTTTTAATAAATATTTTATGAGTCCGTTTACTAAAAATGGAGACCCGATAACTCATTTTCCAATATCCATACTTTTGAGGTCGTTACAGATAAAGGCTGGATTAGAGGTTAGGATCGAGATTTAATTCAATCAATTACCTAACTAGAAAAATAACTAATACTGAATAATTACATTGATTGAAAACTTAACACTAATTAACACGAGTTTCTTCTAACGATATGGAACTAACAGTTTCAGCTCATGCTCACTAATAATGAATAAGTCTTCAGTTTTTATTTATTTATTAACATACAATGATAAGAAAGAACTTTAACAACTAAAATAGAGAACATAGTTAGGCAACTACTCAATTCAAATCTTGACAAAAAGGGGCGTCAAAAGATTAGAGGAAGTAAAAATTTGGTTTTGGGTTAATATTAATGGGTGAGTCAAGAAATGGTTTATTAGGCTAAAAAGGGGTTCACTAGGGGTTAATTATGAGGGTAGACTTTTTTTATGGAGTGAGTGGATTAAAACCTAGGTGCCTTTATCATCTCAATATATCAAATAAAAAATGTGGTCTCGACAAGTATAATTGAAGCAAGTTCTAGAATAACAAATCAATATTGACACACTCATAATCAATAAAGTGGGCAAGAAAAATATATGCTCTTAAAGGCTCAAAATCTCACAAAAATTATGGTTTTTGATGTTAACCTTGTAAATTTCAAATTTCAAAGTAATATTTAAGATTAGGGAAGCAACCGAAAAAAATTTTATTTTGAAAATAGACTTATCATGCTTGATTCTCTAATGTCTTAAAGTTTAAACCATCAATGCACAATTATCTATGACTTAATCTGAAACATATCAATGAAAATCATAAATCAATAGAAGTTTCATTCTAATAGTAATATGAGAAATTACTTTAAGAACAAGACATAATTCAGGGATTTTCTAGTAATGAAATCAATAACCTCCCCACACTTAAGATGTACATTGTCCTCAATGTACACAGATAGATATATACAATATAAACAATCATAAGATAGGGGGAGAAGTGAAACTTCTTGAGTTTCGAATGATCTCAAGGAAAAGGAACAGTAAGTTTGGCGTAGATGAAGGTGGCGGTGGATACTAGGGTCGTGGTGTGGTGATTCCCTAACAGCCTTTAGAACCTAAATTAAAGAAATCAAAATATAATAATATAAATTACGCATAAAAAAGATAAAGAGAAGGAAAATAAAGAAGAAGAGAAAATGAAAAGAAAAACTGAATGGACTCCAAGGTCCTTGTCCCGTCGAGGTAATGAAGCGGCCGACATGAACTTATGGAGATTGGTCTCGCACATGGAGACTGTGGTAGGGTCCTTTCACTTCTTCGACATGGTGATGGTAGTGTAGAGAAAGAGTGAGGGAAAGGGAAAAAGGAAAATGAAAGGGGAAAGATAAAAGAAAAAGGAAAGGGGTGTGGTGGTTAGGGTTTGAGAGAAGAAGAATTTGGGGAGAAAGTGAGAAGAAGAGGGGTTTTAAATAGGAAACAGGAATCTGGTGACTGCCCACGCCCGTGTGCCATGGGCGTTTTAGGTCACATAGCCGTCTCACACGGTCGTGTGGTGTTTCGTTCATTTCTCCCATGCATGTGTAGAGGTTGCCACGCCCATGTGGATTACTCAGTGTCGGCCACGGCCTAAAAGCACGGACGTGTTGCATTCCCGTGTATATTTCTCAATGGCGACCACGACGGAATCGCCCGGCCGTTGCCTTTTATCGCAGCCCATGTTTTGGGAATTTTTCGTCCTTAGTTCGTACGGTCTCTGCCACACCGGTGTGCAAATCCATGGTGTCCACAAGGCCACGGCCACATCCGTGTGCAAGGCCGTGCGGATAGAGAAACCTACGCTTTGCTTAGTTTTGAGTTAGGTGCTAAAAATCGAAAATATGACATTAGTGGGGTTAGTGCTCGGGTTGCCTCCCGAGGAGCGCTCGTTTAAAGTCTTAAGCTAGACTTACCTCTCATTCGCATATTTCATGGTGGTTTGAGGAGTTGAAACTCCTCACCACTGCTATCAGTTCTATGATCACTATATAGTTCGAGTCGAGTAGTGTTTACCTTAAAAGTGCCGAACTTAGAATTAGTTACCTCAACTGTTCCGTATGGAAAGACATTAAGTACTGTGAAAGGGATCTTTTCGTTTGTATCAAGGTCTGAAGTGGCAATCTGAGGGTCTGTTTTATCCAACAATACCTGATCTCCGATCTTAAATTAGTTTGGCTCATGGAGTCGCTTTGGTTTTGCTTTGTGTGTTCCTAGTTTCTCCTTGAAATGTGTCTTCCACTCATCTAGTTCATCGATCTGAAGCCGTCGTTCCTCATGAGTTATTTCTTTATTGGCACGAGGTCTAGGATGTGGCTCAGCTGTGTAATTTCGTGGTGCTTCCTGAAAAGAAGGTTGAACCAAATGGTCATTAGTAGAGTTTATGTTTTCACCTTAATTACTCGATGTCCTAGCCGAGTCAAGAGCCTGAAGAGTGATCGTTTCGTCACCTACACGAAGTATTAGCTCTCATGTACCAACATCAATTTTAGTTCTAGCAGTTGCTAAAAAGGGTCTTCCTAAAATTAAAGGAATATTATTGTCCTCATCCATGTCTAAAACGAAAAAGTCTACTAGGAATATGAAGTTATCAATTTTTACTAGTACATCTTTGAATATACCCCTAGGAATTATAATAGTTTTATCAGCTAATTGAATGCTCATCCTAGTTTATTTGGGTTTCCCTAGACCTAGCTGTTTAAACATTTTATAAGGCATAACATTTATGCTTGCCCCTAAATAAGCTAAAGCATTATTAACAGATAAACTGCCAATTAAGCACGGAATTGTAACTCCCTGGGTCTTTTAACTTTCGTGGTAGTTTATTTTGTAAAATTTCTGAGCATACTGCATTTAGCTCCATATGCGATGTATCGTCTAACCTCTATTTGTTTGTCAAAAGCTCTTTTAAAAATTTTCTTGAATTGGGCATCTGCGAAAGAGCTTCAAGAAACGGTAAGTTAATATGTAATTTCTTTGGAAGTTTAAGAAATTTACCGAATTGTTCATCTGTGTGGTCTTTCTTCATCGCATTGGGGTATGGCATATGAGGTTGGTACTCTGTAATTATCGGTTTTGGTTTATCATGGATTACCTTAACCTTACCTTTCTCTACCACATTCTCTTGCCTCATTTTTGGTTCATCTAACCCTTCACTATCATGAGCGGCAACGACATGAAGTTGTTCCTTTGGGTTAGTTTCAGTGTTGCTTGGCAAGCTGCCTTGTGGTCATTCTGAGATCAGCTTAGCAAGCTGTCCTAATTGGTTCTCGATCCCTTGAATTGATGCTTGTTGATTTTTAAGTACTGTTTCGGTGTTTTGAAAATGTGTTTCTGACACCGCAATGAATTTTGTTAGCATCTTCTCAAGGTTCGGCTTATTCTCTTGTGGGTAGGGTTGCTGTTGAAAGCCTGAGAGGGGTGGTTGTCTTTGATTTCTTTGGCCACCCCACGAGAAGTTGGGGTGATTCCTCAAACCTGGATTATAAGTGTTACTATAAGGGGTATTCTGAGGTCTAGAATTATTACCCATATAGTTCATCTGTTCGCTTTCTATGCAAGGGTTGTAGGACGGATATTCTGTGTTATTCGTCCCTCCTCCATTGGAATCGCGCTGCATCACTGAATGTACCTGCGAAGAACCACACAAACCATCAATTTTCTTACTTAGAAGTTCTACCTGATTTGATAGCATGGTTACTACGTCGAGGTTGAAAACACTGGCGGCTTTTGTTGGCCTTGTCCTTGTAACTTGCCACTGATAGTTATTCAGTGACATCTCCTCTACAAACTCATAAGCCACTTTAGGGGTTTTGTTATTTAGGGCTCCATCGGTTGCTGAATCAATCAACTGCCTAGTTGAGGGGTTCACACCGTTGTAAAAGGTTTGAACCTGTAGCCACAAGGGTATCCCATAGTGAGGGCACCTTCTTAATAAATCCTTGTATCTCTCCAATGCATCGTAAAGTGTCTCTAAATCCATCTGCACAAAAGAAGAGATACCATTCCTTAACTTAGCCGTTTTAGTCGGTGAAAAATATTTTAACAAAAATTTTTCGGTCATTTGTTCCCATGTAGTGATTGATCCTCGTGGTAATAAGTTCAACCACTGTTTAGCTTTGTTCCTCAATGAAAAAGGAAACAACCGAAGGCGAATGGCATCATAAGAAATGCCATTGATTTTGAAGGTATCGCATAATTCTAGGAAATTTGCTAAGTGATTGTTTGGATCCTCATCCTGCAAACCATCAAACTGAACAAATTGTTGAATCATCTGTATAGTATTAGGTTTCAGTTCAAAATTATTTACGGCAATAGCAGGTCTAATAATACTTGACTCAGTTCTCGTAAAATTAGGTTTAGCATAATCATACATAGTACGAGGAGCAGGATTTTGAGTCACCGGATTTGCGGCAACCACAGGAGGTAGCGAATTATTATCAGCCATCTCTCCGGTAATATTGGTTTCATCTTCTTGCTCTTTTTCTATGTATTGTAAGCTTCGTCTTATTTCTCTGCGGTTTCTACGAATGGTACCTTCTATATCACTACCAAAAATCAAGGGTCCTGACGGGTTCCTTCTAGTCATAAACTAGAATTACCTGCCAGAAGTAAAGAAAAAGAAAAATTAGCAAAGTTGAAATAAAATAAAAAAATGGCTAAAGTAATAAAAATTTAGTTTTCCTAATATCTTAGTCCCCGGCAACGGCTTCAAAAACTTGATGGAGCTCAAAACTAACTATTATTTCGACAAAGGCAAGCGCACCTATCGAATAGTAGTATAGTTGTGGTGAGTTCGGAATATCGTATCCTCAAAGACCAAGAGTACTAGAATTAACTATCTTTTTATTATCTAGCCTAGTAATTAAGGGGGTTTATTTTTAATCTAAAATTAACTAACTAATTTAACTAACTATGAACGCAATAGAGAGTAAATTGGGAAAATACTTTTAGACAACTTATATGAGATAGGCAATACCTAAGGAAGAATCCACCTAGACTTCACTTATTACTTTTGATTCATGCGATTTATTCACTTGGCTTAATCCGTAGAAATCCCTGAATTATATTAATACCTTTTTCAGGCTACTAACAACTGACTCTAGGTTGATTAATTGAAATCTCTTTCTAATTAAAACCCTATTGTTGTATTAACTCGATCTATGGATTCCCTTATTAGGTTTGACCCTAATCCGGCAGATTTTCGTCGCCCTATTTCTAGGGTTGCAATTGATAAACCGTAAAACTAACATATTTTAATCCCACATTTAGCATACTTTTGGATGATTTATCCTTTGATTTATGTAAAAAGGTGCTCTTAATCCTTTCTTTTCATATTTTATACTCAGGGAAGCACCCAATGATGAAAAGAATGAGAAACGGGCTTAAAACGGACCAAATTGGGCCAAGAGAGAAATCGACACGGCCTGGCCCAAAGACCACACGGCCGTGCCTCATTAAAAGTCTGAACACGGCCTGGCCACGATTCACACGGGCGTGTGCCATGGCCGTGTCTCTGTCACTGGAAAGAGCAATCTCATTCGGGAAAGGATACTTGGAGGCAAAGAAACACATTCCAAAGCCTATTCAAACACCCTAGTAGGAATTCTACTTAAATTAGGATACTTAGGGACCAATAAGGCATCTCAAAGCCTATATAAACACCCAATGGGGCAACTTGATGGAGGAGTTCGGCAGAAGTCGAAACCGGCGTTGAGCTAGGCCAAGGAGCCAAGCCGGAAAGGTCAGAATTGAGGGAATTGCTCGAAGTTAGGCAGTTGATCCATCCCAAGAAGCCGGAATTCTGCTCAAGACGGCGAATTTCTCCTTTAGTTCCTTCAGGGAGTTTGAGGGATTTCTTATGTTTTGTTTTATCTTTTCTCTTGATATGTTTTCTTTATTTCTTATGAACTAAGCCCCTCAGATACCTGAAGGGGATGAAACCTAGATGAATCTTGTTATTGTTTCCTGAATTATATGATAAATACTTAGCTTGTTCTTAATTATGCATGCTTAATCCAAATCTGATGTGCTTAGGTGGAGGAGGAATAGACCCTGCTTAAGAGTAGATCAAGCGTAATTAAGCGGAGTTGATCGAACACCTAGAGATAGGGTTACGAGATTTTGCCAGATTAGGGTGAAACCTAATATGGGAGTCCATAGATCGATTTACTGCTATTCTAGGGGGTTATTATAAGAGAACGAGAGTTCCACTAATTAACCTAGGGTTAGACATTATTCACCTCGAGAGAGGGTTTAATATACGTTAGGGAGTCCTACGGATCAAACTAAGTGAATAAATAGTATGGTTTAGTGTTAGATAACAAGTGAAGTTTAGGTGGATTCTTCCTGAGGGTATCATCGTGATCAACTGAGTTTTTTTTTGTCAAGTTATTTCCCAATTCGTTCTTTTTGTCTTTGCGTCTTTAGCTTAGTAGTCATTAATTTAGATTAAAGCAACTTCACTTTATTTTAGGCTAAATAATAAAAAGAAAGTTAGTATTAGTACTTTTAGTTCCTTTGGGTTCGACAATCCGATCTTGCCTAAGCTATACTACTGTTCGATAGGTACACTTGCCTTTAATCGTTGTCAGAGTTAGTTTCCAGGTTTGATCATTCGTTTTATAAATTTTAAAGCTCTGATTTCAGCGATCAACAATCAACTCTGCTTAATTGTGTTGATCTACTCTTAAACAGGGACTTTTGCTCCACTGAATAAGCACATTCGACTTGATCAATAACCTAAATTATCAAAAAAAGAATAAGAACTCACAATTAAGAATAAGCACAAGTATTTATCTCATAAATCAAATAATAATAAGATCTGTCTTAGGTTTCATCCCCTCAAGTATTTGAGGGATTTAGATCATACTAAAAGAGGGAAACATCATAAAAGAGGAAAAACAACAAAACATAAGAAAACCCAAAAAAACTCTTAAAGAACTTGATGGGAGATCCTCAGTCTTGATAGAGATCCTTCTCCTAAGCTGTTCCCGACGACCGTCTTGGAGTACTTACTCCTTCTACTCGGCATCTATTCGACGTCCTATCGAACTCTCCTTTTAGGTTGCCTCCTAGGGTGTCTATACAGCCTTCAAGATGCATTTCTTGGCCCACAAGTATCTTATTCCGAATAGAATTCTTCCTAATTTCGACAGGGGCACGCCCATGTGACACGTCTGTGGTCGATAGCCTAGGCCGTGTTCGATCTGACTTGCCACACACGGCCGTGTGGTCCGCCCGTGTGCCGTGGTTCAGGCCGTGTAGGCCCATTTTGTCCCTTTTTGGCCCGTTTCTCGTTCTTTTCGACTCTCTAAGCTCTCCTGAGTATAAAACATGAAATTAAGAGATTAGGAGCATCGAATTCATCAAATCCAATGGAAAATCATCCAAAATTAAGCCAAGCATTGGGTTAAAATATGTTTAAATTATGGTTTATCAACATACTAAGAAGATATTGATACCTTTCACAAAAGTAGTTGTTTATAGTCGTTACAAGGCTAGGTAGCAATACCTATAGGGTAGTTATCGATACTTACAAGTTAGGTACCGATAAATGGCCTCTCATTTTGTTTCTGAGGCTACTAGCTTACAATATTTTGATACTTAAACCCTTAGTATCAATGCCTAACTACCAAAATGTCTTAAAAACATTTTAAACACCTTAGAGCAATTTGGTATTGCCTCCAAAACATTTGGTTAAGTTGAAACTCATTGAGACCATGTTTTTGAGTGCTTTGCAAGTCTTTGAACATGTTTTGAAAGTGTTTAGTCATTAAATGACTTAATTAGTAATAAAATTTATCTTATATATTATTGTATAAAAAACTTGGGACATCAAAACTAATAATCTTTCCCTTTTTTTATATAACAAAAAGTTTAAGAGAAATTTGCATTTTGAAAAACTCTCCCTAAATGATATAAACATTTTCAAAAATAAGCTCCTCTTTATTAAAATACTTATTGAAGCAATACTAAAAATATTAAATTTCAATAGTAAATATTACAATAAATAATATATGGATTTCAATAACCAAATCCATGGGTTTATAAATGACATACATTTTCTCTAAAAAAAATAAATGACATGCATTTAAACCATATATCAATAAGCACACATGCATAACCATTAAACTATTTGCATAAACATTGAAAGATAAACATTTAAACCAAATATATATATATATATATATATATACAAATTTCATCTTATTCTCCCATTTTTGGTATATAAAAGGTTTGCCAAAAATGTAGAAAATTATGGCATTTTGAAAATCAAAGCTTAAAGAGAATAAATATTAAACAAAGACTTTCAAAGAAAAAGAAGTATAGCAATGAATGAATCATACTTGAAATCCATTTTTTTTAAACACCAATATTCTAAAGTACGTGCAAGTAAGTCTTAATTGCATAAAAGTTCATCTAAAGATATGTCGAGGGAAAGATTCCAATTAATACTTAATAAAGATATCAATTGTTATCGAGAATTGCTATCAAGGCATGAACAAAGAATTGCATACTAATGATAACATTAATACAACCATATGCAATTTCTATTTCTAGTACTCACTCTTACTAAATACGTATCTTAATGATTTTCTCTCTGTTTTTAAATACCAATTGTTATCAAACATAATAGGCATGAAAAGTGCAATGGTATCAAAATTGGATATCAAAAGCCATTAAAGCAATAATGATATCAACATCAAAAGCATAAGAAGAACAAAGATATACAAAAAATATATTATTGAATGAACAAAACATATAGGCAAACAAAATGCATTTCATTCAATAAGGATATTAATCATCACGTCTTTTAAGACCATGTTCAAATAAGAGAAATCCATAAGGCATGAATATGGCAATGGCATTCAATTAACAAAATACTGATGTGAATACACAATGGATACTAAAGAATTTGTGATATGAGGCAGGTGATCATCAAACATGACATATTTATATAAATTGATATCAAATGTAAGCTCAAATAAACATGTCATGGAACAATGGTATGTAAATGATATATCAATTCATAGCATGATACCAATGAGAATTCCAAAGTCTTAAGCCTAAGTAAAAATATTAATCTTATATCCTAAGTCTAAGTCTAATCTAATTCTAGTTCTAAACCTGTAAGCTCAAATAAACATGTCATGGAACATTGGTATGTAAATGATATATTAATTCATAGCATGATACCATCGAGAATTCCAAAGTCTCAAGCGTAAGTAAAAATATTAATCTTATATCCTAAGTCTAAATTTAATCCTAAATCTAGTTCTCAACCTAGTTTTGTGTTTAATCCTAAGTTGAATTCTAAACCTAATCCTAGATTTAATCCTAATTCCAATCCTAACTTTATAAACTAATTCTAATCCTAAGACTCTAAACTAATACGTACAAGCACATTATGCATAGCTTAAGGTCATAAGTGATTAGAGCTTAAATAAAGATTTTAAAGATAAAAAGGTTCATAAAAGGTTCAAAACAAGATAATAGCATTTATTGTCATCTTGAATATTTTCGAGAAAGTTTATGAGATAAAATAAAGATGTTCAAATGATCTTATGACTTCAGTCTAAAAAAAAAAAAGATCTTATGACCTTAATTTCAATAAATTCAAATGATCATGCCTTTAAACCTCACATTTTCTTGAAAAGTCATGATTTTCAATAAATGTCATTAAAATACAAAGTATTTCAATAAATTCAAATGATCATGCCTTAATTTCAATAAATGACTTGACCATACATCCCTATATGCACTTAAGGACACAAAAATGAACCTAAAAACTACCTAGTGGTAGAAGTATTTTCAAATTCATTAAAAACAAATTTAAGCTAAGTGATTCCGTATAAGGATATGCATAAGTATGACTTGACCATACATCACTATATGCACCTAAGTGTTGGAAAAAATCCGGTTTGAAAACGGTTTTCTTGACAGTGGAAAATTAAAATTTTGAAAATCGACTCGATTTATGATATTTATAACAATAAACCTTAGACCGAAATCTGCCTGTGTTTTTGGATAAGTGGATCATTGATGTTTTCATGCCTTCAACAAAACGATATTCTTTGCTATTATCGTACCACGAACTAGAAAAAAGTTTTCTTTTTTTGGTTGAAAACAAAAATTATCTCTTTAATAGAATCTAGTAGAATTGTTATTCAGGAAAAATATATTAAATAGCTGAGAATAAATTCTCTCTATTTTTCGACAGAGTAACAATTTCTCAAAGTTGTGCAAATAGTTCTACCGAATTTTGAGAGAATATTCCAATCTAGATCTAACAAATTTTTAAAAATGAAAAATGATAGAGAGAGGTTCGGCGGCAAGTGGTTTTATAGCCAACCAATTTTTTAAAAAAATTGGGCTATTTTCCCCCTAAGTCCTCCTATTTCTCCCTTCTTCTAATAGCTCCATTTTTAACTACTAGCCTTAATTTACACATTTAAGCTGTACTTTAACCACTACTCCAAATTAGTCTCTATTATTATTATTTACTAATGCCCCTATTATTAATACCATAATTATTTAATTTAATTCTTATTTTTATTATTATTAACTAATTAATTATTTTATCCTATTTCAGCTTATACGACACAAAACTCGATTTTCTCTCAAACCCATAATCTAATGTTCAATTCTACTAACCCGATTTTTGGGATGTAAGATTTTTCATTTCTCTATTTCTATTCATTTTGTTCATATTGATTCAAACACGTAATTCATTTATGGTTTCAACAAGCTAGTGGAGGGACCGATTGAACATATGTAATTAGAGATCAAATGATTTATAATTAAGTTGTGACTTTTCGCTTATTAATTATAAACTCATTTAGTCACGAATTCATTCAACTATAGTATCGTGACTAAGGTCTTCCTAACGACAAACCATTATGAAAACAACTATTCAGTTCTCGTCAATGACCTTGTCATAAGTGCGTTACGCTCATAGGATATCATTGATCTCTCTAGGATAATATTCATTCTCCCAATGTGATCCTATTTTATCTCATGGTAACCATTAAATCTTCCTTCATGAAAAGTCGATTACTATTAAATTTCCTTCATGAAAAGTCGAGTACTATTAAATAGTAATCAAGTCATTCATCACATAGATGAACAACTCGTGGCAACGTTTTACTTTTCATCAACCATGTAATGCCAATAAGAGCATGTCATTTACCCATGTCTCAGGCTATGAATTCCACTGTTGTGAATGACGCCACGTACTGCAAAAGTCATACACCCAACACACCAGCTTTCGATTCCTTATCTATTTGAACTCAGGCTTTTACTTACATCAAAGTGTACGAGTCACACATACATAGTCTGTAACACCCCTAAACCGTGTCCGTCGCCGGATTAGGGTTACGAGTATTACCATGTAATTTAAAACTTTAGTTCAATCTATTGAATCTCAGTTGATCATCTTTATCAAATAATTTAATCATAAACAGACAAATCACACATGTGTATCACATACTTGATACATTAATCCAAGTCATATACGATATAATCATCGATGAACATAAAATGACCATATATAATGTATATTACGACATTATCACACAACAATACAGATTTCATGCACCACATTTATCAAAACGATCTTAATCTATGAAATTTATAAACAACTAAACTATTCGTAATTAATAATTAAACAAGTATACTTCGAATGTCAATGCATAATACTTCCTATTAAGACCAATTTCATATCGCATAAAACCTAATTCCACATAACCGAATACATGCAACTTATTACACATCACATACATACTTAAGTGTTTGGCCGAATATACAAGGTCATATTTATAACATTTCATATTCGTAATCTAGCACAAACCGAGTTTGGTAGTTTCATGCACTCAATTAAATTAAGCAATCTCACAAGCCAAATATATATGTATATATATATATACATCCAACCCTTGCATACATACTTCATTATTATTAATTCATACTAGATGCATCAAGCAAATAACATTTACCTCATTGCCGAATTACAAGACTTATTTCAACTAATATTCGTAAAGCATGATAGATAAGTAATTCATAAATTCGCCTTAATAGAAATCACACACCAAACATAAATGCATCAACCCCATTTTGCATATAAAATACCAAAGCCAACCTTGTTAAAAACGGAACACATAACATATAAATCATATGACCTTTTTATAAAAGATTCAAACCATAACCGAAGTTAATCATCCATTAGACTTTGATCAAATCTTTATATCAAAACATAGAAAATTAAACCAAACCAAGAGAAATAGACATTTTCGCAAGGCTATACTTATACACAAGACCAAATATCATTAATTACAACTTAGTCTAATCTATACATGCCTTTGATTTAGAAACTAAGTTATAAGTACCAAAAAGTGATGATAGTGTGGTAGACTTCACAGACGATCCTCCGAGCCCGCAGCTGGATCCAAAGTCTATAAAATCGAACAATGAACACACACAAAGTAAGCTCGCTAGCTTAGTAAGTCTCAAGCAAATTTTAATATAATCATCTAACATTTAAGCATTTTAATCTTTAAGTTTATAACATTTAATAGAAACATTCCCACATGTAATTTAAACATGGCCGAATACTATCAATTCATTTATATAAGTGTTTGTACTTTATTACCATACGCATGTAGTTTATTAAAACACAAAAATTATGCTACAAGTATTAGCATACTTCAAGTCAAGTGAGTACAACATTCATGTTAATCACATATACTCATTTATAAACATGTGCATGTATATTCAAACTCTTTCACTCTTAACATTTTTCACCTATAGTCAATTTTCCCAAAATAACACATTTAAACTCATATTCTATTATTCAATGTTCATACACAACCATGATAAGCTCAATAGCATATGCCAAATTTTTCATCGAATCATCAACCATATCATATCATATCTAATTCAAATAATGCTACATCAACTTACCATACTCTTGATAATTAGAAAAGAAAAGGCTTGTATTTACCTGAGCTTTTAGCTCATAGCATTAAATGTGTTTCACCTTGTATAATTCATAATTTATCCATTTTTAACACATCACCGGCATTACACCTGCTAGGCATCAAAGCCTGAAATATACACCGGCGTTAAGCCTGCTAGGCAATAAGCTCGAAATACTTCACCGGCACAAGGCCTGCTAGGCTCGAAGCCCGAATAACGGTATTATTGTCAACTCATTCACATTATATACTGTCCAAAATTTCATAAATCACACATTATTCATATCACTTATCATATCACATCAATCAAAATTTAACAACATTTCATTTCCATAATTCACTATCCAAATTCGGCTTTACCATATTCCATGATCACAAATTTCATAATTCAACATAGAAACCATGATATAATCAATGTTAATGATATTAAATTGCTTACAGACTTACCTCGACTATCGACGGACAACGAAGACTGGCTATTCGATAACCATTGTCTTTCCCCGATCCAAATCCGTCTTTCTTTGTTCTTGATCTAAACACATTAAAATTTAGCTCAATCAAGCACATTTCATCTCAATTTAGTCCCAAAACACATAAATGGGCAAATTACCATTTTACCCCTAATGTTTTACATTTTTACAAATTAGTCCTATTTGCACAAAACTCAAAATACACAAAATTTCATTATAACGCATAAGGACCGAATGTTCACAGGGAACCTAATAGTCCATTTATTTCATTTATTTTGTATTTTGATCCCTTCAAAATTTCATTTTTGCAATTTAGCCCAAAATACTCAAATTCACCAAAATTTCCAATTCAAAACTTGTTAATCTTTAACATATCTTTAATATAAAATCATCAAACATCAAAAACCACAAGAACATAACAATGGCCGAATATCAAGCATGCTTAAATTCAAAAATTCTAACATGGGTCAACTAATATTCGAAGCAACGATCTCAAAAACGAAAAAATTATCGAAAACCGACTAAAAACTCATCTTGAATTTAAGCCTGGAATTGCCGAAAATCAAAAGAACTCAAAGCTTTCTTCTTTCTCCAACATTCGGCCAAGAGAGAACCAAAAAGATGATGGCTTTATTTTATGTTATTTTAACATATATGATAAGTAATTATTAAATTACTAAATTAACCTTTATTCTTTAATATAAAAACAAATAATACTAAGGTTATTCTTGGTATATGCCATCCACTAATTTTTAAAATGGGCTAACTGCCCTTTTAATACCCCATTTTAAAAAGCCATTATCAAATAGGCACTTTTCACTATAGTTTACAAATTTTACACTTTACGCGATTAAGTCCTTTTTTCTAAATTAAACACATAAACGATTAAATTTTCCTACGAAACTTTCACACACATTAATTCACATATAATAAGCACAGAATATATAATTTAAATATATCTCGGACTCGGGTTCGTGGTCCCGAAACCACCGTTCCGATTAGGGCCAAATTCGGACTGTTACATAGTCCGTCATCCATTCATGGTTGAGGTATGTTGCACTATGAACGTCACAAGTGAATAAATCCATAAACGAATTGTCTGGTGTACTGCCAGTCCAGTCAGTCACATCTATGTCTCTATCTTTTGGGAGTTATCCGCTCCGATGCCCAAGACAAAACATCTCCCCAATTGGACTTGATAGATGACATATTAGTCTTTCAACCGGTTTGATCATTTTCGATGAGACTAAGGAAATTTTTAAGTTCGTCTACTAATACAAACTGTCTTTTAGTATCATGATCCGACCACGTGATACTGCTCAGTATTAGTTTAAACATTAGATAACCAATAAGCAACATTTGCTTCCATTTTTCTTTGCGTGTAAAAACTAGTGAGGAAAATTATACAAATTATATTAATGTAATAAATGATTTTGTTTTATTAACCAATCTGTTCGAAAAAATTACAAGTGCACTTAGACGAAAATACTACATTTACGGCACCAGATCCAACAGTATCCTAGTTGCCCTAGTGAAGTAGACGAGTCATGTTTCATATTCTTGTGCTATTTCATATGTTACCCAGAGGACTCTCTAGCTACTAAAGTCTTGGTAAAACAAATCCCCAAGGTATGTCCTCAGATGCACTCTTTGACTACATTCACTATTCCGTCAAACACTACCGTCTTCCTTAATGTGTTTTGTCTTATGTGGTTTCTTTTAGGTTTAGCTATATCCACACTGTTATAGTACCATAGCTTTTCCATACCTTATATTCGGCCCTCTATAGTGAAGGTAGCAGTGTAACTCTACTTGACACTTATTCACATTATGGAACCACCATTTAGGACAAAAGCACAGTCCGATGTCAATTTCCTCGAATCCTGATACATTTGAAAGTCAAATTTGGTTAATCTGATAGGTGTAAGATCTCTTCCGGAATACACAAGCATATAATCCCTCACTCTCTATAAATACTTGAATATATGCTTAACTGTTTGCCAATGTCTTAGTCCTTGATTCGTCTGATATCGACTTACCAACCCCACTATAAAATAGATATCTGGACATGTGGATAACATATCAGACATTAGACTTCCTACTATTAAAGTATAAAGAACCTTTCTCATGTTTTCTTTTTCTTCCGTTGTTTTAGGACAGTCCTCTAAAGAGAGACGAAATCTCGATATGTAGGGTTGATTTCCTTTATTCAAATCAGTCATTGCATAACACTCCAATTTCTTATTTTTGTATGAAGTCTACGACAGTGCTATGACTTTGCTCTTTCAATCCTTTAGGATTCAAATGCCTAGAATAAACTTAGCTTCCCTCAAGTACTTCATACTAAATTGTTGGGTTAGCCACAGTTTAACTGACGACAATGTCCCTACATCATTCCAAAGGAGTAGAGTGTTATCAACTTAAAGAACAAGAAAAATCACCTTTCTATCCCCTAAATGTTCATAAATGCAAGGTTCATCAACATTTTACTCAAATCCAAAAGTATTGATTGCTTGATCAAATCTTTGATTCAATGGGCGGGATGCTTGCTTAAGTTCATTTATGGATCTAAGTAGTTTGCAAACTTTATGCTCGTTTTCTTTAGCTATATATCTGGTGGGTTGCATCACATAGATGTGATCTATCGTAATTCGGTGTAGTAAATTAAACTAGTTTTCGTACTTGAGGAGCTTAAATACAAGCACTTTTCTTATGTTTTAATTAAGTTTTTATATCTTAGTTTAAATTCAATAAAAACTGTATTTTGAGATTTTTATTGACCTTAAGGGTCGAATGAGGCCTAAAGGTGAGTTAATGTACTCAGTAAGTGTGTAGGAGACCATTCCAAGGCGTAAGAACTGAAAGCTGGTCACTGTGTTGCAATACGGGGAGTTCGATGTCACAACATATGGAGCAGAATGCTAGAATTGCTATATTGCCTGTGGTGTTATGACACAGCCAACAGATGTCGCGATACACCCTTTGATAAACCATAATTTACACATATTTTAACCCCATGCTTGGCTTAATTTTTGGATGAGTTTCCATTGGATTTTATGAATTCGATACTCCTAATGTTTTAAATTCATGTTTTATACTCAGGAGAGCTTAGGGAGTCGAAAAGAACGAGAAACGGGCTAAAAAGGTACAAAATGGGCCTACACGGCCTGGACCCTTGCACACGGGTGGACTGCACGGTCGTGTGTGGCAAGCCAGATCGAACACGGCCTGGGCTATCGACCACGGGTGTGTCACATGGGCGTGCCCCTATCGAAATAAGGATAATTTCTATTCAGAATAGGATACTTGTGGGCCAAGTAAGGCATCTCGAAGCCTATATAAACACTCTAGGAGGCAACCTAAAAGGGGAGTTCGACAGGACGTCGAATAGACGTCGAGTAGAAGGAGAAAACACTCTAAGACAGCCATCAGGAATAGCTTAGGAGAAGGATTTCCATCAAGACTAAGGATCTCCCATCAAGTTCTTTAGAAGTTTTTAGGTTTTCTTATGTTTTGTTGTTTTTCCTCTTTTATGATGTTTCCCTCTTTTAGTATGAACTAAATCCCTCAAATACCTGAGGGGATAAAACCTAAGACGAACTTATTATTATTTGATTTATGAGATAAATACTTGTGCTTATTCTTAATTGTGAGTTTTTATTCTTGTTTTGATAATTCAGGTTATTGATTCAAGTCGAATATGTTTATTCGGTGGAGTAAAAGTCCCTGTCTAAGAGTAGATCAACACAATTAAGCGGAGTTGATTGCAACCCTAGATATAGGGCGACGAAAATCTGTCGGATTAGGGTCAAACCTAATAAAGGAATCCATATATCGAGTTAATGTGACAATAGGGGTTTTAATTAGAAAGAGATTTCAATTAATCAACCTAGAGTTAGTTGTTAGTAGCCTCGAAAGAGGTATTAATATAATTTAGAGATTCTACGGATTAAGCCAAGTGAATAAATCGCATGAATCAAAAGTAATAAGTGAAGTCTAGGTGGATTCTTCCTTAGGTATTGCCTATCTCATATAAAAGTTGTCTAAAAGTATTTTCCCAATTTACTCTCTATCGCGTTCATAGTTAGTTAAATTAGTTAGTTAATTTTAGGTTAAAAACAAATTCCCCCTTTATTATTAGGCTAGATAATAAAAAGATAGTTCATACTAAGTACTCTTGGTCCTTGAGGATACGATATTCCGGACTCACCACAGCTATACTACTGTTCGATAGGTGCGCTTTTCTTTGTCGAAATAATAGTTAGTTTTGAGCTCCATGAAGTGTTTGGCGCCGTTGCCGGGGACTAAGATATTAGGAAAACTAAATTTTTATTACTATAGCCATTCTTACTTTTATTTGCAATTTATTCTTATTTTATTATTAACTTTGCTAATTTTTCTTTATTTGCTTCTGGCAGGTAATTCTAGTTTATGACTAGAAGAAACCCGTCAGGACCCTTGATTTGTGATAGTGATATAGAAGGTACCGTTCGCAGAAATCGTAAAGAAATAAGGTGAAGCCTACAATACATAGAAAAAGAGCAAGAAGACAAACCAACTACTACCAAAGAGATGGCTAATAATAATCCGCTACCTCCTGTAGTTGCCGCAAACCCGGTGAATCAAAACCCTGCTCCTCGTACTATGTATGATTATGCTAAACCTAGTTTAACAGGAACTGAATCAAGTATTGTTAGACCTACATTGCTGCAAATAATTTTGAACTAAAACCTAACACTATACAGATGATTCAACAGTTTGTTCAGTTTGATGGTTTACAGGATGAGGATCCAAACAATCACTTACCAAATTTCCTAGAATTATGCGATACCTTCAAAATCAATGGCGTTTCTGATGATGCCATTCGCCTTCGGTTGTTTCCCTTCTCGTTGAGAAAAAAAGCTAAACAGTGGCTGAACTCATTACCACGAGGATCAATCACTACATTGGACCAAACGACCAAAAAAATTTTTACTTAAATATTTTCCGCCGACTAAAACGGCTAAGTTGACGAATGATATCTCTTTATTTGTGCAGATGGATCTAGAGACACTTTACGATGCATGGGAGAGATACAAGGATTTACTAAGAAGGTGCCCTCACCATGGGTTACCCCTATGGTTACAGGTTCAAACCTTTTACAATAGTGTGAACCCCTCAACTAGGCAGTTGATTGATTCAGCTGCCGGTGGAACACTAAATAACAAAACCCCTGAAGCGACTTATGAGTTTATAGAGGAGATGTCACTAAATAACTATCAGTGGCAAGTTACAAGGACAAGGCCAACAAAAGCCGCCAGTGTATTCAACTTCGACGCAGTTACCATGCTATCAAACCAGGTAGAGCTTTTACATAAAAAGATTGATGGTTTGTGTGGTTCTTTGCAGGTACTGTAACACCCCAAACCCGGCCCAAAACACCACGGCCGAATACGAAATGTTACTGGGAAAAACGTTTGAAAAGAATTTGATCTAAGGGTGAAAACAAATGTTGGGTTTAAAATCTTTTTCTTAGTTTATAAAAGATAACTTGTTTACAACATGTTTGTCGTTTTGAAAGTAGGTTGCCGAAGGGAATAAAAAAAAACTTGGAAAGTCGTGTGTAGTTTAAATCATTGTACGTTTCAAAATTTAAGAAAAATCGAGTGGTTATAAGTATCCGATTTTAAAACTTTAATTTAAGTCTTTAAGTTGTAAATTGTCTCCAAAATCATTTCCAGTGATTAATTCTATAGTCAATCTAACTTAAAACATAATAGAAATCCCCAAATACTTAAAATGGCCTTATTACAATAAAAATTATCCCAATAGTAAATAAGAATTTAAAATGCAAGTATAAATAAATCATCTTCTGCATGGCCACCTCAAATCCACTCCAGCCCGGTCCAAGCATCATGTATCACCTGCATTGTTTTTAGAAAAATGGAGTGAGTCAAACCGACTCAGTGTGCAATTATCTCACATGTCTCCACAAATGGGCTTGGCCCTCATCCACACAAATCCCCATACCACACATGATTATGCAAAATGAACCCCAACCCAACCTAGTGTCCATCCGCTACACACCCCCGTATCCTGCCACACACACCAGGGGATTACTAAATCGACCCTCCAACCGCTACACACCTCTTTGGAAGTCAAGCTGCTCAAAGTTAATATAACGTGGCATAGCCACCGATCACCATGTGACCAAATATAACGTGGCCTAGCCACCGATCACTATGTGACCAAATATAACGTGGCCTAGCCACCGATCACTATGTGACCAAATATCGATATCCTCGATGTGACTCAAGGTCATCATCAATCCACGATGAAGCACGAAGCTATCATCAATCCACAATGTGGCACCTAGCCAACACCAATCCACGATGAGGCACATAGCCATCACCAATCCACGATGTAGCTCAAGGCTAACATCAAACCACGTACATAAATGTACACCCTGTCCTCCATTAATCATATCCCGATCCCCATGCACATACATTATTTTATGATAAAATGACAGTATAACTATTATGAACATATCAACATGCATACACCACATGCTTACACATATATCATCCAAGATTTGATATCAACAGTTACTAACCTGATTAACAGATTACCCACTATGGGTAGCCACACCACCACAGCCGTTATTCCTGGCTACCATACATACCACATACATATGATAATAAAACAGAAGAACAGTGTAATAACTACACACCTGATAACTCGAAGCACTAGACTCTCGATTTTCCTAACGTCCTCACTCGAAGAGACTACATCAATCTGCTTGTCTCTTTCCGACGCTGGCCCACACCCTGGTGGCCAATCCCGAACCGCAGAAACCGAACGTTTCTTGAACTTAGGGGTAGGGACAACCCCTTTCTCTCCTTGACTGGTACTCGCATCCATCAATAATATCTTAGTCAGAAACGCCGTTAAGAAATCGAATCAATCCATACGAAAACTAAATATCATCAAAATCGAAATATCTTACCAAAATAGATCCAAAACTCGAAGGTTCTCACTTGATTTTGAGAGTTGTCAAAATCCCTACATTGGCCATGTTAGAATCGGCTCTAACATTAAATGGTCAAAAGAATGGCCTTTGGCCTAACCTGAGTATCATATTACCTTAATCGATCAAATCCCGAAGGATCACCACTCCCTTAACGCTAACTTCAGGCAGAAGACCAGAAATCACCCTCTAAAGATTCGGCCACACCACAGAAATGGAGTTAGACTTCTAACTTTCAGCAACCAAAAAGAGAAAGAAGAGAATCGAATAGAAGAGGACCCTTACCCACTATTAGAATCGATTGGAACAGATCTCGATAGAGAATGAACGACCACTCCACCTACCCAGGCTTTGACAGATTCGGCTAAGAGATATAACCAGAGAAATAATGTAATAGAAGAAGAAAGAAAAGGGTGAATGGGAGATTCGGCCACAGTGTAGAAGAGTGTATTCGGCTATTGAAGACAAGCAAATCGGTGAAGAGAAGAAGAAAGAAGTGGGGGTTTATGGTGTTTCGGTCAAATGGAGAATAGTGAGGAAAAGGTGAAAGCAAATGACCATAATGGTCTCCCAAGATTCGGCTACTAGACAAAAAGAGATGGAGAAAAGAAATTATGTGAAGTTTAATAGGATATTCGACTCTTGAAGTTGGAAGAAGACAAAAGAAGGTAAAAGACACTCAAAGAATCGGCAAGACACCCCAAAAGAAAATAAATGCACAGATGGCTATTTCCTAACACTTTCGGCAGAGGCTCAGAGAAAATAAAGGGAATCAAAAGACACACACACAAAACCGAAGAGAGGACCTACTCTCAAGAATTTTCGGCACACACATACCCCACTACAACAAAATCAAAAATGCCACCCTCCAAAGCCCCATATTCGGCCAACTCTTCCCCTCTCTCCCAAATCCCTTCTTTTTCTCCTATTTTTCCTCTTCACCTCTCATTCAAACTCATTTGAATGAGTCAACCTCCTCAAATAACTCTCCACCCTTTATCCGAATATCTTGACCAAGTCCACCCTCATCTCTTCAGAATCTGATTGCCGTCCAACTCTCCCTCCCCCTTGACGCAAAAAGCAACCCCAAAATACTTCCTCTGCAGCTCGAACCTCCTCCCCCGTTGACACTCCTTGAGACGCACACTCCCCCTTGCTCCTAGGCGTTACCTTGCCACTACACCACACACTCCACTTGTGTCATAAACCCCACACTAATTTCTTTAAGGCTTAGCTCCCTTAGCTCTCCCCTAAAGGCTTAAAGTCAAATATTTTCCTAAGTCCTCTACCTACACCCCAAGGTTTCCGAAGCCCCCAAACATATACAAACAGCACACAAAACACACCACCACGTGAATAAGAATTAAAACGCATAACCCCTAAATCCCGGATATTACAGTTCTACCCCCCTTAAAAATAATTTCGCCCCCCAAATTACCTGATCAAAATAAGTGAGGGTATTGCTGTCGCATTGCCTCCTCCGGTTCCCACGAAGCTTCTTCCGATCCGTGGTTCCGCCACAACACCTTGACTAGGGGAACTGACTTCTTCCGAAGCACTTTAACATCTCGCTCCAAGATCTGAATCGGCTCTTCCTCATAGGACAAATCTGGCCTCAACTCTACTTCCTCCACTGGCACCACGTGAGACGGATCCGATCGGTACCGACGTAGCATTGAAACGTAAAACACATCATGCATCTGCTTCAATTCCGAAGGCAATTCCAACTGATACGCCACTGGTCCCACTCGCTTCAAAACTCGATAAGGCCTGATAAACCTAGGACTCAGCTTACCCTTGCGTCCAAATCTCATCACCTTCTTCCACGGCAAAACCTTAAGAAACACATGATCACCCACTGCAAAGTCTATCTCTTTCCACTTAAGATCCGCATACGACTTCTTTCTGTCAGATGCCTCTTTCAATCGTGCTTGAATCACCATAACCTTCTCCTCCGATTCTGCCACTAACTCAGGACCCAAAACATGACGTTCACCCAGTTCTGTCCAACAAGTAGGAGTCCGACACTTCCGCCCATACAACGCTTCATACGGCGCCATTCGAATACTCGCTTGGTAACTATTGTTGTAAGCGAATTCTGCTAAAGGCAAGAATTCCTCCCAACTACCTCTAAAGTCGATAATACATCCCCTTAGCATATCCTTTAACACCTGAATCACCCTTTCAGACTGGCCATCCGTCTGCGAATGAAATGCCGTACTAAAATCCAACCTGGTGCCCAAAGCCTGATGCAACGCCCTCCAAAACCTCGACGTAAATCTAGGATCCCTATCTGATATAATCGACACCGGCACTCCATGCAGTCTCACAATCTCCGCTACATACAGCTTTGCCAACCTCTGCAGAGAGTAATCCACCCGAACAGGTATGAAATGAACGGACTTCGTCAACCGATCCACAATCACCCATACTGAGTCCTTCTTAGTAGGCGTAAGAGGAAGCCCACTAACGAAATCCATGGTGATTCTCTCCCACTTCCACTGCGGAATCTTCACCGATTGCAGCAACCCCGATGGCACTTAGTGTTCAGCCTTGACCTATTGACACGTCAAGCACTTCCCCACAAATTCTGTAACCTCCCGTTTTAATCCAGGCCACCAAAACTGATCCCTTAGATCCCTATACAGCTTACTTCCCCCAGGATGCATAGCGTAAGGGCTACTATGCGATTCCCGAAGAATTCTCTGCCTTAACTCCTCATCTTTCGGCATACAGACCCTACCACGAAAGCACAAAACCCCGCCACGATTCACACTGTAGTCCTCTACTCCTCCACCCTGAACTTGTGCAAGCTTAGCACTCAAAACATCATCCACCAACTGTTTCTCCTTTACCTGACTTAACCATGTCGGCTTTACCTGCAGCTCGGCTAACAAACTCCCGTCATCATAAAGACTAAGATGCGCGAACATCGCTCTCAGATCCGATACTACTTTCTGACTTAGTGCATCCGCCACTACATTCGCTTTATCCGGGTGATACTCAATCGAACAGTCGTAATCCTTCAGCAATTCCCCCCACCTTCACTGTCTCAAATTCAGCTCTTTCTGAGTCAGCAGATACTTCAAACTCTTATGGTCCGTGTAGATTACTGACTTCTCTCCATACAAATAATGCCTCCACACCTTCAGTGCGAAGACCACTGCAGCCAACTCCAGATCATGCGTCGGATAGTTAACTTCATGCGGTCTTAACTGCCGAGACGCATAGGCAACAACTTTCCCTTCCTGCATTAGAACACAACCTAACCCGGTATGAGAAGCATCACAATACACCACAAAGTCTTTCCCTGCCACAGGCTGAATTAAGACCGAGGCCTCTGTCAAAACCTTTTTCAGCTTCTCGAAACTTTCATGCTGCTTATCCGTCCATACGAAAGGTACCTCATTTCTCAACAACTTTGTCAAAGGTACCGCTATTGAAGAGAAACCCTCGACAAATCTTTTATAGTAGCCTGCTAACCCCAAGAAACTGCGAATCTCTGCCACCGACTTAGGTGGTT